>CM053599.1:120168376-120189074 GCA_028646575.1 Pseudocheirus occidentalis | reverse complement strand
AGGAAAATCACTGACTCTGAAGTCAGAGGACCTAGGTCCAAATACCAACTCTGTCACTTACTACTGTGTTACCTTGAGGAAATCACTGAGCTTCTTAGGACCTCAGTTTCTTCATATTTAAAAAGTGTGTGTGCGGGGGTATAGAACTGCATGATCTCTAATGTAACTTCCAGCTTTCAATCTATGATCCTAAAAATGGCAAAGGAGAAACAGTAAGGGGGTATCACTGGAGAAATGTGTGACTGGAGAAGGAAGTAGATCAGCTATGTAGCACGAGGAAGGGGTAGCTGAAGAATAATCCATACAATTTATACCTGGGAGTAGCTCCCTCAGATATTCCTTGGATAGTTTATATGGCACAGTGGAAAGAATGCTGAATTTGGAGTTAAAGGACCCAGAGAGAGTCAAAGGAAGGTCCTAGCATATTAGGTAACCCTTGTGTATAGGACATGGAAAAGAGATACATATGATTAAAAAAAAACATAGATTCTAAGTTGTACAAGAGGTGTAAGTAACTGCGTGATGCAAGGGAAAGAACATTGCATTTGGAGGCAAAAAACCTGGGTTCAAATCTTATTCTACTACTTATGCTTAGGTGACCTTGATCAAATTATTTTGCCTCAGTGGATCTCAAGATTGGACTAGATGATTTGCCAAGATCCCTTATAGCTCTGAAGCTTTTTTCTTATAAGATCATGCCTCCATTGAAATATTGTTCTAGAGCTTAGACCACAAAATGAGTGTTGGATTTTTCAAATAGTCACCTTGGGAGGTTAATCATTCATTCTGATGATGATATTGCCATTTCTGAAATTATTTTTGGAAATTTCCTTCCACAGATCAGCACACAAAAATCATTATTAGGAATTTCTACCCACATCTTTGTTTTCAACCAAAACTGTGTTAGCCAGCTTGATCATCCACCTTAATCACCGATTTTGGCTCTGAGGGATTTCTGATTTTCTGTTTCTGGGGATATTTTTTTAAAAATGTGTTATGGAATCTGAAACTAGTTCCGTTTTTTTAAACAATGAATGTATGATTGAAATAAGTGGATACTTCTCAAGGTAACTATTTGAAGAGGACAGCTCTCATTTATATGCAGAAGTTCTATCTGAAAAAATGCAGTCGCATTCCTTTTAAAGTCACTCCTCATCTATTTTATAAGACCCATATGTGGAAAGTGACCCATTTAAAAACTGGTGCACAGGTCCTGTTCAACCATAGGGGAGAGTTTTATTTGAAGATTAAAAACAATGACACTAATTGTTAAAAACATTTCTGAGTGGGGACAAAAAATAAAGCAACATAAATTAGAAAATAATTTAGTAAATTGAGTCTCACCAATTTTCAGATTGAACTGTGTTTTAAATTGATTTTAAGTTGCTAACTAAACAAAAATATTTTAACATAATGTCTCCCTCTCTCTCCTCGACTCTGTATTCTCTCTCTCTCTCTCTTTCCCTCTCTCCCCCTCTCTCTCCCTCGTTCTCTCTCCCTCTCCCTCCTCTCTCCCTCTCCCCTTGTCCTTCTTTCCTTCCCTCCATCCCTCCCTCCCTTTCTCCTTCCCTCCCTTTTAAAGACCAAAAGGGTTATTCTCTGTGCTTAAAATCTCGTCATGGTTAGCATAGTGCCTGGTACACAGAGGTCCATTATAAATACTCATTGATTGATTGACTTGTGTGTGTGTGTGTGTGTATGCACAGACACATATTACAATGTTTTAAGGATTTGTTATGTTGTTGTTGTTGGGATGCATTGCACAAAGGGATTGAATTAGATGGTCTTTAAATCTCTTTCTAGCTCTGATAGTTTGCTCTTTTGAGATACTTTGGTGGAGATACATATTACTTCCCTGGCTACTGTATTTATGGAAGAAGTGATGGAAAAAAAGATAATTTTCTGCTCTCTTTAAAAAAGAAAAAAAGAACAAAAACTTCTTTAAATTGTCAGTCTCCCTCACCTCTACAACCTAATATTATCTAACCCTTAAAATTAACTTTGAGGTTATCTGGCTAATCTTGAAATTATCTAGATATTTTCCATGTTAGCTAACATACAAACTTTGACTATGATTCAACATACAGTTATAACTATGACACTTACAAATATGTATGTGTATATTCATCCTTTGGAAGACAGAAAATGTCAGGTTTTATT
Source organism: Pseudocheirus occidentalis (assembly GCA_028646575.1). Lineage (NCBI taxonomy): Eukaryota > Metazoa > Chordata > Mammalia > Diprotodontia > Pseudocheiridae > Pseudocheirus > Pseudocheirus occidentalis. The sequence continues at coordinate 120,186,914 of CM053599.1, read as the reverse complement.
TGAAAGTCCCAGAGCAGGTGCAAAACATAAAAGTTCAAAATATAGTATAGCTGGGTAGAAGTCTGAATAAAAATAATAACTCAGGATATATGTCAGAGAATAATCTTTTGTTATTTTCATTAATGGATTTATATAAATATATTAAAGACTGAATTCAAGCTAATAGTCATTTTACAGGAAAGTCAGTCAATTCACTTTTGTTTAGCCTTTATTCTAAAAGCCTTTTTTTTTTTTTTTTTTTTTTTAGTAAGGGCTTTGCTTTCATTAGGGCCTTTTGTATATGAAAGTGTATTTACATTTGTATAATCATGTTTGTGTTCCTCTTGGCTTACATTTCATATCTAGGGAACTAAGTTTAGCAAACATATTTTCATGTGCAAATGTCCCTGATAAAGGCAGAAGCTCATACTTAAATAAAGAATTGGCTTTGGGAATAGGCAACTTTAGGACTCCTATTTATACCAGTCAACTTTTTTTTCAGATTTATTTTTAATACTTGTAGCTGTAAAATTAGGGAATTGTGCTAGTTGACCTCTAGGATACTTTCCATCTCTAAAAGCCTATGACTCTATATTGTTGAAAAGCAAAATTTCAGGAGAAATTTATTGTCACTTCATTTCTAAGCTGAATAATACCCCTTAGGAGCAAGAAAGGACAAGGAAGGGGACATTTTTCTTCAATAATAATTTCAAATTAAGGAATGTCAAATAAAGGTTCTCTGGGTATGTCTAGTCTGGAAGTGGAGTTTTTTCCTCTAATCCCTCCTCCCTCCCTTTTTCTTATAGGGTAAAACCCAGAGTTTTGCCTTTGGAAGTAGCACTCATACCCTAAGAGGCATCATGGCTCTAATTAGTTCATGCTTTTAGAGTAGTAGTTCTCCTACTTATTTGGTCTTATGGCCCTTTTACCATCTTGAAAATTATTGAGGACTCCCCTCCTGAAGAGCTTTAGTTTATATGGGTTATATACATTAATATTTACCATATTAGAAATAAAAATATCTTCATATTCTTATGAAAATAATTTTGACCTCATGGACCCCTTACAAGCATCTTCTAATACCCTAGCAGTCTACAGACCACACTTTAAGAACTGCTAGTCTATAGGAAATCTAAGTGAGTCCTCTGCTGCGAGGGCCTCTAATACGCACATTTTCTGTTATATCAGTGAGCTCTGTAGCCACAGAGGCCAACTTTACTAATTTTCTCTTTAGACTACACATGCCCAAGAACACATACACACAAATGAATATGGGTCCTATAAAGATGCAGGCTCCATCTTTTGGCACTTGGGCATGGGAGGTACACACACCATCTTCACTAGCTTGTGCCAGCCTAGCACCAGGGGACAAAGTATCATCCGGACAGATGGGTTCTGATTCAGTAATAAACACTACCAGCCCATTGATTGATTAAATCCTCACACTAAGCAATCAATCACCCATCAAATTCCTTAAGAAGGAACCCCAGTTTTTCATATCAAATTTCTGTAGCATTGAAAAATTGGTTTCCTCAATTCTTTGTGGATTACCTTCCACTTTGCACTGCATATCTTATGAGTACAATTTTTTTTTCGTGTCATCTTCTCCATTGGAATTTTAACTTTTTGAGAGCAGGGACCATATTTTTGCTTTTCTCTATATCCACAGGACTTAGCAGAGAGCCTGGCACATAGTGAGGGCTAAATAAATTTCTTATCAATTGGACTAGTGGAAACAAACTTATTTACAAAAAAGGAGAATCAGACTTAGAAACTATTATTTGTATCTGGGATAGCAAAATGAGATACAATTTTTTAAAAATTCATTTTTTAAGTGTCATCTAAACAGAGGGAAGGGGGGAAGGGGAAGGAGACACTACTTAACTTCTTGGGGAATCTCTTGCTGCTTAGGGCTTCTTCTGTTGCTCTGGTATCATTCTTATCTGCCTGTTGTGGATGATGACCTGTCCACTTAGGTTGCATTCCATTGTAATGGTCAGGCTCTGTCCTGCTTTTCCATCTTGGTGACCACAGTTCCTTTCTTGCTTTTCCTTAGCCTAACATTGCTCCCATCCTGACCCTTTCCAAATTTCATATGAGGTTTCTTCCCTTTTCTCCTAGGGTAAGGAGCGGGTGGGAGTAAACCTAGGGAGAATCTACTATTCCTAATAGACCTATAAGTCAGAGTTTACAACATTTGCCTCAGATTTTCAGCAGCTGAGTTAGAAGTGTTAGAAGAGACATGCTAAAGGAAGCAGAATGACAAATACAGAACATTCCATTTTAAATTCTATTTAATTTATGATTCCTTTCTTCTTCCTGATCTCATTTCCTTTATTGGAAGTATGACAGTGATGGAGAGAGGATATATAGTAGGTTTTAGGGAAGACATTTCAGGTGGGCTTTGAGATTAGCCTTTCCTCACTCTTTGGAACAATAAACAACAAAAAGGAGAGGAGAGAAGAATGGAATAGGGGAGAAGAGAGGGAGGAGAAGAGAGATGCGTTTATTTGTAAATAAAAGACAGAAAGGAAAAAAATTCAGTTATTCTGTAAGGATAGAAGGAAAGAAGGAAGGAAGGAGGAAGGGAAGGATAGAAAGAAGGAAAGGAGGGATAGGATAAAGGGAGGGTGATAATAACTGGAAAGATATCTAACAAGTGAGACACCTTAGCATAAGCTGTTCAAGCAACTTTCCTGATTTTACTCTTGGTTGATATTTAAAATATTATATGTCTATTCAAAAATCTTTTTGAGTTTTTATTATTGTAGTGGTTGTTGTTAGTATTGGGTATGAGATATTGCCCTATTGGGAGATGTCTCTAATAGTAGTGTTTTCACAGTTGGAGATTGTATTCATAACAGAATCGTAGAAATGTAATTTCCAAATTTTTCAGCAATGTATGTGTTGAATGAGAACATATGGTCAGTCTACTTAGAGTAACATTATGCTCCCTGGCTTCTGTCCCCAGCTAGAGTTCCTCTGGGAACTAACAAGCATGGAACGCAGGCCACGTATTATACCCAACAAAGAAAAATCAAAGTATTCATATGCAAGTCTATGGACATTAAAAGAACTCTCCCCTCTGGTGAGCCTCCAGGATTCTTCACAGTTGTTTCAGACGTATAGTGCCATACTTGTATTGGAGTCCTGCCAAGAGTGGAAAGATCTTAGAGTTTCTAGAGAATCCAGATAACTTCCCTTCTGGTAAATTCCACCTTTCTTCAGTATGTGGACAATTCCTGTGATTCAGCACTAGTAAAGGGTAAGTTTTTAGGTGTGTTTGTCCATACCTTGGCTCTGTGCCTTGTTGTTCCTTTGCTCTACTATTCCCTGCAGCTCATTGGCATGGTTCAGAAACTTTCTTGCCACTCTGTTGTTGGTACTCTATCAATCCTTTAGAAACTTTGCCTTTCTGCTGATATTGTAGACACAACTACAGTCATCTCCCAGTCAGATGATACACAAATGAATGTCTCAATAAAATTTTAAGATTTCCTTTCCTTCTTAAGGGAAGGTCCACCTGGCTTAACTCTTACCTAAATTAGGATTACTTAAGTCCACTTACTTCTTTCCTGTCTTGAGGTGTAAGCAGTGTGTTTACCACATGATCAGACTCTCCAATGAGTAATTTTTGAGGCTGTGAATAAAAACACATCCCTTCAATTTACCTTTCTACCATCTGTCATTCTCCCTGGTGATTTGCACCAGATCATAAAAATTGTCTAGAGGTTAAAAAATCACCAGCAGACACTAGAAATATTAGAATGATGGGAGTGGGGCAAAGTTGGTGGTTTGCTACCATCCAAAAGACTCTCCCCCCTTCACATATGAAATATATTTGAATTGTTTATTTCTAAAGGCTTATGTACAAATTTTGTGCCTAGTAGTTAGACAAAGGAAAAAGAAGGAGGAGCTGAATGAAATATTTCTTCAATTCATTATTTATGCAATGGTAGTTATGTGTTCTGAATCTACGTTATTATGTCACTGAGAAGTCAATAAACAGCATGGTATAGAGGGAAAAGCATTGGAAAAGGAGTTAGGAAAAGTGGGTTCTTGTTATTTTGCTACTACTTTTTACCTGTGAGACCCTGGATAAGATACCAAATTTCTTAACCTGAGATTCTTCATCTGTAAAATGGGAATGATAATCTCTGCCAGTTTAACTAGAATGCTGCTTACTATACTTGCCAAAAGAAGAGAAATCTCCAACTTTTACCATCTATTGAATCTTCTGTATCCCCCAAATCTGTTAGGGAGCCAACAGATATTTAGGATGATTTAAAACCTCCTGGGATCACTTTAAACCATAGCCACAGCATCTCTATAAACCTGAATCTTCCTCACCTGATCCCCACAGATATACAAGAATATAATTTTTTTTTCTGCAGAGAGGGGGTTTATAGCACATTTTATGTCGGGAAATTCTTCACTTAAAACATGTCACTATCAAAAAAGCTTCCAAGACCTCTAAATGCACATGAGGCAGATATGTATATATATAAAGAAGATTGAGATAGATTACAATCCTAGATTCAAAATCCAACATGGTCTTACTGGACAGATTTTTTTCTAAGCAAAGAAAAAAATTAATCTGAAAGTATTATTAGTGTCTACTATGTCTAACTTACAGAGACAAAAACAATAAATTAAACAATTCATACTCACAAGGAGCTTACACTCTAACAAGGAAGATAATAAGGGCATATATAAGTATATACAGAATTAATGTGGAGAGAATAAATGTGAATATGTAAAAAGTAGTCAAATACAAAGTGTGAGAGCATGAGTACTAGTGAGAGGGAGAGCAAAGGGAGAAAGACTTTATACAGAAGATGAAACTTGAGCTGTATATGGAAGGAAGGAAGGGATTCTCTGTGGCACAGGTGAAGAGGGAGTACACTCCAATGCAAAGGCATAGAATTAATTATTGTCCTGTGTGAGGAACAGAAATAAGGTCAATTTGGCTGGATCACAGAATATGAGAAGGGGAGTAATATACAATTAGGCAGAAAAGATAGGTTGGGGCTAGGCTGTGAAGGACTTTAAAAGTTCTGACTGTGAAATCAGACCCCTGCTATTTGACTCAGATTCAAGTTAGAACAGATCCAGGACAACAACCATGGCGCAGAGCGATGGAGTCTCTGAAACCAGCTAAAAGGGCTATGACTCTTTAGAGCCAACAGAAGGGAAGGCCTGAAACTCAGCTGAGGGCTGCCAATTTCATACACAGTTTAAAGAGGAAAGGAAAAATATGAGAGGAGGTTCCAGGCTCTGGCTCTCTCAGCAACCTATAGTCAAGAGAGAGAGGAAGGAAGCAAGGTCAAAGAGCAAAAATACAGAAAACTCTGTCTATTACTTCTAGTCAAACTAGATCATAGGCTTCAAGTGATGTTTGCTCTTCCTTTCATCCTCCAACAAGGGTGAGGCAACATCTGTTCACGTGGGAAGCTCTGCCAAGAAGAAATGACTTGTACACCTGGGTTTGTATGTAGGTCAATCTGATCCCATTACATGAATAAGAAGCCATATAGATATCCAATCCACACATCTTCATGTGGACCACATCACTGAGTTGAGAGGGTCCCATTCCATTCCTCTAACCAATTTGGGGAGCCTTCCTTTATTAGCAAGGTATTTGGGGGGGAGGGGAATTTCTATTGCCTCCTTCAATCTGACAGCTATAATGTGTCAGATGTTAACTATGACATTGTGAAAGATAGTGATGATGCTGGATGCATAGTTATAAGGTACTAGTTACTAGTCCTTTAGTTATTTTAGTACTTAGTAGCTGTTACTTAAACTACCTTCTAGGTAGTTACCTTGATACTTAGTTACTCAGTAACTCCAGCTAGACATTCCTAGGAAAATGGGTAGATGACAATGCCCTGTAACACTTACAAGGTTCAAAGGGGAACACCCAACTCACAGGTCCCCAGTGGATAATTTCTAAAGGTCAATGTACTTTGTGGGGTTACATCCCTTAAAACCATAGCTCACTAAAGAGCCCACCAGTGTGTTTACCTTTAATAATCAGTAAGAGTATACAATTAGTTCATTCAATAAAGACAGATATGTAGGAAAAAAAATTAAAAAAATTCCTCCTAAACCTAGGCTGCACAAAAACACATGGCTTCAGTGGGATGAGTGAACACATGCAGAGAATACATATAGGAGAGTCACACACATATGAAACACATGAGACCAAGGTGTACATATAGAGGGATAAATCACATTTTAAAGTCACTGATGTCTTCTGGTGCTGTCATCATGCTGCTTGTATTGGAGCTGCCTCCACTGGTCTTCTGACAAAACTGAAGCAGTACAATTAGGCAATTCTCTGGCATCATCATAGATTGACTTTGCAGTTTTGACCAAGGCGTTTTATACTGGTGTTTTTTCTGCCTCATCTGTATGACCCATCATACTCACTGTATCTCATGCGAAATGATATTTGTTTGGAAATCTTTTAAAAATAAATTTGTTTTATTGATATCTTTAGTTTTTTATATTAGTCATTTGGGGGTACTCTACAGGAATTGAGACCTTTCTTCAAATAAAGAAAAACAATTTAATGAAAAAACAAGGGATATGGTGACTCTTCTAACAATCTGTGCAATGGTTTGCCCTTGTAGTCCACTGCCTCTCTGCAGAAGGAAGATAAGTATTTAAGGTTTAATTTTTCCAGGGTTCTCCTGAGATCCTTATGTGGGAAGTATTTTATAAATATAAAATATTATTACTTCTTACCCCTTTCTAGTGATTTATAATGTGTAAGTGGACAGGACCCCATGTAATTACATTAGTTATTTGAATGGTAGAAGTCCAGTTGTATGTAATTTCTACTACTGAGTGGCATAGTAGTCCTTTCTCATTTAAATTATAGTCCAGGAAAATGTGACTTATCTAGTACCCAACTGATGGCAGACAAAAGCCCAAAGGGTGTCCTTAGAAGACTATTGGTCTCTTTCTTCTTCGAACTCTTGAGAACATTGAGAAATCTTAGCCATTTGGCATCCTGTAAGGGAAGGGATTTTCCCTCTCAAAGGGAGGGGGGCAGACATCAGTGGACCTAGTGATCTTTCTAAGTGTTGCCTCTGGGGAGAAGTCTATTGAAATGATACTTCCTATTCCATCTTATGATTCCTATCAATTTCAGACACCTTCATTATCAGGATGCTATTCATTCAGAATGTAGGCCAATTATGACATGAGACTGGGCTGGTTTATCTTTAAATATGTAAGGAAGTTGCTGAACAATTTGTGGAAATTATGGCATAGTTGGGGGACAGCCTATTTTCAAGGACTTTAGAAGCATCTATTTCATCCTTTTGTTGAGCTATAAGAGTGGTCAAAAACTCAATGACCCATGTAAAGAAAGCGACAAGATGCTACATCTTCTGATAACTTCATCAAGTGAGGATAATCTCCATCATTTATTAGATGTGGAAAAAATCCTGGATACCTCAAATGGACCAATCAGCCAATCAATCAGAGACATTTCAACTATATTTAAAAGTAGGTAGGTTCAGATTGGTTGAGGGACTTGGTTAAACCCTGTGGGGCTTGGATAAATCAGAAAAAAATAGTTGAGAATTGGGAATTTGAATGTCTGCCAGCATAGAGGAGAGACTTTCTAGTCAAGCCACTGAGAAGGAACCACATGGGAGATGGAATGGGTGTAGGTGTAGGGAAAGTCTTGGTCCTAGTCTCCTCTCTTCCACTACCTTGACCAGAATAGAAGCTTGTGAACTTCAAAATCAGAGGACTGGCATCCCAGTACTAGCAGTGTTTCTTGAATAACTGACAAATTTGAGCGGAGGACAAATTAGACACATTGTAGAAAGTCAGTTTCAAGTGTTTATAAGGAATTCAGCAGAGAAGGTAGAGTATATCTAAAGGTAACTTCACAAGGGCCCCAGAAAGGGAAGGAACAAATTTTCAATAACAAGGAACTTTGAATTACTCCTTTATCACATGGGCTTTCCAAACCTAAACTCCATTTCTCTGAGATTTTGTATTTACTAGGGAGGTAGATAGACCTTGGAGCAGAAGATGTGTTATAACAACTGCATTCACAATGACACTTTAATAAATACTGCCTTCTAAAATCTAATTGAATCTGATTTACTACCCCAAGTGGGGTCCTATGGGTTATAATATTTAGGAAACCACCTCTTCTAGAACCCTGAGGGGAATCATAGTAATCATCTTTGGGGGACCCAGCTTTCCAGTGCAGGTGCAGGCTTGGGAAGTAGTTTCAAAGAATAAGCTCCATAACAAATACTTCCTAAGGGTTTACTATTTAAAAGGTGCTCTGTTTGGCACTGTCTAGCAAACAAAAATGAGGAACACACACACACACAGTCTGTATCCTCAAAGACTGTATAATTTAGCAGGAATCATAAGATATGTACAAAAATACCTATAATGTAAGTAAGCATGTGGAAAGTGACATAAGTAAGGTATAAACAGAGTGTTATAGATGTTCAGAGGAAGAAGGCATTACTTCCAAATTGTGAAGGGTAAGGAGCAGAGACCAGGAGAGGTTTTTTTTTTAATGAAGAAAGCCTTGATCTGAATCTTGAAGTATGGGTAGGATTTTAAAAAAAATTCTTATTTTTATTGATAGTGAGATCAAGGGTAATTGTTATCTGTTATTGTTCATCCTTTGTTCTTGAAAAGGAAAAATGCTATTATAAGGATGATGTCTTCACTTGCAAGTGAATTGGATTTACATGAGGCAGAACTGTGCAAAGTTTTGGAGTCCAGTAGCAAGACACAAGTCAAGACACTAGTGATGGCCCAGAATGTAGTAGGAAATCTTGATCTTTTTAAGCTAAGGTCTTTCTTAAGTCTCAGTTTCTTTGAGGCAACACCCATTTAGTGGTTAAAGGATAGGCAAGATTTTAGGCAAAAGATGGCCTAGCTTACCTTTTCAAAAAATTCAGTCTGAAAATGAGATAAAGGATATGGCAGCCCCCAAGACAGAATAAAATTACACATCATGACAGTTTAAGTGGTTGATGAACTGACCAAAATATTTGAAAGAATATGTTTGTTGAAGTGCTCAGATATGAGAAGATGGGCTGGAGAAGAGAAGAAAGCTGTGAGTCATTTACTGAATTCCTTGTGAAATGAGTACTAATAACCTGGGGACAGTAGATACAGCAACTCAGATCTCAAGAAGGTTATACTGATGGATAGAGTAAAACTCAAAAGAGTACAGGTTACTAGGTGACAGTGGAAAAAAGAAGGTCTGTAAGTTGAAGTGACAATCAAGGTGTAGGCCTACTCTTCTTCCTGGTCCAGTGTGTCAGGTCTTGTGAGAGAAGGTTCACCCAATACTAGAGAGTATGGCTATGGGTACAGCATCTTCTGTAGGGAGATAAGTTTCCATAAATGCTAGATGGAAAGAATATGAAAGTAAGAGGTCTGATATGAAGGGCAGTTTATTAACAATAGAATGGAAGTAGGGGTGTCCAAAGAGCAGGTATTCATGGGGAGGAAGGTATAGTGGTAGGACTGAGGGACTAAGGTAATGGGAAAAAGAGTTTTCTCCTAGGCTAGGGATTCCTAATGTGTGTGTATGTGCATGTGTGTACATGTGTGTTTTGGAAGGAGCAGGTTATAAGGGACAGGGTTGAAGCACTAAGTCCGGGGACGCTGTAGAGAGACTGTGGCCATGACAGGGAAAGGTGAGGCTTTGTTGGTCACTCTCCTTGATCAGTAGGGGGAGAAAACAACAGAAATCTCCAGGATACCAAGATAACACTTGGGCCGTTCCTTTATGGTTTCTTATAGTTGCTACAAGAAGAACCCACTTTCTTTTATGGATATATAGTTTGTGTTTGCTTATTTCCTTTTATACCATTATATCATTCTTCATACATAAGTCATTGTGCCTTCTTACACCTCATATACATCTTCCCATTGCCCTTTGTATCACCTGCAATTCTGATTCTTCTGAGATAGCTTTATTCCATGATTCACAATGCTTTCAGCAATCCTAAATAGCTGGCTGTGGCAAAAAGGCCACATGTTTAGCACCAGTTCGAGAAAACCTGGAAAAATTCCAAAATGATAGCAAAGGCTTAAGAAGAGGAATAGTTTTCTCAGCACCTTTTCTGAAAATGGCTTGACAGCAAGACAAAAAATTAGGTCTGCAAAGGAGAAAGAAAGACCAAGTTGATGCTCATTGAGGTAAAAGTGCTGGGAAATATGGACATTTCATACACAATCTCAGATGGAAAATGAATTGTCAACATGAGGTCATCTTCACCTGGCAAGAATATGACTGATATAAATTGTTTAAATGAAAGACAGTATTTCTGAGACAAATATTTGTTTGCTTACTACAGAAGAACAAAATACTTAAGGACAGAGTGAAAGAATATTTATCTAGTTGACAATGAAATGAAAATATGATGGGTCTAGAGACAGAACATGGATCGAATTGTTTTTTCAGTACCCTCAACCAATATAAACTCTTTGAAGATACAATTTTCTCAAAATCTTTAAAGTACTTCATCTTTTTGCATGTTATCGTAAGCTAAGACCATAAAGTTATTGTATCAGAAATTGAAGAAGCCAATGAAGGAGGAATAACTACGTGCTAGAGAGGCTCAAAGGCACACAGCTTCCTGTGGCTGTCAACTGTATCTTGGGACTGTTTACAGGTTTTAGGAAGTAGCCTCAGGGATTGTGGTAGAGGTCCTAGTTGCTTATTTGACATTTTCTCCCTCCCCCAATACAAAGGAATACTCAGGATTAACTCCTAACAGTGATAATTGGTCTGTCTACCAAATCAGACTTTGAGGTTGCAGAGTAGAAGTCTCTGGAGAATGGGATGAGAATGGGAAGTTGGTGTTATGTCTGAAGTGATTAGTTGTGTGAGTCAGAAAGAGAGAGAGTGGTTAGAGAGTGATGTTACTACGTAGGAGCAGAGTGTGAATCAATGGATATAATGACTAAGTCAGTGCATGTAAAGAGGAGTATGTTTGGGTATGTGTCCTCCAGCAGTTTGACCAAAAAAAAAAAGTCGAAGAGAAGATTGAGAATTAAGATACTTCACAGAGGCCGGAGACCTTCACCCTATTTGTCAAGCCAGTGAGTTTGAAAGTGTGCTGATCCTAGTATCTCTCTACAACTCTATTCTTGTATCTGGAGACAGTGATGACAAACCCTGACAGATGCTCTATCTGAATGGAGTAGTTATGAACCCCTAGTAGTCTCAGCATGGTACAATAAAGTGCTTGGGAGAAAGATCCAAGTGGACCCAGAGTGAGAGAGTCAGAAAAAGAATATGAATATATTCATGACACATAGTGAAGCATACATGACTGGGAGCAAAAATTGTCTGACATATTGGTTTAGTTCTATTTCAGAAAAGGAAACTCTAACAAAAAAAATTATAGATAGAAAGAATGAGGACAGTGAAGAAACATAAACAGAGCTCTTGTATCCTGACTAAATGTCATCTAACAAAAACTCTCATAAGTAACTTTATAAAATTTAATTTAGGTGGTATAATTGACAAGATGGTGAAATAGTTGGAATTCTTCTTTTTGTTGTCAAGATATTCCCCATGATGTTATTGGTCCTCTTTGAAAATGAAGGATGAACAACAGTAGATGGAGTAGGTGTTTAATAAAAACATCTCCAATGTAGAAAGCCCCCACAGAGGGAAATGTGTGTCAAAGCTATAGCAACTAAAACTGAGTTGATTTGACAAAAAGGAAGAATACACTATGTAAAGTAGGAAACCCATGAAAAAACATCTGAGATCTTAAATATTTAAAACTTCAATTAACTATCTTCATCCCATTTTACCACACTGCTTATCAGTTAACTCACTCCAAACTCTTTCTCCTTCAACCCCATTACTCTCTCTCCTACCCCAATATATATATATATATATATATATATATATATATATATTCCTTTTTGGAGTGGAAGAGGCAGGACAATTGGGATTAAGTGACTTGCCCAAGGTCACATGGCTAGTGAGTGTTAAGTATCTGAGGCCAGAGTTGAACTCAGGTCCTCCTGACTCCAGGGCTGGTGGAGCCACCTAGCCGCCCCCTACACCAATCTTACAAGAGATGTGAAACATTGGCATTGTTTTTGTCCATTTGTATGAAGCAGAGAGAGTATAATTTGAATGGGAGAGAGATACTATGGCACAGAGGAGAAGAGAAGAGACTTTTGTGCCCTGAGAGAAAAGGGAATAGAAACTGAACTAGGGTCAATCCTTTCCTTCTGAAGCTTAGCATGGGAAAGGAACCAGTTGATCCCTTATCCCATATTTGAGGTGACTAGAAACAAATTCTGGGGGAGAAAAAGTCAATGCCACAGCAGTAGAAGGGAGGTGGGAGAAGGAGGGGAGAGACGAAAGGGAGAGAAAAAGAGTGAGAGAAAAAAGCAGAGACAATTTATTGAGAGTATAAGAAAAAGACCAAAAGACAAGAAGTTCAAGAGAGAGAAATGTTAGATATAAGCCTAGCTCACAAGCAGATTAACCAATAATGAGATTCATAAAAACAGGAAAAATAAGTAAATATTCCAAACATAAGCTCTAACACATTGAACAAGTGTTGTGCTATGAAGGAAAATAATAAAGAAATACACAATGAAAAAGGTAATTCTAAAAAACATTTCAAGATCATGAAACAATAAGGAACCCCCAGATTGGTTAGAAAGAGAAATTTCATTCTTAAAGAAGATGTTAAAATGGGAATTAGATCATAAGTCAGTGCTTTCAGTGTAGAATTAATGAAGATAAATAGTAGTGTAGATACCTTAGGACTCACAGTGAAGAATCTTTCCAAAAATGTAGGAGATCTGAAAAACAGAATGGAACATTTAGAATTAGAAAATGTACAATCAGAAGACAATTTGGTAAAAAAAAAAATTAAAGACAATGACTGAGAGAATACATGATTTTTATAAAAATTAGAGCAATTGACCTTGAAGATGGTATATGTGAAAATAGTCTAATAATTACCCCCAGCAGAATATGAAAAATTAAAGAAAGAGTGCTATATTACAAGAATTAATACAAGTAATTAACCAAATGTTTTTTGAATATGGAAAATAAAGTACTGATTGATTGAATACACAGACTACTTAATGCTAGAGAAAATCTCAACCTGGAAACAGAGGCTTAGAGTAGTTAAATTTCAGAATTACTTTATCTCACTGGTTGAACTTTGAAAAATCTGGTTGTTGAATTTTGAAGTCATAGGAAAAAATCACTATTTCATATGAAAACTGACTCTCTGAAAAGTATGTACAACACATTTTAAAGTTTAATTTGCATTTATTAAAATTTTATAATACTCTGATTTGTGTCTGCTGATACCTAAATTGTTAATGCTTCCATGGAAAATTTTATGATTAGCTCCTTAAGCCAGTATAAACTAGTTCTTATAGATCCCTGACTATCAGTTCTCTGTCTATAAGTTTTTGTATATACTTTCTTTTGAGAAACAAAATGGTGATATGAAAGCATAACAGAGACAGATTTTTAGTTATTTTAATATTTCCAATGTGTAATTTTGAACAATGACAATTATGACTACCATGTTATCATATACAGGATTTTAGAAATTGGATAAAAAGTCAGGATATCAAAATAGTTGCTATGTAGATTTAGAGTCTCACTGCTTATGTTTAAGTGTTTTTACATTAATGGCATCATTTTCAAATCACATGCAGAATCACAAAATTTGAGAGTTGGAAAGCACTTCAGTGGCTATCCATTCCAACTATTCAGAAAGAATCCCTACTATAACAAATCAGACATATGCAATCAAATGGTTCATATTTCAGGACCCAGAGAATAGATTTCAAAAACAATGCAATTTTAACAAGGCAAGACATTTTAGACATATTCTTAAGGAAATATATGCATTGCAATTTCTGTAGAAATTAGCACAGGCAGGGTGGTGATAAGGGTTTCCCAACTGAAGGGAAATTGGTTGAGGTTGGAGGGTAGGACTTTGCCTTGCAGCCCTTCAGCTTAAATTTTATATAATCCCTTGAGACTGACAAGTGCAACAAATTTGTGTTTAGCTCTTACCTTTGTTTCTTTCTCTTTCAGACCAAACACCAGACTTTGTAAATTTGTAATTTTTCATTTTGAATTTGTATCTGCTTTAGATACTACTTCCTGCCTTCTATCAATTTTTACTTATCTCATTGACTCATGATTCTAGATAATTTGGACTATGTTGTTGACCTCCACCTGTTCAGTTTCTTTAAGAAAAAAAAGTGTTCATGTTTTGCGTATGCTCCTCAACCCTTCTGAGGGCAGCCTGAACCAGATTAAAATATAAGTGGGAAATATTTACCAAAATAAGAAAAGATATAATAAAACATAGATTATGTTAATATATCATTTTCCAAGTCAGTATGTAGCCCACAGGGATTCTTATGTATGACTTATTGGCCCCAATTTCTATTTGAGTTTGACACCATTGTTTTATGTCATGGTCATTTCCAGCTATATCTTCTGTACTACTCTGCTTTCTTTTTGTCCTCACCACCCCTCAGGTACCTTGTCTTGTAATAAAGAAAAACTGTTGAACAAACCAACCAACAACATAGCAGGTTTGTTAGATGATTCAAAGATTTATACCCATAGTCCAGCACTTCTCCAATGAAAGGAAATAAATTAATTTTTTCAACACTTAGGGAGAGACAAGATTGCTTATTGAAATTGCATAGTGTTTAGCCTTGTTTTAATATTCTTTTATTTTACTTGTGGTCATTTATATATTAATTTCCTGATTCTCCTTACTTTATATGAATATCTTAGGTATCCCTTTTTATACTTCCCAAATTTGTGAGTGGTCAATCAGAGATCCCATTTAATGCCAGTTCTTGCCAAGCTTTGAACTGAACAGAGCCAAGATGAACAGTGCAACATGTTTCCTACCTAAATAAAATATGTGATCAATTTATGATAACATTCATTCATTTATTCACTCATTCATTCAAAGTGCTTTACCTACATTAGCTCTTTTGATCATCCAACAGACATTTGCTGATTGCCTCCTAGCTGCAAAGCACAGTGTGGGGTGCTGTATCTGATGCCTGACATTAGATGAAAAATTCAAATTAACAGTCCATAATGTTGTAATGAAAGCTGTTATTTTGCTCTTCATTGATTGATTAAAAAGTACATTGACTTCTTCCTGCAAATTTCACCCATGTAAAACTAAGACATTTATGAAGTCTAATAATTATTTAGAAGTTATTTGCATGGCCTATGAGTAAATGTGTTGGGAAAAATTATAACAAAAGCACAAATTCAGGAAATGCTTGAATTTGGCAAGACAATGAATTTTTCTCACTTTTAAGTCAAATACCAAGTATTTAATTGGATTTCTTCTAACATAGGAATATGAATTTTTTTCATTTTTATTTTGTTGCTCAGCAATAATGGTCCAGATCTTAGCTCATCTGTCCATTAGTTGAATACAATATATGTATTCTTCCCCTTTCTCCTTCCCCTTCCCTTCCTTCCCTTTTTAATATGCATAATTGAACAAAAAAAAGATTTTACATGACATTGTGAGCGTATTACGTACATCTTCCTTTTCAATTATGTAGCAAATTCAACAGATAACTTTCATAGCTGTCCTATTTGTTTTTGGTTCCTTTTGTCCTTCCTTCTGTTCTCCATGCATTTAAAAAATGCTTTAATGATTCACTGGTTTTTCTTTTCATTTATTTATTTTTGGTGGGAAAGGGGAAACCCTGTCCCTACCTTTTCCTTTTCTTCTATTTCTTTCATCAAATTAAAAAAAACAAACCCTTCTAACAAATTTGCATAGTCAAGCAAAACATATTTACACATTGGCCGTGTCTGAAAATGTATGTGTCATTCTGCATCTTAAGTCTTCTTCCCTGTAGCTGGTGGGTATGCATCATCTAGGCTCTTGGTTGGTCACTGTATTGATCAGAGAGCTTTAGGCTTTCCAAGTTTTAGAAATTTTTAAAAAAGAAATCTCTATTCAGTCTTCTAGGAATGTCTACATATTTAACTACTAAGAAAATTTCTTGATAGCAGAAAGATAGATGGGAAAAATATTTAATAATATAGGTCTACTTTTACATTCCCAGAGGCCACATCTAAAACCTTATCAGTTTCATAGGAAAGATAAGACCAGTATGTACCTATTCCACCTATAAGACCCTTGCTTCTCCTCTCTTCTATCCACCTATACCTAACCCCTTCTTCAAGACTTACTGATTTAACTTACCTTCTCCTAGAAGTGTTTTCTGACTACCTTAGTCCTCACTAACCTTTCCTCTCCTTCGAACTCCTATATGACTTATAACATATATGTTGTAGAATTTAGCCCTAAGTTATATTGGTTGTTATTGTTTAGTCATTTTCAGTCATGCCCAACTCTTTGTAACTCCATTGAAGTCTTTGCAAATTTGCCATTTCCTCCTCCAGTTCATTTTACAAATGAGGAAATTGATGCAAACAGGGCTAAGTGACTTGCCCAGGGTTACAGAGCTATTACATATGTGAGTTTGAATTTGAACTCAGGTCTTCCTGACTCCAGGTCTGGCACTCTATCTGCTGTGCCACCTAGCTGCCTCATCACAGAGTTGTCATGAAAACAAATGAGATGATATATGTAAAGAGCTTTGTAAACCTTAAAGCTCTATAGAAACATGAAGATAATTATCTCTGAAAAAGCATAAAGAATGGGAGACATGTTTTAGGACTGAAGAGTCAAATATTATTCAATTTTTTTTTCAAAAAAGGAAAGAAGATAGATTCTTCTGTCCTAGACAACGAAGCTAGCAAGTTCCTAGGTCTTATTTGAATCTTACTATCTCTATCTGTCTCTGTCTCTCCTATGCAACTTACCTACAGGAAACAAAATTAGCTAGCCCAATTGTTTAATTATAAATGTTAACATTCCTATCTCCTTAAATGTAACTGATGGCACAATGCAGCCCACATCTGGTCAGTTCTGCTGATTTCCCTAGCCATTGTATGGACCAAGATGGCTACTCTGGCTTTACTTTACAACACATAATGCTGATAACACATTTTTTTTTAGGTCCTCAGATGGAGAATATTAAGTTAGGAGTCTGAACATGTCAGATGGCAGTGGGGTCAAAAATGAATCCCAAAACATTTTTAATTGCTGGAATGATGAGCAGAATCTATTAAGATGAAATTTAATAGGGGAGAAATAAAAAAAATTACATGGTCTAAAAGTATTTAACAGCACAAATAATGGATGAGGAATATATGACTAGTTTGTGTACAAAATAATATATAGGTTTTTGTGAACTATAAATTCTGTAAGACTTAAAACGTGGTGACCAAAAGAACTGTTAAAACTGCAGCATTGTGCACTAAGGCTTTTGGAATATGAAGTCTTAGGCTCCATTAATGCATTAATGGTTAATTAATAAGTTTTAGAGCTTGAAGAAACTTTAGAATTCCTTTGCTCCAACACCCTCATTTTCAGATGAGGAAACTGAGATCTAAAGAGAATCAATTACAGGTATTGAGCAGCAGAGTTGGGATTAAAAACCCAAATCCTCTGACTTGAAATCTGGTGTTCTTTATACCAAATCACCCTTACTAGCATCAGAAATTTAATGTTCCAATCCATAGGATTGGCATTTCCACTATGTTTTGCCTGTTCAGAACATGTGGGAGATATTGTATTCTCTTCTGAGAATGACAGTAGAAGAAAAACCTTGACAACCTGCGATGTATCTAGAGCAGGATGATCAGTATTGTGAGAGGAATTTGGAAATCCTGCCCTAGGAAGATCAGTTGAAGCAAATGGGAATATTTAGCTTAGATATGAAAAAACTTAGGGAGACATAATATCTGATTTAATTATTTGAAGGACTGTCATATGGAAGGAGACTTGTTTTAGATGTGGAATGTGGAAGCAGGAATAGCAGGTAGAAGTTGCAGAGAAACTATTATTTCTCCTAACAATTAGAATTGTCTATAAACAGAATGGACTATATTAGAAGATAGTGAGTTCCCCTTAACTAGAAGTCTTCAAGCAGAGGCTGTGTGGTTTATTTGTTAAGGATTGTGTAGAACAAATGTTCTCAAAGTGTGGTCCATGAACCCCTGGGGTCCCAAATATCTTTCTTAGGGGCCTATAAGGTCAAAGTATTGTCATACTACTACTGAGATGTTCTTTGCTCCTTGTTTAAGATGCTCTGTTTCCAGACTCTGGCCATTTTCTCCGGCTGTCTACTGTGACTGTATCGGTTTTCCTCTTCATCCCTCTCTCTTGTTTCCTGTAGAATGTTTTACCTTATTTATGTTTTACCTTAATTCCAGTGCTTTCCCTCTGTTCTTTCGTTCCAATTTATTTTGCAACTATCTTATTTGTAAATAGTTGTTTGTATATGGTTTCTCCCATTAGACTGTGAGTTTCTTTTTTTTTAATTTTAATTTTATTTTATTGACTTGTTTGTTTACTTTTAGGTTATAAGATTCAGTTCCAGAGTCACTTGAGTTTCAGATTTTTCTCCCCTTCCTCCCCAC
>CM053599.1:120148864-120167876 GCA_028646575.1 Pseudocheirus occidentalis | reverse complement strand
CAGTGGACACCCACATTCCCAAGCCTTCACAAATAGAACAGGATCCCTCAAGCAGGGATCCCTCTCAGACTCACAACAGTTTCTCAGCCTGGTCCTTGGAAGTTCTCAGTAGAAGCTGTAGAAGCAGGATCTCAGGAAAAGGTGCAATCTCCAGGTAGTGTCTGAGAAAAAGGGCTCAAGGTCCTCCTGGTTCTCTCCTTACATACAGTGTAGCTCCTCCCTGTTCAGCCCCTTCCTGTTAAGGTGTGAACTACTCCCAAGTAGCTCCTTCCTGTTCAACCCCTTCCTGTTAAGGTGTGAATTACTGCCAAAGAGTTAACTAGAAGTAAGGAGCTAAGCCTTTGAGGTGCTAAGTGCCTTTAGTAGGTGCCAATAGAAAGGGGCATGGAAGATCTTCTGATTTCATTAACATTGCAGAGGAAAATTAAAATAAGGGAAAATATGAGATAGATAAAGGAATGCAGGAACAAAATGGAAGAAAATGGAGGACAAAGTCAAGATGGCAGAGTAAAAGCAGAGATTCATCATATCTCTCCCCTAAACACCTCCAAATAAATATAAAAACAAATTACTCTAAACAAATTCTAGAGCAACAGAACCCACAAAAAGAGAAGGTGAAACAAATCTCCAGCCAAAGACAACCTGGCAGGTCAACAGGAAAGGTCTGATCCATCAGGGTGAAAGAGGAGTACAGTCCATCACAGGCCTCACCAGAACAAACCAATCCCAAGCAAACCCAGAGCAGGTCTCAGGGGACTGAATTACTGGAAGATGTTACAGTTTCCAGACTTCTTAACCCACAAATGCCAAAGACAACTTAGGAGGGTGGTAGGAAAGGGCTGTCAGACCTGAGTGACAGAGATCAGTCCAGGCCCTGGCTCAACATAGCCCCAGCCCCAGCAAACCAGGAGTAGGCCTTTGGAGTGACTAAATCAGCTGTGTGGCTACAGTGGCAATGGCAGTGGCAGCAGATGTTTCCAAAGCTCTAAACCCACAGATGGTTAAGGCATCAAATAACTGGTCAGAAGGAGGTTACAAGGGCCTCTTTGCTGGCACTGAAGCAGGACTCTGTTGTTTTGCCCATGCTTCAATCTGGGTCACAGGCAAGGGTGGCAGTGCTGGGATGAGGAGGAAAAATCAGAAAGAGAAATGAGAATGATGCAAGGAAATCAGAAAAACAAGTCAACAGTTT
The DNA here is from genome assembly GCA_028646575.1 of Pseudocheirus occidentalis. NCBI lineage: Eukaryota > Metazoa > Chordata > Mammalia > Diprotodontia > Pseudocheiridae > Pseudocheirus > Pseudocheirus occidentalis. The sequence continues at coordinate 120,166,684 of CM053599.1, read as the reverse complement.
GGTAAAGGAGACACAAAAGAATACTGAAGAAAATAATACTTCAAAAAGTAGACTAACCTAAATGGCAAAACAGGTCCAAAAAGGCAATGAGGAGAAGAATGATGGAAAAGGAGGTCCAAAAGGTGACCAGAGAAAATAATTCCTTAAAAATTAGAATGGAGCATATGGATGCTAATGACTCCATGAGAAATCAAGAAATTATAAAACAAAATCAAAAGAATGGAAAAATAGAAGACAAAGTGAAATGTCTCATTAGAAAAACAACTGACCTGAAAAAAAAGTTGCAAGAGAGATAATTTTAAAATTATTGGCCTACTTATAGATTATGATCAAAAAAAGAACACAGATGTCATCTTTCAAGAAATTATCAAAAAATACTGCAAGCAGCCAGAAAGCAGCCAGAAAGAAACAATTCAAGTATCATGGAGCCCCAATCAGGATAACACAGCTTATATCTTAAAGAATCAGAGGGCTTGGAATATGATGTTTCAGAGGGCTTGGAATATGATGTTCCAAAGAACAAAGGAGCTAGGATTACAACCAAGAATCATCTACCCAGCAAAACTAAGTATAATACTTCAGGGCGAAAGTGGATATTCAATTAAATAGAGGACTTTCAAGCATGCTCGATGAAAAGACCAGCACTGAATAGAAAATTTGACTTTCAAATGCAAGAATAAAGAGAAGCATGAAAAGGTAAACAGGAAAGAGAAACCATAAGGGACTTAATAAAGTTGAACTGTTTACATTCCTAAATGGGAAGATGACATTTGTAACTCATGAAATCTTTCTCATTCTTAGGATAGTTAGAAGGTGTTTGTGTGTGTATGTGTGTATCCACATATATACATATATATATATATATACATACATACACACACAAACATATAGGCAGAGGGCACAGGGTGAGTTGAATGTGAAGGGATGATATCTAAAAAATAAAATTAAGGGATGAGAAAGGAATATATTGGGAGGAGAAAGGGAGAGATAGAATGGGGTAAATCATCTCACATAAAAGAGGCAAGAAAAAGCTGTTACGGTGGCGAGAGGGAATGAGTGAAATTTACTCTCATTGAAATTGACTTAAGAAGGAAATAACATACAAACCCAATCTTGTATGGAAATCTATCTTACCATATAGAAACATAGTGTGGAAGGGGATAAGAAGGCAACGGTGATAGAAGGGAGGGGAGATTGGGGGGAGGGGTGGCAGTATCAGAAGCAAACACTTTTGAGGAGGGACTGTGTGAAGGGAAATAATATGACTATTATGGAATTGTTTTGCATGACCACATCTATATAACCTATATAGAATTGCTTGTCTTCTCAATAAGGGTAAGGAAGGAAGGAAGGAGAGAGGGAGGGTAAGAATTTGGAACTCAAAAATTATAAAAACAAATGTTTCAAATTGTTTTTACATGTAACTGGGAAATAAGACACACAGGCCATGGGGTATAGAAATCTGTCTTAACCTATAGAAAAATAGAAGGGGAAGGGGATGAGAGAAGGGGGTGGTAGAAGGGAAGGCAGAATGGGGTAAGGGGTAATCAGAAACAAAACATTTTTGAGGAGGGACAGGGTGAAAGAAGAGAGATTCTAGAATAAACAGGAAGGAAGAATAGGATAGACGGAAATATAGTTAGCAATAGTAACTGTTAAAAAAAATTTGAAGCAAGTTTCTCTGATAAAGGCCTTATTTCTCTAACACAGCGGTTCTCAACCTTCCTAATGACCTTAATACTCATATGTGGGCGTATCTGCATGTGGGCTGACTCACCTGGAGATGGATAGAGGAGCAATGTCTCAGTTCCTAAGATCATCAGAAATATGTGTTTTCCGATGGTCTTAGGTGACCCCTGTGACCCCTGTGAAAGGGTCATTTGACCCCCAAAGGGGTCACAACCGACAGATTGAGAACTACTGCTCTAACAGAGAACTGTGTCAAATTTATGAAAAAAAGAGCCATTCCCCAATTGATAAATGAGCAAAAGATGTAATCAATTTTCAGATGAAATAATTAAAGCTATCTATAGCCAAATGAAAAAAATATTTTAACTCACTATTGATTGGAGAAATGCAATTTGAAACAATTCTCAAGGATACTCAACACCTATTAGATTACATAATGGGACATTGGAGGGTGTGGGAAAAAATAAGGTTTAATGTACTGTTGTCAAAGTTGTGAATTGATTAAACTATTCTATATAGCAATTTGGAAATATGCCCAAAGGGCTATAAAACCATGCATAACATTTTGACATAGCAATACCACTACTAGGTCTGTATGTCAAACTAGGTTTTTTTAAAAAAGAAAGGAAAGGGACCAATATGTACAAAAATTATTTTTGGCAGCTCTTTTCTGATGGTAAAGAATTGAAATTTGAAGGGATGTACATCAGTTGAGGAATGGCTGTATAAGTTGTGGGATATAATTGTGATGGAATATGATTGCACCAGAAGAAATGATGAGAAGGATGCTCTCAGAAAAACCTATAAAGACTTACATGGGTTGATGCAAAGTCAAATGTAATGGGTTACAAAGTAATAGCAATATTGGAGAACAATCACCTGTGAATGACTTAGCTATTATCTGGAATACAACAATCCATGACAACTCTGAAGTATTTAAAATGAAAAATGCTATCCATCTCCAGAGAAAGGACTTTTGGTATCTGAATACAGATTTGAAGCAACTTTTGGTTTGTCTGGGTTTTCTTACTTTCTTAATTTTTCATGAGTTTTTTTATCTGTGTTTTGTTTCACAACATGACTATTATGGATATGTGTTGCATGACTATACATATATAAGCTATATGGAGTTGTTTGCCTTCCCAATGAGGAGGGGTAGGAGGGAGGAAAGGCGAGAATTGGGAATTCAAAGTTTTAAAAACAAATATTAAAAGTTGTTGTTAACATGTAACTGGGGGAAAATTAAATACCAAAAAAAAATGAAAGAAAAGGGAAAGCCAAGCATGGAAGAAATGGGATGAAAGAAGCAAAGAGAGAAATAAGAAGGGTTATCAAGATTAAGCAGTGAGGATGGAAAACAAAGAAAATTCTCCCATTTGTAAGATCTTTCATTTTTGTTATTGCTTTTTCATTCTCCCTAAAAGCCCAGGTTCTCATAGATTCATATTGGGATTTTTTTCCAGGAACTTCTAAATTGATTTCCATGTTTTTCATCTCTGCATCTCTCCCCCACCTAATTCATCTTCCATGATGCTGCTAGATGACTTCTCCTAAAGTGCCTATTTCCCAGATCTCTTCAAGGTATTCCCTTTGAACACACAATGTAGCCAGCATGCCCCAACTTAACTGTTTTTAGAGGAAACCAGAGAGAGAAATGTGCATGACAACCTGTCTCCATTTCTTAATTTCGATATGCTAGATTGATTCTTCTCAGCTCATACATATTCACTTTCCTGACAATGGCAACATAACAAAGTAAAAGACCATTGGTTTTGAGATCAGGGAACTGGGTTCAAATTTTGACTCTGCTATTCACTCCCTGGGCCCCAGTTTCCTGGGTTGGACTAAATGAACTCCAAGATCACTTACAGCTCTAAATCCTAGGATCTTATGTTTTATGGCTGTTTTGATTATCCTGCTTCAGCATGATTTGTCCTATATTTTCTATTCCTAGCTATTCCCTTGGTTATAACTATCTACCACCATTGACACATCTTTGGATTCCCCAGTTACTGACATGGCCCAAGTCCTTAGTCCTTTGCAGTCAGCAAAATCCTTTATTTTCTACCATTATCTGTAGGGTAAATTTCAAACACCTTAGCCTGGTATTCAAAAGAAGAAGAAAAAAGAAATTCCCAGAGAAGTTGTATGGCCATCGATGAGTCACCACATAGCTGCAATTGCAAAGTGTAAGGAAAATTCTCCTGTGATCTCAATGTGATCCAACGTGATCTCAACCCTGTTTTCTAACTTTATATCCATTCCCTTGTTAGGGAATTCAGGGGTGTACTGAAGCCAGCTTGTACAGGGGCTAATTGTTAAATTTTCAATGTATTTACAACTTAGTATTTATAACAATCATCAAAAGCCACAAAATGGGGCTTGATTGGCTGTTTTTGTGATTGTATTCACTTAAGAAAATGATGGGGGAAATGTCAGTAGTGTAAATTAAACTTTAAAGTATATTCTGCATACATTTTTTTCAGTCAGTTGTTAAGCATTTACCAGTACACACCTGAACCTATTGTTCAACAAACTCTATTCAGATTCTCTTCATTTATGCCTCCATGCATTTGTATACCCCAACTGTCATCTTCTCTTACAATGGTTTCTTCTTTTCTTTCTACCTATCCCAGTTTCAACCCTGACTTCTAGAATCAGCTTAAACGTCACCTTTTCCATGCAGTTTTCCTGAATGACCAGCTTGGAAGTAGTCAGTCACTCCTATGAAAACATAGCATAAATTGTCTGAACTACTCATTTGGGAAGAAATTATGAGCTACTGTGGGACTTCTCCATCATTCTTTTCTTGAATCCATTAACTCCTTACATTGCTATATAAGTTCTCACCTGAACATGTAAAACAATTATCTGGGTACCTTATCTTTGGAGGATTCCACTTAAGAATTTTACATATACATACACACATACATATATACACACAACTGTATATTAGGACATATACATGTGTACACATTATGTTTGTATATATACATATATATGTATAGATGCACATGTGTATACATACATTTGTGTGGCCATACATGCATATATACATACCTGCACCTGGTTAACTTTATGTCCTTCCTATGGAATCTAAGTGAACAAAGCTTACTAGACAACTGGTCAAGTTTTTTTTTTTTACTAACTTTACTCAATTCTAAATCAATTACCAACTGGACTACTTCTTTTTCATAAGGTTGGTCAATGATGCAAATACAATAAATGCAGTACAACTCTGCCAGACATTTCTTCCTCTGAAATCAGAGAAATTATAAGGCTAGGTTTGCACAGCACAAAATGGAATAGAACACTACCAATGTGAAATAAAGATAAAGCAAACAGAATAATTCAGGTTCTAAAATGGATTTCTTTGTTTTTTCTTTGAGTCACCAAAATTATCTGGTTGGCTCTATGAAGTTCAAACTTGCCACACAATGACTTAGATTCAACTTCACCTTCTATCGTGTAGATGTGGCTATTATTCTGTGATATGCCAAAAAAAAAAACCTCACTACTGCAACCTAGGTTGGTAATTCCACTAACTGTAAAGGATATAACAATGACTGGACTGAAGACTTTCCTGTTGAGATGATTAAAGACATCTCCTCCATAGGATCATAGTTTTATAGCTGAAAGGGACCTTAGAGGTCATAAAGACCAACAGATGAAACAGAGAAAAAGGAAATTTAAGTGACTTGCCTGGGTTCAAACAGTTAGTGTCAGAGGTGAGCCAATAACCCAGGTCTCCGTGACTAATAATCAAATGCCCAATCAATTATACCACTATCTTAGATGATCTGATGACGTTAAAAAACAAGACTTTGTTCTGCCTTTGAGGATATCTCCCTGTGGAGCTCATGACCATTCCCATAGACAATTCATTAAGGGTAAAGGAGTCATGACAATGCTGATTGGGTTAGAGCTGTTAGATGTCTAAGCCCAATACTGTTCTAGAGTTTGTGCTATTTCAAAAGATTTGTTAAAATGTTAAAATTTTAGCAGGAGCATTTGTACCTCAGAAATTGGCAAGTGCTAAAAATCCAGGGGTGAACTTATTATTTTCATTATTATGTAGATTTAAGAAAGTGATGAGGAAATGTTAATAGTGTCTATTAAACTTAAAAGTGTTTTTGGGTACAGTTTATTTTTTCAGAAAATCAGTTGTTAAACACTTACCAGGCTTTGGAAATACAGGAGCCAAGATGGTGGTGTAAGCAGTAAATTGTTTTAACTCTCCCATATTCACCTCCAAACAACCATAAAATAGGGCTCCAAGACAAATCCTAGAACGGCAGAACCAGCAAAAAGACAGAGGGAAATAACCTTTGAGCCCAAGAATCTTGGAAGACCAGCAGGAAAGGTCTGTGTAACCTGGGTAAAAGGGGAGTTCCATCTAGGACAGGAAGCATCTTAGCAAGCCTGCTGCAAGTCACACCTCAGCAAACCAGCAGTAGATCCTGAGCCCCAGTGTGGTGGAGCAGGCAAACACCAACACCAGGACCTCTATGGGCTTTGATGTAGCCAGGGGAATGGGCAGACCAATTAAGAGAACTTCCATATGCTTGAGCATAGCCATGGGCAAACAGGCAGCCACCAGCATCTGGACTACCATGTGCTTCAGTGTAGCCCAGAAGAAATGCAGAAATACCCCCTTATAAAGAGGTATGAAAGACCTATTACAATCGAGGGGAAGATGGGAGGGTGCTTGAACCTTATTCTCATCAGTATTGGCGCAAAGAGGGAATAATACACACAATTAGATGAATATAGAAATCTCTCTTACCTGACAGGGTAGTAGGAGAGGAGAAAATTAAGTAAAAGGGTGAAGGGGGGACAGACAGAAGGAAGGCAGATTAGAGGAGGTATAAACAGAAGCAAAACAGTGGTGAGGAAGGAAATGGTGAAAGGAGAGAGAGAACAAACAGAAAGAAAAATGGGATGGAGAAAAACACACAGTTTGTAATCTTAACTGTGAATGTTAATGGGATGAACTCTCCCATAAAATGAAAGTGGGTAACAGAATGGATCAAAACCTCAAATCCTACAATATGCTGTTTACAAGAAAAACAACTGAAGCAGAGAGACATCCATAGAGAGTAAAGGAAAGAAGGTGGAGCACAATCTATTGTGCTTCAACTGAGTATAAAAAGGCAAGAGTAGCAATACTGATCTCAGACAAAGTAAAAGCAAAAATAGACCTAATTAAAAGAGATAAGGAAGGAAACTGCGTCTTGTTTTAAAAAAAAGGTAAGATACAAAATGAAACAATATCAAAACTAAACACTTTTGCACTAAGGGGTTTAGCATCCAAATTCTTTAAGAAGTTAAGTGAATAACAGGAGGAAATAGACAGCAAAATTATACTAGTGGGGGACCTCAACTGTTCTCTCTCAGAACTCAATAAATCCAGCCAAAAAATACACAAGAAAGAAACTAAGGAGGTAAATAAAATATTTTAAAAGTTAGATATGACAACCCTTTGGAGAAAACTGAATGGAAATAGGAAGGAATATACCTTTTTTCTCAACAGAATATGGCACCTACACAAAAACCGGCCATGTATTAGGCCATAAAACTTCAAAATCAAATGTAGAAAGAAATATTAAATGTATTGTTTTCAGATCATAATGCAACAAAAAATTACATTCAACAAAGGGCAATGGAAAGATAAATTAAAAGTTAATTGGAAACTAAGTAATCTAATCCAAAAGAATAAATGGGTGAAAAACAAATCATAGTAAAAACAACAACAACAACAATAATTGCATTAAAGAAGATGACAACAATGGGACAGCATACCAGAATATATAGAATGGAGTCAATGAAGTAGTTAAGGAAAATCTTATTTCTCCAAATCCTTATATCAACAAAATAGGAGAGAAAAATGAGATCAATGAATTGGGTGTGTAACTAAAAAAAAACCTAGGGGGGCGGCTAGGTGGCGCAGTGAATAGAGCACCGGCCCTGGAGTCAGGAGTACCTGAGTTCAAATCCGGCCTCAGACACTTAACACAAAAAACTAGCCGTGTGACATTGGGCAAGTCACTTACCCTCAACTGCCCTCCAAAAAGCAAAAAGCAAAAAAAAAAACCTAGAAAACAACAAATTTTAAAACCTCAATTGAATGACAAATTGAAAATCCTCAGAAAAAAGAATAGATTAATAAGATTGAAATTAAAACATAAAATTATTGAGCTAATAAATAAATCTAGAAACAATAAGCAAGATAAGCCACTGGTTAATTTGATTTAAAAAAAGAAAAAGAAAATCAAATAGACAACATAAAAAATGAAAAGGGCAAAATCACCACCAATGAAGAAGAAATTAAAGCAATCATTAAAAAATACTTTGCCCAATTATATACAATAAATCTGATGATGTTAGCAAAATAGTGAATATTTACAAAATTATAAATTACTCAAATTAATAGATCAGGAAATAGAATGATTAAATAACCCCATGTTAGAAAAAAGAAATTGTGCAAGCCATTAATGAACTCCCTAAGAATAAATCCCCAGGGTCAAATAGGTTGATGAGTGAATTCTACCAAATATTCAAAGAACAATATATATGTATGTAGATGGATGGATAGATAGACAGACAGATAGATGGATGGATGGATGGATGGATGGATGGATGGATGGATGGATGGATGGATGAATGGATGGATAGAGACAGAGATAGAGATATGTGTGTGTGTATTTGCCTATTCTCCCACATAGTAGAGATACATAGATAGATAGATAGATAGATAGATAGATACATACATACATACATACATACATACATACATACATACATACATACATATATACTATGTGGAAGAATAGGCAAATAAAGAGCCCTACCAAAATCCCTTTTATGACACAAATATGGTGCTGATACCTAAACCAGAAAGAGGTAAAACAGAGAAATAAAATTATAGACTAATTTCCCTAATGAATATCAATGTAAAAATTTCAAATAAAATACTGGTAAGGTGATTACAGCAATATAACACATGAATCATATGCTACAATGAGGTGGGATTTATACCAGAAATGCAAGATTAATTCAATATTAGGAAAATCATTGCTATGACCAGCACAGTTGCGTGGCCTAGAAACCAGTCAATTAAAGAGAGAGAGAGAGAGACAGGGATGTATTCAATAGTCTATTTATTACAGAACCCTTTCATACAGATCCAAGATACAAGAAAATCACAAGGCTTATATTCCCTATAGCAAAAATTCTTATGTAACCAGAATGCAAGGACCCTCTTTTGGTCTTGACTACTTTCTACCCCAATCTAAGGGCAATTATTCATTAAGACTTCATCCTAGGACCATGTCCAGAGGCACAAACAAACAGGTCATCACAGACTTGCTAATTAACTACCCTGAATTTCTTTAGGACCTATTTCATAGGACCAATGGAGGCATCAACAAACAAGATTATACTTCTCCTTCATATCTGCCTAGTATCCTCATAGAAGAGGGGAGCATTTCCTTAATGGGGCCAGAGGACCCCTGAAAGTCTAGTCTACTACATCTCCTCCATAGTATTTATATATAGGAAAGGGGAACATTCCATTAGTGAAGCCTAGGAGACTTCTGGAAGTTCTCTGCTTCTCTCTCATATTATTTCTGTATAAGGTTACAGGCAGAAACATGCAGTTGGACATTATATATGACTTGTTGAATGATGTGAGAAAAATGGGAAATAATGATGGGTAAACAGGTACAAAAAACCAATAGTACCACCTCTATTCCTAGGAAGATTATAATTTGCTGTGTTTGCCCAGGTAATATTCCCTGAGCTCTCTTAATCCAATCTACAATACTTTGTGCCTCTGGATTTGGTAGCAGTGATTGCTGTCTTTCCTCATCCATGAGGTGAGCCAAAGTCTCTAAATCATTTATGTCAAGAGATGTGTTGTGGTCACCCCATAGCCCATTAAGATGATTTTTAATTTGGGCTGTGTCATATTCTGATTCGTTATATTTTTTGTTTACCATACAGAAATATATATATATATACATAATCACATATTAACTTTTGTTTAACTTGCATTAATTCAATCTCATCAGCTAAAGCAATTACATCATCTCTGAGTTGTGTTATTGCTTTATAGAAACTCTTATTGATTTCTGATTGTAACAAAAATCCTCATGAAACATTGACAATTCATGCAAAAATGGAGCTTGCACTGTCTGATTTTGTACAGTGCTGACAGACATAGACATAGAAACATGGCTCACTATAGTAGTATTTAAAGCAATTATCCCAACAACCATACAGGAAATACACCTCTTTTTTTATTAAAACCCAATTGTTGATTAATTTGAGCAGTAGAATGATTAGCAGAAGAGTAAAACCAATGCTCACTCTCTACAGGAATCATAATCATACTAGGTCTTCTTATAACAAATAGCAATTGTCCCAAAGAAGTATTATCATGACATTCAGAGACCTTACAATTAACACATGTGACATTATAATGCTTATCAACTTTAGTGATATTTACATTGCTAAGATTTCCCAACATAAATGCATACCTCCATCCTAAACAAGCACATACAAAGCTGTGGTCAGTCTTGCACAAGTATGTTCCATTAGGAGCAAAAGTAGCAAAAAAAAAAACCTGCTGTTATTGGGGCCCATGGCAAAGATATTTTCCGTGTTTCTGGGTTTCCTCTGTTTAAGTGTCGAAACTAGTTTTGTTTAGGATACCCTCCATGTCTGTGTTTAATGTTCGTGTCATTATGCCAGGAAACATAGGTTTGCTGATCCACCTGATGGCAAGCAGGTACATAAGTCCTACAATTCAAAAATGGGGATCCTCTTGACCCAAAGATAAGTCCCATTTGTTTCAGTCTAGACACTGTGCCTGACGTCTACCCTATGATCCTGAACAATTGGAAAAAGTCCCCAAAATTCCCATAGTATTTGTAGTGATGTTCTCAAGGTATACTAACTCCTTAGCTCTGAAAATTCCTTTAGCATAGAGATTCTCATTCAGTTCTTTCTTAGCCCTACCCTTTTGTATAGACATAGAAGATACATTAACAGGAATGGCCACAAGGGCATGAGCATTTTTTAATCTGCCCCAAGGATGATACTCGTAATGATACTTGATAATTTCTACTAAACTACATAAGGATGTATTAAGAGTAGAAAAACACAAATGTGGTTCATTCACTAATCCAGTAAAGTTAAAATCAAGCACAGGATGGGTTACATTTGAATTATGAATATCAAAACCTTTGGCAATAAAGACTAACCCGTTTCCTTCTGAAGTGATTTGCAGAAGGAATTCCCCCCATCCAACCATTTCTACCCAAGGCAGGTGGTCCATGACTGCCCAGTATTTTGTAGAGACGACCATTTGAAGCTGAGCAAAGATAGTAGCAAGCAAGATCACCATCTGTTTGCCCTCATTTTGGCTCTGGCTCCTTCTCCACTGTTGGCTTTGTCTGGTTCTGGTCCTGGGGGCAGGCCAAGTGTTCGGTCTGTGCATTTGTTGACACAGTCCTTGTTCTCCTTTCCAATATCCATACTTCCTCCTTGTCATCTGTGGAAACACATAAATAGCCTCGGCCACCCAAGATTACTTTATGCAGACCACACCATAGTCCCTAATCATTTTTCCCCATCACCCATTCAGTAACTACAGTTGCCTGGGGTTGTGACCTTTTAGAATTGCAACTGTACAGTCAGTAATGCCCCAAAAATTTTTCATCTGATGTTTTATTTTCATGATCTAAAGTTAAATAATTTATTACATATAATGACAACCCCAAAATTTGTCTCGGGGTACCCATGCACTAGATTCCTCCTTCTGGTTTTTGAAGAACAGTTTTAAGTGTGCAGTTTTCTCTTTCAACAATAGCTTGACCTGTGGGGTTATACAGAAGCCCTGTAACATGGTGAATACCCACCCCATTGAAGACAGAATTCAGTAAAGTTTTTTGAGGTATAAACAGGGCCATTGTCAATCTTTAATTGTTTTGGCACACCCGCAGCAGCAAAGCATGTAATAAGATGTTCTTGAACATGAGAGGTTTTTTTTCTCCAGACATAGCAGTTGCCCATGTAAACCCCAAATATATGTCCACACTTGCATGTATATATTTCAGTGCTACACATGAGAAACTTATATCTTTTTTTAATTAATAACTATTTTCTTTTTTTTTTTTGGAGGGCAATTGGGGTTAAGTGACTTGCCCAAAGTCACACGGCTAGTGTGTCAGGAGTCTGCGGTCAGATTTGAACTCAAGTCCTCCTGACTACAGGGCCAGTGCACTACTTACTGTACCACCTAGCCACCCCATTACATTCCCTTTAGAAATGACCCACTTTACCACATTTAAAACAATTCTTGTTTTGTCTGCTAAGCACACTTTGATGACATTATAAATTGCAAACATGGAACTAGAATCACTTTCCTGCCCATTCTCCTTAAAATAATTAACTAAAGCCTCTCCCACTACTTCCCAATCAGGTCCTCTGATCTGAGAGCCACTTGTGAAGCATGGAGCTGCTTGACAGACTAGTTTTTAAAATTTTTTCAGAATCTGTTTCTTAACTAAAATCCCTTTCTTACATGCTATAAATTGTAATATTCTCAGATCTTTTCCTGCATCTTTTAAACCCTTCACTAATTTTCTTCCCATATTAACAATATCTGTGAGCTATGAATTATGAAAATTGAAAACTAAGCGTGCCACTGACTGAGCCTTCCCCTTACCTTGAATGAAATCTGTTGTCCCTCAGATCTTCTGCGGGCCCCCTACCTGCAGGCAGCTCCAGTTGCTGCTGTCCTGATGCTCCACGTTGTGAGTGCCACTTACTGTGACCAGCACAGTTGTATGGCCTAGCAACCAACTGATTAAAGAGAAAGATATGGGAATGTATTCAATAATCTGTTTATTACAGAATCATTTCATACAGAGCCAACATACAAGAAAATCACAAGGTTTATATTCCCAATAGCAGAAATTCTTATTTAACCAGAATGCAAGGATCCTCTTTTGGTCTTGACCACTCCCTACCCCAGGCTAAGGCCAATTATTCATTAAGATCAAGCCCAGAGGCACAAACAAACAGGGAGTCACAAATAAGACTTGCTAATTAACTACCCTGATTTTTCTTTAGTTATTCATAGGATCAATGGAGCCATCAACAAAGATTATACTCCTCCTGCATATCTGCCTAGTGACCTCATAGAAGAGGGGGAGCATTTCCTTAATGGGCCCAGGGGACCCCTAAAAGTCAAGTCTACTACAAACCATATACATAATTGACCATATCAATAACATAACCAACAAAAATCTTGTGATTATCTCAGCAGACATTGAAAAAGGTTTTGACAAAATATAGGACACATTCCTATTAAAATACACTAGAGAGCATAGAATAAATGGAATCTTTCTTAAAATGAAAAGAAGTTTCTCTCTAAAACCATCAACAAGCATTATCTATAATGGGGATAAGTTAGAAGCTTTCCGAAAAAGAGCAGGAATGAAGCAAGGATGCCCATCACCATCACTATTATTCAATACAGTACTAGAAATGTTAGCAATAAGAGAACAAGAATTTTAAAGAATTAGAATAGGCAATGAAGAAGTCAAACTATCACTCTTTGTAGATGACATGATGATATACTTAGAGAACCCTAGAGAATTCATTTAAAAAACTGCTCAAAATAATTAACAACTTTAGCAAAGCCACAGGATATAAGATGCACACACATAAATCATCAACATTTCTTTATATAACCAACAAAGTCCAGCAGCAAAAGATAGAAAGAGAAATTCCACTTAAAATAACTGTAATTAATAATTGTAACAAATTAATTATAAACAAAACAACTGTAACAAATAATTGTAAGCAATATAGAATATTTGGGAGTCTACCTGCCAAGACAAACCCAGGAAGTATATAAATACAAATAGAGAACAATCTTCACACAAATAAGGTCAGATCTAAACAAATAGGAAAATATCAATTGCTCATGGGTAGGCTGAGTCAATGTAATAAAAATGACAATTCTGCCCAAACTAATTCACTTATTCAGTGCCATACCAATCAAACTAACAAAAAATATTTTATAGAGCTATAAAAAATAACAAAAACCTCATCTGGAAGAACAAAATATTCAGGGAATTAATGAAAAACAAAGCAAAAACCTATGGCCTACCAATAGTAGACCTCAAACTATGTTATAAAGAAGTAATCATCAAAAGTGTCTGGTACTGCTTAAGAAATAACAGTGGTGAATCAGTGCAATGGATTAGGTAGGCAAGACAGTAGTCAATGGACATAGTAAACAGATGGTTGATAAACTCAAAGACCCCAGCCTTTGGGATAAGAACTCACTATAAACAAAAACTGCTGGGAAAACTGGAAAACAACAGAACATCAACTAGGTATAGACCAACATCTCACACCAACATCTATACCAATTGGGTATAGACCAACTTCTCACATGTCAAAACGGATACATGATTTAGACATAAAGGGCAACACCATAAGCAAATTAGAAGTGTAAGGAATAGTCTAACTGTCAGACCTATGGGAAAGGGAAGAATTCATAATCGAACAAGAGATAGAGAGCATTACAAAATGTAAAGCAGACAATTTTGATTACATTAAAATAAAAAGCTTTTGTACAAACAGAACCAATGCAACCAAGATTAGAAGGAAAGCAGAAAGTTAAGGAAACAATCTTTACAGCAAGTGTCTCTGATAAAGGTCTCATTTCTCAACTATATTGAAAGATGCATCAAATTTATAAGAAAACAAGCTATTCTCCAATTGATAAATGGTCAAAGGACATGAACAATTTTCAGATGAAGAAATCAAAGCTGTCTAAAGCATGTGAAGAAGTGATCTAAATCACTTTTGATTAGAGAAATAAAAATTTAAACAACTCTGAGGTACCAACTCACATCTATCAGACTGGCTAATATGACAAAAAAGGGAAATGATAAATGTTGGAGGGGAGATGGAAAAATTGGAACACTGAAGTACTGTTTGTGGAGTTGTCAATGGATCCAATCATTCTGAAGAAAAATTTGGAATTATTCTAAAAGGGCACAACCAAATTATGCATATGCTTTGATCCAGCAATAATGCCACTATTAGGTCTGTATCCCAAAGACATCATTAAAAAGGGGAAAGGACCTACATATGCAAAAATATTTTAACATCACTATTTGTGGTGGCAAAATATTGGAAATTGAGGGGATGTCCATCAATTGGGGAATGGCTGAACAGGCAATTGTATATAATGGAATACTATTTATTATTCAATAAGAAATTATAAACAGGCAGATTTCAGAAAAACCTGGAAAGACTTGTACAAACAGATGCAAAATAAAGTCAGCAGAACTAGAAAAACATTGTACGTGGTATGAGAAACAGTGTGTGATGAACACCTACAGATGATTAATCCTTTTCAGCAATAATTATTCAAGACAAATACAAAGGACTCATGAAGGAAAATACTATCCATATCCAGATAAAGAACTGATGGACTCAATGAAGATCAAAGCATATTTTTTCACTTACTTTATTCTTTTTTGTGGCTTTTCTTTCCTTTTGATGTTTCTTCTTTCACAACTGTGACTAATATAGAAATATGTTTTACATGATATGGCCTATATCAAATTGCCTACCATTTTCAGAAGAGGAAAAGGGGGAAAGAGGGAGAAAATTTTGGAATTCAAAATCTTGTAAAAATGGATGCTAAAAATGGTCCTGACTTTAATTGGGGGGAAAATAAAAAAATTACCAACACATTCACTAAGTTCCATCTTTGGACCATGGCTTATAAAAGGAATCAGATTGAGAGAAACAGGACTGAGCCTGAGACTATAGTGGTGTTGGACCCCTGAGGGACAAACCCTGTACATCCAAGAAAACTTCCGGGAAAACCACTATAAAGTAAAGAAATAACATATTATTTATCAGACTTCTGGATAGGTGAACAATTTACAAATAAACAAGAGATAGTGTAAAGTCAGGCACTATCTAGCTGTGTAACCACAGGCAAGCTACTCAACTTTTCTAATCCTAAAGAAGGCAGACATGGAAAGGCAGAAGCAAAACCTCTTGGTCCTGGTCAAGAAGACTGTGTTCAAATCCCACCTTGGGCATTTTCTTTTTTCCTTCTTTCTCCTTGCCCCTTCCTCATGGCTACCATTAGACACAGATATAGATATAGAAATATAGATATATACACACAAACACATGTGTGTATGCACATGCATGTGTGTACATTCTATACTTCTATTTGTCATTTCTTTCTCTGGACAGAGATAGAGTCTTCCTTCATGTGTCCTTTATAGTGAATTTCAGTATTTATAATAGTCAAAATGACTTATTCACTTAAGATCATTCTTAAAACAATATGACTGTTATTGTATACAACGTTCTCTTAGTTCTGCTCATTTTGCTGTTTATCATTTTGTTCAAGTTTTCCATGCTTTTCTAACAATTACTGAGGTCATAATTTCTTACATCAAGTATTCCATCACAATTATATGCCACTTGTTCAGTCATTCCCCAATAGGCATCCCACCATTTACCAAGATAAGGACAAAATGGATATGTGACCTAGATATAAAAAGAGATCTTACAAGAGAACTAGAAGAACATACAACATACTACTTATCAGACTTCTAGATAGGTGAACAATTTATGAATAAACAAGAGACAGAGAGTACAGGTACCTTCTAACTGTATAACCAAAGGCAAGCTTCTGGCAGCTTAACTTTCCTTGCCTGTAAAATGATGGTGCTGGAGTTGTTCCAGCTCTAAACCTCTAATCCTTTCATCTTCTGGCAGGCATAAAGAAACTAAGGCAGAACCTCTCAGTCCCAGAAATGCAGTGTTGGGGGAGAAAAGGAATTCCTGAAAGTGAGGTCTGCTATGTGTCTCCATCGCCCCAAACCACACCCCTCAATCTGCCCCCTCCCAACCAAGAGATAAACTGGAAATGGGAAAAGACAATTTGGATATATGTGAAAAACAGAGGTATAGAGACCATCTCCTCTCCATTGAATAAATGAATCTGACTTAAGTAAAAATAGCCTAAGTTTCTGGGAGTTTCTGTGACTTGTCCAGGAAGTTAGGAATATTAGAATTTACCATCTAGTACTTAACCATGGATCCAGGCTGCTCTGCATTAAAGAGGGCAAGAGGTCACAGTGTCAAAAGGAAGAAACTGTACAGTCTCTGGGAGATTGGCTGCCAAAGGGCCATGCCTTTTTCTGTTTAGACTTCCTTATTCATTGTTACGATTTCTTAATCATTTGTTAAAAATCAGCCAAATGCATCTATGGCTTTTGCTTCTTTGCATAGATTATGAGTCACTGGAAGGCTTTGTTACCATTTTTACTATATTCTTTGTAACTCTGTGGGGTTTGGCCAGCCCTAGGACCTTAGTAGATAATTAACATAGAATTTGGCCACTTTAGGGCTAGAAGTGATTTTAGAAGTCATATACGTAAGTACCTTCATTTTACAAAGGAAAAAGAGACTGGGGAGGAGTCAGAGGAGGTGAGGGAAAATGAGTTATCTACCCAGCAAATGCTGAGTAATTGGCTGAGCAGTTCAATTGACCCCTATTATTGGGGTTCAGTTCTTGGAGGAACTTGACAAAAAAATCTGTGTTTTTTCCTCTTCACATTTCTCCTTTTCAGAGAAATAATCATAGTAACCAAACAAAACAAATGCAAAAAAAAAAAATCACAGAAGTTACACCTGTGCAGGGGTAGTAATAACAAAAACCTAGGATTTACCATATCACTTTGGCTTGGTGTACATGTGTAACAGCTATCAGTTTACCAGATACTTAATACTTAGTAACTTAGGGCTAAGTATAGAATGTGTGAGAAGGCCTGAATTCCCCTGCTGATGTGGAAGAAGGGGACTGGATGAGACAGGAGGTCACTGTGTGTATATAAGCAAGAATTCCAGAGACAGAGAGACAAAATCAGAATTTTCCTGTTGGAGGAAGCAGGATTGTCTCAGCATCTGGGAGCTGGGCTGCTGGACTGAAGAAGTGAGTTGAAGTTTTCTTGAGAGAGAGAGAGAGAGAGAGAGAGAGAGAGAGAGAGTTTCTCTCCCAGCATCTGGAAG
>CM053599.1:120095200-120148364 GCA_028646575.1 Pseudocheirus occidentalis | reverse complement strand
CATTTGAGTTCATCTATTTTTTAAAGTGTTGTTTTCTTCAGTCAGGTTGTTGACTCTCTTTTCATTGTTTTCTTGCATCATTCTCATTTCTCTTCCCAATTTTTCCTCCATTTCACTTATTTGTTTTTCAAAGTCCTTTTTTAGATTATCTATAGCTACTAGGCATTCTTCAAGTGTCTTAGAAGCATTTGGTGTGGGAGTTCTAACTGTGTTGTCTTCCTCCTGTTCCATGCTTTGATCCTTTTTGTCCACAAAAAAGGATTCTAGAGTTTTATTGCTGTTCTTATTTTGCTTCCTTTTCCTCATGCTGGCCAGTCAATTAATTGGTTGGGTTTTTTTTAGCTTTGTGAAACTCTGCTTCCAGGGGCTAATGCTGTGTTCCAAATCGCTGGGGTTTTCCCAGCTGCCAGAGCTATTAGGAGGGTGTTGCAGGCTCCCCTAGCTTTGGCTTGCTGAAAGCGCTCCCCAGGACCGCCACCCAAGACCATGATCTGGATTCAGGCCGCTCAACGCAAGAGCACTTGGCCCTCATCAATCTACTCAGCCCCGCTGCGGGATGCACAGGCCAGGGGCTGTGAAGCAGCCCAGTGGGGGCATCCACCCATTACAGCAGTTTCTGCCCTTCCCCCACTGTTTCCTTGCCCCAGGGGTAGATTGGCAAAACTGCTTTTTCTCCCCCAAATTTAGCTTGAAAGCTTCACTCACTTTCACTGAACTTTAATCCTGGCTTATGCAGATTGCTCCAAGTGCTTTAGATATTCTCTGAAGTAGACTCATGCTGTGGCTTGGGAGGCTCAGCCCCTCCTGAGTACCCTGGAGCCTGGCCACATGATGATTTCAGGCTGGGCTGGCCTCTGCTCCTTTCCTGCTGCAATGATCCCCTGCTGCCGAGCTGCCTTCCATGAGAGATGTGTTTTCTGTATATTTTGAGAGTCCTAGAATTTGTCCAGCATCATATTTCTATGGGTGTTTAGGGTGGCTGCATGGGAGCTGTGGGACACTGCTGCTTCTACGCCGCCATCTTGGCTCTGCCCCCAGAAGTCCCCAAATTGATATTCTTAAAGTATAAAATTTGGCATGCTACTTCCACAAGAGTCTTCTGTGGTTCCCTAATCCCTCTTGAATAAAAATATGGAATCTCCTGTTTGGCATATAAACCCTTCACAATCTGGTTCTGAACAATTTTTCCGCACTGATTTTGTGTTATTCTCTCTCATGCACTTTACATTACCAATACAATGACTTACTATTTCCGGTACACAAAATTTTATCTTCTACCACTGTACCTTTGCACAGTTCTGGAATACTTTCCTTCATCACCCCTAATTCTGAAATTCCTGATTTTTGTCAAAATTCAGTTCAAGTGTTCTCTCTTAGACAATAGCACTTTATGATCCCCTCATTTTGGTTAGTGCTTCCTCTTAAAATTACGTTGTCTTTAATTTTTTATATAGTTATTTATCTGCATATACATATTATGCCCCCAGTAGAATGGAAACTCCTTGGTCTTTGTATCCTCAGTGTCTAGCACACTTCTAGCAACTGAGATAGAATCTGGCCATAAGAAGAAAAGAAATAAAATGAGAGGAAATAAAGGAAAAGAGGAAATACCCATTATTTTATTTTTTTTAATACTTCAGAGATTTGGACAACAGAGAATGTCTTATCCACAATAGTATCTTGAAGGTACTTGTACTGTTCATTGAGCTACTCAGAGCTGAGAATTCCTGGTATTAGGGACTGTATGAAAGGATGAGGAAGTGGATTGAAGAATGATATATAAATTCATGTTTATCTCATTTATAGCTCAAGTCAAGTTAAAATGCATTTATTAAGTGCTTTTATGTGTCAGTCCCCATGCTTAGGATACAAAAGAATGCCAAAACTTAGTTCTTGCCTTCAAGGAGCTTACTTTCTAATAGAAAGAGACAATGTGTAAAGAACTAGGCATAAAAACTAGGATATATGTATGTGTATATACATACATGCTTATATATACATACTATATATATAAGTGTATATATATATATATATATGTACACAGAGAGAGAGAGACAGAGACAGAGAGAGAGAGAGAGAGAGAGAGAGAGAGAGAGAGAGAGAGAGAGAGAGAGAGATGGAAGAAACTCTGAGAGAGAGAAGTTCGGGGCAGGGGAAGTAGGAACCAGGAAAGGCCTTTTGGAATAGATGGAATTTGAATTTGTTGTTTCTTATTCCTCCTTTGTTTTCAAAAGGACCAGTTGAGCTAAGTCTTGAAAGAAACCAGGGAAACTAAGAGGTAGAAATGAAGGTGTTAGAGTTACAGGAGGAGTCTCAGAGAAGGGACATGGAATATTGGGTTCTAGGAATGACAAATAAGCCAGTATTGCTGAAGTATAGAATATGGGGAAGAGGGTAAAGTGTCAAAGACTGAAAACACAGGAATCAGTTAGGTTATGAAGAACTTCAAATATTTAACAAAGGAGATTCTCTTTGGTTCTGGAGGTAGTAGGGAGCCACTCAAACTCAGTGATCAGTAGTGCAACTTGGTCCAAACTTTAAAAAATCAACTTGGCAACTTAGTGGAGGATAGATTGGAGTGGGAAGAGACTTGAGGGAGGGAAACCAGTTAGGCTAATGTAATAGTCCAAGAGAGAGATGATGAGAGCTTGAACTAGGGTTGTGATTATATAAGTGGAAATGAGGGGATATATTCAATAGATGTTGTGAAGTCAAAACAAAAAAAAATTGGCAACAAAATGGATATGTGGGATGAATGAGAGTGAGGAACTGAGGATGACCTGTAGCTTTCCAGCCTGGGTGACTAGGAAGATTGCAATACCCTTGACAGTACTAGAGAAGTTGTGAAGAGGGAATTTTTATTGAGGGGAAAGATCATGAGATTTTTTTTAGGCATGTTAACTTTGAGATGCCTATGAGATACCTCAAAATAGCAAGGAGTCAGAGTAATATAGCATTAGTATTGGAATCATAAAGATTTGGGTTCAAATCCTTCCTCATACATTTACTAGCTGTGTGACCCTTGCCAAATCCCTCAGTCCATCTTGGCCTCGATTTCCTCATCTGTAAAATGTTGATAATATCTGGAGCACTTACTTCATAGGATTGTTGTGGGGATCAAAAGGGATGATGTATGGAAAACACATGATAAACTTTATAGTATGCTTTATAGTTGACGTTTATACTAATTGGAAATTAAGTCCAATGAAATAATGGTAATTCTGATGCTCAAAAGGCTTCTCAATAGATTTGCACTCTCAAAGCAATTTTTCCTTCATGCCCTTGGAAATGGTAAATTTCTAAAACTTGGAGACCGTTCTTTACAATAATATATTTGATATTAAAGAAGAAAATTCTACTAACCATAAAACAGACATTTAGGTATTATTTCATATGTAGTACACATAGTATTCTCTAATGTATCTCCCCATTCTTTGCCATAGACTTCTGGTGGTGGAGATTTGAGTCACTGATTTTTCATGCCTGACTCACCACAACCCCAATTGAGGTTTTCTGGAGTGGTTTGCTATTTCCTTCTTCAGTTCATTTTGTGGATGAGAAAATGGAGGCAAACAGGATTATGTAACTTTGCCCAGGGTCACATAACTTGTAAATGTTTCAGGTCAGATTTGAACTCAGGAAGATGAATTGTCCTGATTCCAGGCCCTCCGATCTATCTGCTGCACCACCTAGCTGTCCTTGGTGGTTCATTGTTAGTAGATCAGGAAGGGCTACCGTGAAAACAATGGAGAAATAACTTCTTGGTACTTGATAATATTTTTGCAACAACAACAGCAACAACAGAGAGAAAGGTCTTCCAAGTCTATGTATACATATGCAAAATGTATGGGCTAGTATGTAACCAAACTTGAGATTAGTCTGACAGTTTTGGTCACTTAATTATGATCCTTGGAAAAAATGTAGTGGAGACCACTGCTCTCACTTGTAGACTAAAAACCAATCCAAGTATATCAGTTGCAGTCTTAAAAGAAAATTTAGCTGCAGTACTTGAGAAAAGAGAGATCCCAAACTTTGGTAGTTCATAAGGTCCTTTGTTTAGAGCCAGGAGGGAATTTAGAGGTCGTCTAGTTTAACCCTTCATTTTAAAGGTCTAAAGTGTCATCGGTAATAAGTAGGAGAAGAAGAATTGGAACCCAGACCTTCTGACTCTAAATCAAGTATTCTTTCCTCTGTCCTCCTACAATAGGAAATAAAAGCAGCCAGCCCTACCAGGATAGGGACACCATGGATAAATACAATTCAGAAATTTCATTTTATACGACTTTCGAGCTTTTCTCTAAACAAACTTATTATTAGAACTATGAAAAATCAGCACAATTGAATGGCTTGAATTTAATCTTCTTTCATTTCTCTGCCAACTTGGTTCCAGTGAGTAGGGAAGTAGTCAAATGGCAGGTGAAAAAGGAGAAAAAAAGAGGAGAAAAGAAAGGGACCCAGATAATAGAAGATCTGGATAATCAGCCATGGACCAACTAAATAATTCATCAATCAACAAGCACATGTTAAGGATGTACTGTATTGTAGGTTCTGTGCGCCATTAATAATCAAGAGTACATTATAGAGGGGCGGCTAGGTGGCGCAGTGAATAGAGCACCAGCCCTGGAGCCAGGAGTACCTGAGTTCAAATCCGGCCTCAGACACTTAACAACAACAACAACAAAAGCTAGCCGTGTGACCTTGGGCAAGTCACTTAACCCCAACTGCCCTCCAAAAAAAAAAGAGTACATTATATTAATTATGATAGGATTAGATTGTTCTGACAAATTAAGGTTAAACTATTTCGTAATCTTTTTTCTCACCACTGGGACAAGATGGCAAAAATTTGGAGGCAATGTGGTGTGGATTTGGAATTATTGGACCTGGATTCAAATCCTAGCTCTACCTCTTACGAGCTGTATGATCTTGGGTAAATCACATAAAGTCTTTAAGGCTCAATTTACCCATATATAAAATGAGTGGGTTGCAGATGACACATAAGTCCCTTTACAGCTCCAAATCTATCTTATGGCCCCCTTCACAGGGTTATATGGGAGATGTAGTTAAGGGAAGTAAGATAACAGCTAAAACAATATAATACAATACAACACAATACAATGCTGTGCCACATCCTGCCATGCAGTGCCATAACATACAACACAATAGAGAAAACAGAGTTGGGAGTGGCATCAGGAGTCATCAGGTCCAAATTATACCTGAAAAAGAATCGACTTCTCTGGCATACAGACAATTGGTCACCTAACTTTTGTCTGAAGACTTCCGCTAAGGGTGTGTATAAAATGCAGTGCAAACACTACAAAACATAACACAAGACAATATCACACTATACAATATACAAATTGTAACTTCCCTAGGCATGCAAAACCAAGGATAAGTTACTTTGAATATGAGAGGTGAGGGGAAAGGGAAAAATTTTAAGATAACACCAAGGTTTTGAACATGGAACCCTGGATAAATGATGTTGTCATAGCAGAAATACTGAGTCAAAATTCTAAGCAAGTTCAGGTAGAAAGCTAATAAGTTTGGTTTGGAAAGTGTTAAATCTCTTTAATATCATTTAATATCATTTGCATCTGTCATTTCCTCTCATTCTCACTAACACCAGCCTTTATTATCATCAACCTAGACTATTACAATAACATCTTCAAGGTATTCTTTCTCTCTCCCCCTTCAATTCTATCCTTCACAGCCCTCTCAGACTTATATTACTTATACACGTATCTTGTCATGCCATTCCTTAAAACCTTTTAGTGACACTTTATTAACTCCTGAGTAAATTTCAAGCTACTTTTCTTGGCATTCAAGGCCCTCTGTTCTTTGGTCCACCCTCTCACTCCAAACTTGTTTTGTGCTAATCCCTTCTACAAATCTGACACTGTAGGTATACTGGACACCTTGTTATGCCCCAAACATGACTTTTACTTACTTTTTTACTCTCATGTTTTACTCACATTGTTTGCTCTGCCTAAAAAATAGTGCAAGTTATTTCCTTTCTATCCCCATTTGATGAATTCATTCCCCCTCTCCATCACATATGTTTGTGGAACTCAGTGTAGAAATTCCTTCCACCAATCAATTAATCAGCAATCATTTATTAAGCCCCTGTATACCAGGCATTGGGCTAGGTGCTAAGATACAGATATAATGAATGAAACAACCTCTATTCACAAGGAGATTACATTCCAATTTGAAAATCAACAAACACATATATAAGTATATGTAGAATAGATATAAAGAGAATAAATATAGGTAAATACTAGGTAGTTTGGGTTGGAAGGTTTGGAGTTCAGAGGATCAGGAAAGGCTTCATGTAGAAGGTGATAGATACATTGAGTCTTAAAGGAAGAGAAGAATCCTTTAAGTAGAGTTGAGGAGGGAGTGCATTTAATGTCTCAAGGATTTCCAGGACAAAGGCATGGAGATGGAAGATAGACTGTTAGGTAGGAGGAACAGAGAGAAGATCAAGTTTGCTGGATCATACTGTAGGAAGGGGAGAATAATCTCCAGTGACATTAGAAATATGGTAAATACCAGGTTATATATTCAGTCATATCTCTATCTCCATCTCTATCTCTACCTCTATCTCTATCTCTGTGTCTATCTCTATGTCTCTCTCTATGTCTATCTCTATGTCTGTCTCTGTCTCTGTCTCTTTTTATCTCTCTTTCTCTCTCTCTATCTCCACATATCTCTACATCATCTATCTATCATCTGTCTGTCTGTCTATCTATCTATCTATCATCTATCTATCTATCTATCTATCTATCTATCTATCTATCTATCTATCTATCTATCTATCTATCTATCTTTAAAACTAAATGGGGGAGTTTATCCAATTGGGAGATATTGGATTTTATGGATTTCTTCAAGTCTCAGCTAAACTTCCACCATCTATAAGGAACCATTTTCCATCTCACTTAATGCTAGTTCTTCCCTCAAAGATTAATTCTAATTTGTCCTTTATATATCTTTCTTGTACTCATTTATTTGCAAGCCATCTCCCGCATTGGTCTGTGAGATCCTTGAGGGCAGGGACTGGTTTTGCCTTTATATTCCCAGTGTTTAGCATGGTGTCTGGCACAAAGTAGGTACATATAAATTCTTGTTGACTTGACTTGATTGTGTAAGGGAATAACTTAGATCTGCATTTAAAGAAAATGCCTTCGGAAGTAGTGCATTAGATAGACTAGAGTGGTCAAAGATTTGGATCAGAGAGATTGGTTAGGAGGTTATGAGAGAGGTATCATCTGGGTGAGAGATAATGAGGGACAAACTCAGGTAGTAACTTTGTAAGAGGATAGAAGAGGGTGATGAGAGAGATACTGTAGAAGTAGAAATGGCCAAACTTGTCAACAAATTTGGATATGTAGGGTAAGAGAGAGTGAAGAGTTGAGGATCATGCTGAGATTCCAAACCAGGAAATTTGGATATATGGTGTCTTCAATAGAAATGGTAAAGTCTGGAAGAACGGAGGATTTGGGAGAAAAGATAATGAGTTCAGTTTTGGATATCTTGAATTGGAGATGTCTCTGAGACATTCAGTCTGAAATATCTAATAGATGATTGATAATTCAAAACAGAAGATCAGAGGAGAGAATGGAGCTGGGTGTATATGTCCTTTTCATAGAGATAATAGTTAATCCCATGAGCAGTGATGAGGTTAACCAGAAAGAGAATGTAGAGAGAGAAAAGAAGAAGATCTAGGACAGAATTCTGGAAAGTGTCCATAGTTAGAAGATGTAGATGATGAACCAGTAAAAGATCTGAAAAAGGAGTAGTCAAGACAAATAGGAAGAGAACTAGGAAAGAGTAGTGTCATGAGAAATGAGAGAGAAGATTCAGGAAGAGGGGATGGTCAACACTGTCACATATAGAAGATAAGTTGAGAATGAGTGCTGAGAAAGATGACCAAATTGGCCATTCAAGAGATATTTGGTAACTTTGTTGAGAGAAGTTTCATTTAAATGATTGTCAGAAACCATACTGAAAATGGTTGAGGGGGCAGCTAGGTAGAGCAGTGAATAGAGCGTTGGTCGTGAAGTCACAAGGACCTGAGTTCAAATGTGGCCTCAGATACTTGATACTTACTAGCTGTGTGACCTTAGGCAAGTCACTTAACCCAAATTGCCTTGCCTTCCCCCCTCAAAAAAAAGTGATTGAGGATCAAGTGAGAGGAGAGGAATTGGAGGCAAACAAGAGCTGTCAACCTTTTCAAGGAGTTTGCCTGTGAAAGAAAGGAGAGACAGGAAAAAGTCTTGTGGGGATGGTTGGACTTAGGGGAGGCTTTTTAAGAATGAGGAAGACTCCAGCAAATTTGAAGGTAATACAGAAGGAACCAGTAGGTAGGGAGTGGTTGGAGATTCAAAAGAAAAAGGATGATTGAGGCTGCAATTTTCTGGACAAAACGGGAGGGTATGGGATCAAGTGCATGCATAAAATAGTGGCTTTGGCAAAGAGAAGAGCTACCTTTTTGTCAAAGACTGGAGTGAATGGGAAAGAGTGGGAAGTAACATTAAGGGGTTTTGAGATGAAGAAAAATGGAGAAGAGGGATCTCACCCATGTGGAGTGGCCTCAATTCTCTCCCCTCCCTCTTTTTGGAGGATAGAAGGTAGGGCAATTGGGATTAAGTGATCTGCCCAAGGTCACACAGATAGTTTTTGTGTTAAGTGTCCGAGGGCAGATTTGAACTCAGGTCCTCCTGACCCCAGGGCTGGTGCTCTATCCACTGTGCCACCAAGCTGCCCCCTCAGTTCTTTAAAATAAATTAAGGTACAAGGCCCTTAACTGAGAGAGAGGAGCTCCAGGGAGATAAGGAGGACTTGAAGAGGGAAGAGGAATTTTGGCACTGATATCATGGATAGGAAATCCATTATGGATGAATGAAAAACAAGACTCCCTTGCTTCAGTGAAAACCCATTTGAAGTTAGATAACAAATTTATACTGTAACCAGTCAGTTTCTCTGTGTGACTTTTTCCGGCTCCATTCTGTAATTATTGTTGTTCATGCCTCATTTTGGAATGGGACCAGTGACATCACAGAGTGATGTCATGAATTGGATTTAAGTGAGTTCAGAATTGCCAAAGTCATCAGCAGATGACTGTATTCATACAACTGTATCCATACAACAACAACATTCTTGGTGAACAATAGAGACAAGATTGGGAAAGGAAAAAAGACAAGCCAGGAAAATGGCCTGAGAAAGAACTGTAGGGTGGAAGGATGGTAAAATCAAAGAATAGGTTTTAGCAGGGGCTGAAGCATCAGCAGAGATGGAATGATAGGAGGCTATGGTTAGAAAGAGAAATGTCAGAGTTTCTAATCAAAGAAGTAAATCAACAACTTGTCTGCAAATTATGGTGTTGGATAATTCCCTGGGCTATGGAGAAGTTAACTGACTTGCCCTTGGTTACACAGTGAGTCTGTGTTTAAGGGTAAGACTTGAAATCAGATCTTCCTTACTACAAGGCTCGTCCTCTATCTGATGTACAAATAAACCATGTTGACCCTTGATAATATAGTCATTTTTCGTCTGTCCTTTAAAGCTCAACAACCTAAATGCTGCCTCTTCCATAAAGCCTTTTCTTAGTCCTCTAATACCTTTACCCTCATTGCATTTAAAAAAATTGTACTCTTCTAATGCACTGATCATCAAAATATCCTATTTTATTTAGTAAGATATCACAAAGTACTATTTTATATTCTAGCTATCTATGTATGTGTATTTCCTTTTAGATCTCAGCTCTACAAGGGAGTCTCCATTTCTGATCTAAATAATAGATCTTCCCCAATATTCTCTAGGAATGGCAATCTTCACATAGTAGGCACTTAAAGGTTTATTGAACTGAATTGGTTTAATAGGAACAATTCTCACTGGCAGGTTCTACGTAGCAGTAGCAGTTAATTTAATTTACTGGGAAAGAAACAGAGTGGAGAGGGTATAAATGGATGGGAGGTAAAGCAGAACAGATTTAAGTAGAATGACAGTGTTTCTAAAATGCACTAGTAGAGCTTCTGATCTAACTAGCCATGAACATAGCATTTTATGGTTGAGCCAGGCCTGCCCCTTGGGTGGGGGCTGTACTGCTTAAGTTTTAAATTCCTCTGTATTTTTCTTTATTCTCTATTAGTATGCTCCTTTGAAGGATATGTTGAGTTTAAATGTCATTTTAAAGAAAGTACATAATATTATAGTGTCCCAAAATTCTTAGTTCAGTTTTATGCTTAAAACTGCACTCAAACTTTTGGGATACCTTATATGTACAACCAGGTGGAAACTTAGAAGACATCTAATTTACTCCCTCATTTTATAGATAAGGAAACTAAGGTCCAAAGACAAAGTGACTTGGTTAAGGTCACACAGATAATAGTAGAGGTGGTACCAGAACCCTGATATTCTGACTCAAAATTCTGTTCTTTTCCTTATAGTAAATTTTCTCTTCATACTGAAAACACAGTAAACACTTGCTTGGAGGCAGTGTGGAGTAGTAGGAAGAATTCTAGACTTGATCAGGAGGCACCTGTGTTGAAATCCTGCCTCTGACACTTATCAGCTGCATGACCATGGGCAAACCACATAAATCTTCTCACCCTTAGTTTCCTTATCTGTAAAATGGGAACATTAATATCTGCAATTATTTCCATCATAGGCTTTTTGTAGGGTTGAAATAATATATTGAAAGTTAAGTACTATGATATGGAAATTCTAGCTGTTATACTAGGATCATAGGAACATTGATTTAGACCTAGAAAGGATATCAAAGGTCTATTGCTTCTGGAATAAAGTATAAATTCTTCTGTTTAGCTTTCAAAGCCTTTCCTAAGCTAGCTATGACCCATCTTTCCAGCTTCATTACATAATACTTGGTTGTTGTTGTTTAGTAATATCCAACTCTTCATGATCCCATTTGGGGTTTTCTAGGACGAGATACTGGAGTGGTTTGCCATTTCCTTTTCCAGCTCATTCTAGGGATGAGGAAACTGAGGCAAACAGGGATAAGTGACTTGCTCAGGGTCATACAAGTAAGTGTCTTCAGCCAGATTTGAACTCAGGAAGATGAGGCTTTATGACTCCACACCTGTGACATTAGCAAAATGTGGGAAGATACTGCTTCAACTCCCATATTTTGTCAGTCCAGACAAACTAGCCTTCTTTATGTTCCTGAAACATGATGCTCTTTCTCCCATTCCTTGCCTTTGCATTAGTTATTCCAAACGGTTGGAATTCACTCCTACTTACTCTCTTTTATCGAGGTATAGCTTAAGTATCATCTTCTGCATGAAGCATTTTTTGATATGGCCAAGAGCTAGCGCTCTCCTTCCCACACTACTTTGTATATATTTGTATTTATTGACTTGATATTTTTTTTTTTGGCCTTTTGGAGAGGGAGGGCAGGGCAATTAGTGTTAAATGACTTGCCCAAGGTCACTCGGCTAGTAAGTGTTAAGGGTCTGAGGTCATATTTGAACTCAGGTCATCCTGCCTCCAGGGCCGGTGCTCTATTCACTGTGTCACCTAGCTGCTCCCTATTGACTTGATATTTACACACACAGGCACGCACGCACATGCACATTTTTTTATATGCATTTGTCTCCCCCATTACTATTTAAGCTCTTTGTGAGTAGGAATAATTTCATTCTTTGTACTTGTATCTCCAGGACTGAATACAATGCTTGGCACTATTTAATAAATGCCTCTTGATTGATCTAGTCTAGTACTCTTATTTTACAGACAAGGAAAATAAAAGAAGTTAATTTGGACCTAGGTCCTCTTATTCACCAACTCTTTCTGCCACATCAAAGTGAGTGTCTTTTAAGGATTTAAAAAAATAGTTCAGAATTATTTTTTGAGGTTAAAATCTATAATTTTGCCAGCGTAAGAAGCTCACTGTGTGGAAATCCCTTCTGTTGATGTAGATCAACAAATTATCTGTAACTTATTTTAGTTTTGCTGAGTTGCCTGGGAGCATTGAAGGATTCTGCAGCTTGTTCGTAATCACTTAGACTTTATGTGTGGCAAACTTTGAATCCAGGTCAATTCTGACTCTAAAGCCAGTATGCTATATATAAATACAGTATCTAAATACCTTATGCCAAGCTTCCTTTCAACTCAGAAGAGGCATTTTAGTATATGAATGATGTACTTAAGTACTATGAATGATTGAATAAAAGAAATCATGGTGGTATGGATAGTAGGCTGACTTTGGAGTCTGGTAGACTTGGGTTCACAGACCTGTCTAAGTCACAGACTGGCTATATGACAAAGGGCAAACCATATTACTCCCAATGCTCTCGGCTACTCTAAAACAATAAATGAATTATAGATGAGTTATTGTCATAACTTAGAGAATTTTCACACAATGATTCCCTACACAGGTGAAATCATAGGTTTGAACAACCACAATCAGAGAGAGAGAGAGACAGAGAGAGAGACAGAGAGAGAGAGAGAGACAGACAGACAGACAGACAGAGACACAGGATTGTCCTTTGGGTATTGGATTTGGAACTTCATTGATATAGAGTAGGGGATGGGGGGAACACTCTTGGATTAGGAAACTCCTCCAACCAGTTCAGGTCAATGCTCTTTCTGAAATTTATAGCCTAGGACATGGTTAAGTGATTTGCTTACATTTACACAGTCAGAATGTGTCAGGGGTTAGATGTAAATCCTGGCCTTCCTGAATCCAATGCTCCTCTATTTATTACCCCAATACAACCTCAGGGCCCCAGTTCTATAAGACTCAAAAAAGGTGATTATAAATTATAGAGCTACATAAGGGGATTGAATTTCCTCATCCCAAGTTCACTAATTGCAAAATCCCAGGCCCTGGTCTAGAAAAAGACTATTTTTTCCCTTTCCTTTTCCACAAAAAATTATGATTTTCATTTAAAATTTACTAAATGTACAAAATTAGGAACTACCCAAAGCATAAAGTATATGTAGTCTCCACAGTTAAGAAACGTAAGTGATAGTTCCCTGATATGCCTAATTTTCTTTCTGGAGTTTACAAGAATATCAGAAATAAAGTCTCTTGAACACACAAAAGAGAAGTCCCTGTCCCAAGCCCTCTCAAGAACTGACCAACAATTATAGTTCCTAGTTTCAAGAACACTACATTGAATCTGTGGCAAATGGATGAAAGGCTGAAACGAGCATGATTTAGGGTTACTTGAAGTTATCAAAAGACAGAAATTAAGGAAGGGCTTTGTTGTCTAAGACATTCATGCATCAATGACCATTCTGAGGGATCTTAGGCGAGAGAGAAAGAGAGAGAGAGAGAGAGAGAGAGAGAGAGAGAGAGAGAGAGACAGAGAGAGAGACAGAGACAGAGACAGAGACAGAGAGACAGAGAGACAGAGACAGAGACAGAGAGAGAAAACTTCCTATGGTTGGAAGAAGGGGTATAGCTAAAGATGACTAGAGATGCCTGAATCAGCAAACCATACCTAGAGTTGAATTACTGCAGGTTAAATATGGGCAGATTATCTTGATTAGTTATCTGTATATTTTTCAGAAGTTGAATGCTCATTCTTCAATTGAACGCCAGTATGATCACATTAGCACCAATGTGTTTTCACTATATAGGCTCAAAAAAGAGTTTTAAAATTTGACTAAACCTGTGTTAAAATATTAAGTAAGGCAAGGCATCTGTGGTTAAGGACAGGCCAGTGTGGTGGGAGGAGTTAAGCAGAAGGGAAGGACCCAGTGTGAAAGAAGGAGAGCATGGGGCTTCCTGAAAATGTGAAGTACAACATTATCCAGTCTTTACCAGTGTTACTTTTTAAATAGAAAGTGTTAGCTCTTTGAATAATCAGGTAATCAAAAAAAGTTACCACTTTGACTTTTATTATAGGTTCTTCAGACACTTGTATTTAAAATTTTTTAATATATCATTATTTTAAATACACATCATTATTTTAATTATATCCAATTAAATATACCTGTATCTTCTCAGCATGAGTCGTTATGCACTTTTAGTAAAAAGCACTTTGAATTAAATTGCATGCTGACATTTTTCATTATAATTTATGTGTACATGTCTGCAGTAGATTTATACATTCTGAAAATAAATTATAAGTAGTTTGTATAGACAGGATAGAGGTTTGAAACTTTATCTGTATTTTGTTTTGTTTAATTATTTATAACTTTATAGTATTATTTAGTTGTCCTCTGTGAGGTAGCAGATGACTTTATTTTGTTGTCTTTTTTTAAGTGAAGACAGTGCCACCCATATAGTGAGTTCTTAATAAATGCTTATACCAATAGATTTTGGGGCTTGAGTTACATATGAGTTTGTTGACTGATAAATAAATTTAGTTTCATTGTCTCCCGTTCTCTCTGTAACTTAAGTAGGACCAGAGAGCTTAGAGTCCAAGGAAGCAGAAGGCAGTATTAGGAAAGCACATTTATCCCTTCCACATTAAGATTTTTTCCCACCTCAGTTTCAATAAACCACAAGTCAGCATAAGAAATTAAATGGGAATTTATTTGGAGTTTTGTAGAAGCTGAAGATGACAGGAAAAGGCCAGTAGAGGATACAGAGCCTATGACCAAGTATTTAACCCAAATTTTACAATAAGGTACTATAAACACCCTATAAAAATAAAAGGAAAAAAAATCAGACCTTCCCTGGGACAAAGAGAGGGCCAAAAAATTTTGCTTGGATTTTCCAGATTTGGGGGAGCGATTGCGCCATGCCCCTAACTGCTTTCCCCCTCCGCTAATGTGGAGGGGATAACTATAGAGGAAAACCAGAACAAGATAGGATGACTTACTAATATTTGTGCCTCCAGTTTGGACAAATCACTTAACTTCTTACAACCTAAGTTTCCACATCTCAAAAATGGGGATAAAAAGAAAAAAATCCACAGCCTTACTCTATCTCATTTACTAGGCTATTGTGAGGAATGCTTTTAAAAATCCTTTTGCTGTTCAGTTGTTTTTTCAGTCCTGTCTGACTCTTCATGACCCTATTTGGGGTTTTCTTGGCAAAGATACTAGAGTAGTTTGCCAGTCTTCAAGGTAGTTTTCTTGTTCTCCATGAGTTATCAAGACAAATAGCTATTGGTTCAGTTTTCTTCTACTTTTCGTTCTCTAGGATGCATATCATCATGTTCTCTGATTTGAATACATCCAGTTTTCAGAGTAGTGTAAGCTCATCAAGGGCAGGCACCATTCCCCCCCTCCCATTTTTGCTTTTGTTTGCAGTATATTGAGTAGGTACCAAATAAATACTTGTTGGATTAGATTGTTGGATTAAAGACATTTTCAGTCAGTTACTTCCTATGGTAAAATGGTCATTGCTCTTCCCTTTGGATTCCCAATATTTCCATTGTTATTAATTTTTTTAAATAGTAGAAATATGAAAACTCTTCCTATGTAGGTTATAAATTTAGGACCAGAAGGGACATTAGAGGTCATGCTGCTCAGCCCTTCCATTTTACAACTGAAGAAACTGAGGACCAGAGATGTAAAGTGATTTTTACAAGGTCAAAGAGGTAATAAGTGGTAGAGATTTAAGCCTAGCTCTTCTGTCCATGCACACTAATTTTAATTGGGCCATAATATCAAATCTTATTTAAATACTCAGTTTGAAAGAATGTTATCTATTTTCTTCTCATTATGAATTTAGTTTGGGACAGAGGCCTTAGAAAGTATACTCAATTACTCAAATATATATGTATATATATACATATACATATACACATATATTTCTCTTGCAAGATAAAGTGCTGGGTGCTTGATCTTTTTTTCACAGAAAACATACTTTTATTTGTAGTAATCTTGATTGATAATCCATCAGTTTATTATTGTGCATGGGATGATATATAAATTCCATGGAGAGATAATAAAAAATCCCTAGCTTGATATTACAGTGTTGATTTACAGGGACTAGAAGAGAAAATTGTGAAGAAGATTATATTAAACATAGACTTTCTATTACCAGTTGCTTTCAATGAATCCCTTTAACCATTTTGTTCTGGATCTTGGTAAGTCAGTCAGCAGTAAGCTTCTTGCCATTAGGATTATTTGGGATGGTGAATAAGAAAATGTTTCCTTAATGTAGCTCTGTGAAGTTGTGAATTTCTAACACTAGCCCCAAATGAGAGAAATGGTAATGCTACACCTATAGAGTTCGTTGTATCAGTATACACATGAATGAATGTATATGTGCACATGTGCACACACACTTACACATATCTGTGAGTGACGAATGGAGAATAATCTGTGTCTGGAATTAAACAAGGAATTGAGAGTGATAAATTGCAGAGCTCCATTAATAACCTCAAACTTCACCCTAAAACAAAAGGGCCACCTTTTAAATGCCAGTAATCTCCCAGTGTTGCTTTGAGTTGTAGAACTTCATTATAGAAGAACCGAAAATGAGATTCGCTTAGAAGCAAGGGAAAGTGACATTAGTCATACATAAAGTCAAGTCATTGAGTCATTAGGAGGTTGTGGTACACAACAGATAAGGAACCTCAAAGAAGAACCAGAGTAAAGGATGTGAAAGAAGTGTAGGATTGAAAAAGATGTGCCAAGAGCAGAAATAAACAGCGGGATGACTTTGAGCTCTGTTTGTATCCTAATGACATAAAAGAAGTTCAAGAAAGTATCAAGCCCATTGTGTATATGCCTTGTGGGGAATTTATGGGCCATCACCAATGGGGGCTTGGACAAAATGGGCAGGTATGGATGGGTTGCAAGTTGCATCATTGGAAGGAATACTCACTTTGATGAGATTACAGGTCTATTGGCTTTTTGGGTCCAAAGTATGCTAATTCTTCATTGAGTGCATTCTTCTTTGCATTACAGTTTCAGTAATAAACAGCTCTCCTTGAACTGTGCACAAAACATTGAGAGTCAGGCTATGTGATCCAACCAAACCAGATTGGCAGGGTAAATAATTAAATGAAAGAGCAAACAGTTTGCATAGATTTCATGGCTGCAACCAAAACCAGAGTTGCCCTAGCAATGACTGAACTGGAGGCAATATAATACTATTTGAACCTTGAGGTCAGAATGAAAAATTGAGCCGCTTGCTTTTTCCTTTCCTCCTTCACTCCTAGTTGTTACTCTTCCTTTACCTAAAATCGTTCTCTCTCTCCCTCCAACCCCTCACTCACCTTTAAGAGCTTCATCTTTGAAATCTCAGTCCGTTCCATAGGACTTTATTACTTTCCAGTGTTGGGGAGCTTAGTAATGGTTGAATATAATAGCAATGCCATAGCAGTAGAGGTATCAAAGACAGGAGATAGGTAGGGGATACCAACCAGCAGCACCTGTGACTGCCCTTGCTGACTGTGTGCTTATAGAGATTATTTTAGTCACGGGAACCACAGCTTCACCCTGATTGCTCCACTGTGTCTATGACATTCGATAAGGGTAAAGGGTCATTGAACTGTCCTTTTAATGACTGGAATAGGCCTTGTTTTCTCTCTTTAGCCAAAATCCACTCAAAGATTTTTCTAACATCATCACTTATCTTACTTTTGTACTTGGTAACTGAGAGAACGGCCTCCCTTATATTCCCATGCCAGGTAGAAACACACACTAGCTCCTTTCTGTTGACAGACAGAGAAGGAGATAATTATCTCTCTCCATTTTTAGATTTCAGAAATCTTCCTCCACAAATGCAGAACATTTGGGTACTGAAGAAACAAGGTATTTAGGGTTTGGTGGAGGTATTGTTTGTCTTTCTTGGGATCTTTGGTTTGGAGTCTGAAATATCAGGCAGGTAGATGGAGAAGTGGATAGAGCACTGAACATAAAATCAGGAAGACTATATCTTCCTGAGTTTAAATCTGGCCTAAGACACTTACTACCTGTGTGACCCTGGCCAAGTCGTTTAACCTTGATTGCCTCAGTTTCCTCATCTGTAAAATGAGCTAGAAAAGGAAATGGCAAACTACTTTATTATCTTTGCCAAGAAAATCCTCAAATGGGATCAGAGTCAAACATAACTCAACAACAAAAGGATTTGAAAATTCTGACCCTGACTCCAGAACTGAGCTCTTAAGGGAGTTGAGTAGGGTATGGTGGAATCAATCCAACTTCTGAGTCATAGGAATGCCCTTCAGATCTGCCCTCTGACATGTTCTACCTACGTGACCTTGGCTAAGTCCCTTAACTTGGTCTTGTTTCCTCACCTGTAATAAGAAGGAGGTTTGTACTTGAATTCCTCTGAATTCTAGGTTTATGATATAGGTTTACTCTAGGTTTATGATATCTCCCCTCTTTCATCCCCTCCCTCCCCAGGCATAAAACTGGGAGGATAGCTACTCCTTCCTCTCTTTCCTCCAGGTGATGGGAGGATTAATTAGATGATGTTTGTACAGCTCAGCTGTGAAGAAAGAAAGTGTTAAGCTTCGTTTGGATGGGTTTGGTAAGCACTGCATTCCCTTCCCAGTACTTTTGACAAACAGAGTGACAGCCCATCCCTGTGTTTAAACAAGTTAATATGTATGTTCCTTGACATAAGGAAGTACTCCAATCATGAAATACAGCGTGCATGTCATTTGGTTTAAAGATTTTATTGAGCACTACTAATCTTGACATATTTTGGTTGGCACCACATTCCTGATAGAGTGGGTTAGTGGTTGGAGAGTTTGCAGAATTTGTGAAACAAGATCCTCATATAATGGCTTAATGTGGCTACGTTTTGAAAATATACAAAAAATATAATGTGCTTTTGTTTTATAGGGTGTTTCTCCCCCCTTCCAATTTGTGACTATTGGGTTCCCTCCCTTCCTCAATGCCTTTTTAAATAAATTATTCTTATTTTATGTATTCTTATCTTATTACTGCTGCTATTATTATTCTTATTAATCTTTACACATTTGGATTGCAGTAGTCTGAAAGGAAAGCCTCAAAGAAAGAAAACTTACGAACTGACTTTCATGCTTCAGGCAGAAGAATCCTTTTTGTGTTGCATCATGCCAAGAACACATTTTCATTTTGGCCTAATGGCTCCAAACCCTTCGCATGTTACTGTACTGATTCAGAACATTTGAAGGCCAAGATAGAAAAATTATAGTCCTAGAACTCCTAGGAAAGCTCTTGAGCTGAAGTCTTCAACAATACCTCAGTCAACACCAGCTGCAGAAGTCATTGAACTAGATTACATCATGTTGAAAAGAAAAAGGTAAACAGTCCTTGCCCCTTATCTCCATATTCTCTTCCTCAACTTTTCCTCTCTCCTGCTCTCTTGCTCATTCCTAACCTAGGAACAGGATTTGGAAAGCTGGAGCTTGATTTAGGCAGCTCTCTCAATTACTTTGGCTCTGACCTTCCTAAGTACATTTTACTATCTCTTTGTGAAATAAACAGGGGCACTCACATTGGCAGAGTAGGAATCTCTTTCTGTTTTAATTACGCATTGCCTAATTAGGGTTGCTGGAACTGGAAGCTAAACATTGCTCTTTGGAGAACTTCACAGAGATTTTTCTGTTATGACATAGTTTATCTTTTAAAAAAATAGCAGTAGAAGCATTTCTAAGGAGAAAGAAAGCAACACTATTCATGACTGGCTTCTTTCCATGTAGAGGAGATTACAAAATCAGAACAGATTTTTCTTTCCCCCTTGGGGGGAGGGAGGATTTAGATTGTTGAACCTGACCATTTGATAATAGCTAACATTTATATATATTGCTTTGTAAAGTTTTGTGAAGTACTTTACAGAGAGTAGCTCATTTGATCCTTACAACAACTGAGTTACAGCCTGTTATTATTTCCATTTACAGATGAAGAAACAGGCAGATGGAGGCTAAGCAATTTGTCCAGAGTCCCATAGCTAGAGAAAGAGTCACATCAGAGAAAGAATTTGAACTCAGATCTTCCTAATGCCAAGTCTAGCAATCTATCTTTCCCTTACATCACATAGCTACCCCATTTAATAGTACCTACTTTGGGTATAGCACTTTAAGGTTTATGAAGTGCTCCACACATATAGACTCATTTGAGTTTCAAAACAATCATGTGAGGTGGGAGCCTATTATACCCATTTTATTGCTGAGGAAACATAGTCTGGGAAAGGTCCAAGTGATTTTGTCCACAGTCAAATATCTAATAAGTTTCAGTGGTGAGGTTTAAGCCTAGGTCTTCTTGACCGCAGCCCCAGCCCTCTTGTCATTACTCTTTGTCAGCAGTGTCCTGGTAAATGTTTACCAAATAATTATCTGGGGGGAGGGGGGAATAATGTGCAAAGACCAGCCTTTTAAATTTCATCCTCATTATTAAGCATTCTCTCCATCCATTTCTTAAGTCTAGACAATCAACCTAACAGTAAATCAAGCACTGAGTTCTAGTATTTGCCAATTTCTGAGGTAAATGCTCATTACTAGAAATTTAGCAATTGGCTCTCTGGAAGAGACCTCAGAGGCTATTTGATTTAATCCCTTCATTTCACAACAGAGGAGAATCAGGAAGAGAGGAATTGAAGTGATTTGTCCCCCTTACCAAGAATCTTCTCCCTCCTCACCTCCACTGCCTGGAATCTGTTTTTCTCTAAAACATAACTCAAATGCCTTCTCCTATATGAAGCCTCTCCTGAACCCTTTCCCTAACTGCCAGTTCCCTTCCTCCCCCAAATACCTTATATTCATTTTGAATATAAGTGAATATTATACCTACATGTAACTAAAATAATATTCTTAGAATATAAATTCATGAGGTCAGAGACATCTATTTTTGTATCTTCAGTGCTTAGCACACAATGGTCATTTAATAGATATTTGTTGATTGATTGCCTGGGATCAGGCAGATAGCATCAGATTCAGGATTTGAACTCATGTCCTCCATAATCAGTGTTTTCCTCCCCCCACCCTCCTGATTTATGCTTTCTCTCTAATTAAAGTACCCCAATGACAGTGATTGTAATCTAGATCAATACTGCTGAGTACCTAGTGGTGGAAAATTATTTTAAAATACGATTTAGAATTTTGCTTTGGAAAGAAGATAATAAAGTAAGTAGCTGGGGGTTACAAGCACCCTGGTCCCCGAGGGATATTGATAGAGATCCTACCAAAGTCATAATGAACTGGACTATCTCCTTGAGTTATAAAGTTCCGGTTGCCCCCAGATGTTCAGTAACAGTACACTTTGTTGTTCTGCTGATATACGAAGAAATCACAAAAGTGTTGGGATGATGGAGAGATCGGTGACAAAGGTAGGGAGAGGGAAGGCTGCTTCTCTGATACGAAATAGGTTTTTATAGGTAATTTTGATGTACAGAAGGTATTAAATAGAGCAACTAAAAGATGTTTTATTTTAGATTGGTGCCAGAGTGATATTTTCCCCATGGCACTCATAATCCAACAGACATCACAAGCCTATATCCCTTTCCATGTCTCAATCCCCAAGCCCTTCTCTATTCTGGTAAACTGGTGATCCATTTCATAGAAATTGCTGCCTTAAAGCAACAGCAACCTTAAATGTTTTAGTGATTTTTAAGAAAAGCTACTAGGTCAAGGACTGGACAGACATATAGTTTCATTAATATCAGGAATTCCCTGGTGAAAAAATTCCCTCTGACAATGGAGGTCACTGCTTTCTCTGCAATTCACCATATCAGAGATGAGATTATGAGCTCCTCCAGACCTGGGACTGCCTTTTGCCTTTCTTTGTATACCTGATTTAGCACACTGACAGGCACATAGTAAGGGCTCAGTAAAGAAATGCTTGTCTCCTTCCTTCCTCCTCTCTACGTCTATCTGTTCATCTTTCCATTCATCTATTTATCTCTTTTAGCTTCCCTAACTAGTCTTCCTGATTTCAGTCCATCCCTTTTCCAACTTGTTCTCCCCATTGTTGTTCAATCATCCTGATGTACTTCTATGATCCATACCAGGGATGGGGAACCTGTGACCTCAAGATTACATGTGGCCTTTCGATGGAGTCCAAGTTTTACAGAACAAATCCTTTCATTAAGGGGATTCTAGGCACTCTTTCTAATAAAAAACCTTCTGTGGCCCAAATAAAGAATGGGTTATCTTTTGTCTTAGTTCTTGCCTAACCCTGAGTCATTGAATGGGCCTTGCC
Organism: Pseudocheirus occidentalis; assembly: GCA_028646575.1. Lineage (NCBI taxonomy): Eukaryota > Metazoa > Chordata > Mammalia > Diprotodontia > Pseudocheiridae > Pseudocheirus > Pseudocheirus occidentalis. Next base: position 120,126,308 of record CM053599.1, on the reverse strand, counting down.
TTAGACAAACTGAGACCTGGGAAAGACCTTAATTTAGAAAGGTTAAGGTCATCTGATGCATTCTCCAGCCATTGTCATCTTGACTTTTGTCATACCACGGGACTTTGATAACCCTAGAGAAGAGAATGAGGCTGATGATTTTGCACAGCTCTGCCTCACTTAAATCCAATTCATGGCAAGTCAAGACATCACCCTCATCATGTCATTGGTCTTCTCTGAGAACAAAGAATGAAGAACAACAATAATAACAATCCCTAGCACTTAATACAGTGATTGGTATATAGGAGATGCTTAATAATTGCCTGATTGTGAGTTGTTGATAGCACTGAGAAGTCAGGAAATGGGGATAAAATATATTTTTGGAGGGAAGAAAATGGGCTTAAGGAGGGGATTCCATTTAATTTAGCTATAGGGATGAATCCCTGTGTTCCTTGTATGCTACTATGTTCTTTCCTAGGGTGGCCTTTTAAAAGTTTGTGATTATTTTAGACACTCCTTTCCTCTCTGCATTCCACTGGGACCCAAGGGACACAATAGGACGTTCCAGTATCTTGCCACTCCATGTCACATGTTCTTTGTTTAATTATATGCTTCTAGCATACTTCAAGTGCTGTCAGAGGGACAACAATGGGAAGATTGTTACTGAAACCACATGGTTTCCGTCATAGAAAGAAAAAAAAATAAGGCCAGTGTGGGCTTTGAGGGTTGTGAAGGTTGGACCTATTTAAATCATTTTATTCATGTGAAAATGTAAGTAGATGAGAAACACATTAAAGAAGGTGACAGAATTGAGGCAATGGTTTGCCCTCCCCCCATGTTTAAGCACACCCCTCCTTTAGCTAGAGGATAAATTTTCTCTCCCACCCTCAACCCACTCCACTTTTTTTTTAATTTGTTAAGATGCTGAAATCTGCTTTGTGTGATTTATGAAGGAACTTGAAGCGATTAGTTTCACAGTGCATGAAAATTCCTCAGGTTCAGGGGGATGTCCAATCTGTTACACTGTTCGCCGTTGACTGGATGGGAACATGAGCAGCTCGGAGCCATAAGGAGATTGTGTTGAGTTATTAAACACTTGTGCTAAAGCTGCTTATTGTTAATTCCCCAATGTCCTGCTGAAGCGATAGGATAAGATCAGATCGGATTAGATCAAAGAGCCTGGGAACCAGCCTTCGAAGCAGATTCATTTAATCAATAAAGAGGACCTCCAGAGAGAGGGAGAGAGTGTGGGGGCAATACTAGGATCACAAGAGATTAAGGTGGGGGTGGCATGGGGTTGGAGACACATAACAGATTACATTTTTTTTCTTTAAGATGTAATTCTGTAAGTGTGGGTGATTTCAGTCAATTCTCTCAGCCAGGCTGACCAAAGGGAATGTTTAAGACTTCATTATTCCACAGACATTCAGATACGTATATATATTTATATCTACATAGATACAGATATGTAGATTTATAGACAGAAATCTATATACACATACATACATGTACATATACAGTACATTTATATTCTGTTAATGTTATGTACATACATGTACATATATACATATATAGCTTCAACAGAATTTAATATACATAAAATTATTATTTGTATATATATATGTATATAAAATTCTATTAAAGCTATTTCAAGTATCTGGGACGTCAGTCAATTGTCCTTTGTCTTTACTCATCATCCCTGTGATTTCCCAGACCAAAACACTATCTCCTTGTCTACAATTCTGCCATATGTGTTGTTTTCTCCTAATTGAATATAAACTCCTTCAGGGCAGAGACAGTCTTGCTTTTTGTACTCTTATCTCTAGTGTTTAATGCAGAGCCTAATACTTGGGAAGTACTTAAGACATATTTTTCCTTTCATTGATTCATTCATTTACTCATTCATTTATGTACCATTCAAATGAAACAATTCTTTATGGGTTAATCTGCAGGATTTCCAGTCTTTATATGAAACAATTTAGATATCCTTCTAAAAAGCCACACACCCTCTCCTCCTCTACAAATAATGGTTGTACCTGGTATAATGGTATAATAGTCATTGCAAAGGTGGCTTCCTTGATTTTGGTTCAATAAATTGACCGTTGCCTATTTATTTCCCAAGAGGTAAACAGATGTAGTGGATAGAGGTCTGGCCTTGGAGTTAAGAAGATCTCTGCTCAAATCCTGCCTTCCATAAACGTCACTGTGTGGGCAAGTCAGTTAACCTTTAAGTGCCGTAAGCAACTCTAAGATTTTAAATTATAGATGATTTGCCCATCAACATCTATGAAAGATATTTCCACACATGGCCATAGAACGAAATATCTATAGAACAAAATATCTATTTCCTAACCACTGCTAAAAATCAGCACACATGAGTAAGACAGTATAACTCATTAGAAAGTTAGCTGAAAAAAAAAGAAGTTAAAAGCAAAAAAAAAAGTTAAAAGCAGAAGGTTAAAGCAGAAAAATAGGGAAAAATGAAGGATAGAGCAAATTAGGGATGCTAGTCTCTCAATGGTTATTGGCCTTAATAGTATTATAAAAATGATGACGGCTTTTGCAGGGAATAATTTATATTCAGAATTAAATAAGGATATGTATCTATAAATCCATTCTATAAAACTTAATTTTCCATCTAGATATGCTGATTACTTTGGGCCTAGCATACCTTTACCGGTTGTTAATTACTGTGGGACGGTTTAACACTATTTTCCAAATCAGCATGCATGCATAAAATGACTGCAATCCAATTTGACACATTATTAGTGATGATTATTGTCATAGATAAATTAGATTGAACAGAAAATAACCTTCATCCTTAGCATGTTTTAGCTCTCAGAATTAATGTGATTTGGTGAACACATATAAATAAAAATCTGATGAGTCCCTGCTGACTACCGGGCCTGCTGGTGCTGAAGTGTATCAATTTCATGCAGATGATGAATTCCTTAAGCATTCAATGATAATCATGCTTGATTTGACAAGACTTTCTCATGCTATTTTAGGGCCTTAATTTTCTGTGAAGTTCTGTCAAGTGCTCATCAAGCACCCACTTATCTCCCTATCTTAACCTGGCAGCCAATCGCAGGGTTGCCTAACAGAGCAGCTACCAAGTGCCAGCCCCATTAATATTCCAGTCATGTGACTGTCCAAGGAGAGAAGCCAATCAATGGCTGATTAACATTCAGGTCACATGACTCCCAAGGAGAGTAAATGAGTTACACAGTAAGACATCAAACAAATTTTCATCTTGAAAGAGTGATTGCTTTTTCTGCCGCTGTGATGTTTGTCAAATTCGCTCTAGCCTTGTCCAATTAAGCTCCATGAGCTGAATTAATAATGAAGAGATGTAAGTGCTGTGCCTGCATGGTAGCTAGGAGCAGCGCCGCTGAATAAGAACTGCTAAAAAAAAATTGTCAGAATGATTGAAAAATCACATCTGGATAACTGGAATAATTGCTTTTGCAATCTTGATGCTGTTTTGTTACTGCGTTGAATCATAGCGTGCCCTCGTTGGGTGCTTGGTTTGTATTCTCCTTAAAGGGTGAAAATGATTTTGAGTTTAGAATTATTCTAGGCATTAAACAAATATATGTTAATTGGATTATTGTCGGTGAAGGTAGTAATGAACTTCATTTGTGGCCTCCTAGAGATAGGGGGCCCTAAATTTTTGCAGACTTGTCAATGGAGGAGGATGAAATCATTCTTTAGGCTCGCACCCTGGGAGCGAGAAGGGCCTCGTCTACTGAGCCGAGTGCTATACAGAGGGTTTGTCAGCAGAAAATATGCATGGGGGTGATGTTCATTTTAATAAGACTTTTTGTTTGTCACTAAATTAAATTCACGGAGGGGACTCAAAATACACATTTAAACTCGATGGAAATTCTCTGGAAAAGGACTCTCTCTTGTCGTTATCTGGTGACAGTTTCAGTTAAACTGTTCTTCAGTCACAAAGTCAATTGCATTTCAGTGCTGATACTGTACTAAATTCAGGTGACATGTTTAGAATAGAGACCCTATGACTAATAAAGTTTTCCTTCAGTCACTTCGAGGAGTTAGAGTTGTCTAATGGTTTATTGGCAATATCAAAGAATGTCAAATCCCACTTATTAAGTTCCAGCATGAAATTAGCAAGATTCCCAAAGCTCTTTTTTTAAAGTAAAATCAAATAAAAAGTGTTAAGGGGAGGTGATCAAGGTGTTAAAATTGGCCACTTGAAGGTGACCAGAAATAAATCTACCCATAAGCCTGAGGCAATGTTTATGTATACAGTTAATAACCTTCTTAATGGGACTTCTTGGTTTGGTGGTTCTGGGTGCTGCAAGGGAGCAAGATGTGGAACACACTGTATTCTAAAGGCCATAAGTCAATTCCCAGCACTGTTAGTCAAGGGAGGAAGGGAGGGAAGGGGAAAGAGAGGGAGGGAGGGAGAGAGAGAGAGAGAGAGAGAGAGAGAGAGAGAGAGAGAGAGAGAGAGAGAGAGAGACAGAGACAGAGACAGAGACAGACAGAGACAGACAGAGAGACAGAGACAGAGACAGAGAGACAGAGAGAGAGAGAAAGCGAAAGAGGGAGAGAGGGAGGGAGAGAGAGAGAGAGAGAATGAGAGAGAGAGAGAGAGAGAGAGAGAGAGAGAGAGAGAGAGAGAGAGAGAGGGGCAATGAATTTCCAAGGATCACTGAGCAGAAAGAGGAGAGGGGCAGATGAGCTGGTCATTTTGGGGAGGAAGTGAAAATTGTGGAAGACAAGGATGTCAAGTGACCATTCTTGATCCCCTACAAGGTAATTAAGGCCTAGTTAGCTGGAAGAATAGAAAGCCTTCAGTTGTTCCAGGGAGCTGTCTTGTCAGTGGGAGGCCTGGGGAAAGGGAAACTGGTAGAATAATAGGGAGCTGACTACAGCTATTAGAATAGAATTTCTGATACTTGGGGGGGGGAGGGGGAGAACAAACCCCCAAAACAAGCATCAGCACTAAAACTGTCCCATGTTTATTCCAGAGGGCCTAGCATACTCTCTGTAAATGTAATTTTAATTCATTCTTTCAGATTATTTTATTTTTGACTTGCTTTGGGCTGATTTGGCAGCCTCAGACAGCTTAAGCATTCCCCCCTCCACCCTTCATGCTGAATATTAATATAAGCATCCCCACTTCCTGACACCTTCGGATCCATCCAGTGGAAGGTGTCTTAACTTTGCCAGTCACTTTAGACTCATATGAATAAAAGAGTATTCCACTTTCTGCATAACTTTACATAATTAATAGTTTTCCCTGCAAACCATTGTTTGCCTTAATTGTTGTTTCAACAGCTGTTTTCATTAAATTGTAAAGCTCTTTGTGTCTAATCCTTTGAGCTGCACTATTGATAACAAGGAGGGCTCTGAAGCTAGCTTTAGAGGAAGAGTCCCTGCCAAGCTGGAAAACCATCCTGAAGTTACTTGAAAAATAAAGCCTACAGTGGGACTGGTTGTGTAGCTAATCCATTAGTCTTTTCAAAAGGGCCATGCTCTGCACCCTTATGGCTAAATTGACCCAACAACCAATCAATGCCTTTATTTGCTGAGTGGCTGCCCCTGAAGGGTCTTATTGCTCGGATCCAAGCGGTAATCAAAGCTTCCATCAGTACTGGGGCACTGATGACATAAATGGCCAAACTTTCAACGTGCCTGGCCGGGTTCCAGTCACACCATTTTGAAGATACAAAGAGGCTGTGTTGTGCTGTGGAATTCATTTTCTTGTTTACTTCCTACAGAAACAAGAGCACAATCAGCACTCAGTGCATGGGATCAGACCGCTGAGTTGTTGACAGAAGCTTGGAGAGGCTGGCCAGCTTTCCACATGAAACACTGGCTTTCTTCTCATGCACCCCCTACCGTTTGTGTCCCTGCCAATTGTGGCACATCAGAGCGGCCATTGAGATAATGACCGTGAAGTCTCATGATACACTTTGATGAAGTGTAACATTTTTTAAAGGATTTTTGTCTCTGCCAAAATGATAGAGACAGCTGACTAAAAATCACCCCATCAGAATCAAGGCTGATGAACAGTAGGCAAAGGCATGTGCATCCACAGAGAAGAGGGAGGAGAATTTACAGGCAAAGAGTCTTTAAAGGACTCTGTGCATTGCAGTCTTTTTTTCCCCTCAAAAAAAAAAAAAAGCTTTTCTTTGTTTCAGTTGAATATGTGACAGTTTGTTGACACTGAAGCCCCTGACCTTCCTCCTCTCCCCCCTATTTTTCCATCACACTGAAAATTACAGGGTAATGATTCCTTAGACAGACCTTGTTGGTTAGGAGTGACAGTCTAGGATATGATCTCGTTTTGACTTTGGTAGGTAAAAGCAAACCCTGGAGTTCAGTGGATAAGCAGAGTTTTTCAAGCAGGTCCTGCCACTACTGGAAAAAGTAAAAATGTGATAAAGATAATAGCTAGTATTTATACAACTTTTTAAGGCTTTCAAAGCACTTTGTATATGCTTTTCTGAGCCTTACAATCACCCTGGGAGGTAAGTTCTGTTATGAAACCCCTTTAATAGATGAAAAAACTGAGGTTGAAAAGTGAGATTATGTGACTTGCCCAGGGTCACAGTGCTATAAATTATCTGAGCAAGGCTTGAATCAGGTCTTCCTAACTAGTTCAAAATTCTACCCATCATGCCACTTAATAACCTTCAGGGGATGAAGGTCAGGGTTGAAATATTCACATCTAAAAAGGAAGGTTTATATTATCTCCATCAACTGAAATCTTAGTTGAGTGAATACACAGGCAGAGTGGGGAATAAGCATTTATATAGTGTCTACTACATTCCAAGCACTATGCTAAGTGTTTTTTTACAAATATTATCTCATATGATTCTCACAATAATCCTGTGAAGTAGGTGTTGTTATTATCCCCACTTCACAGTTGAGGAAACTGAGGCAAATAGGTAAAGCAATTTGTCCAGGGTTCCACAGCTTGTAAGTTTTTAGAATTGGATTTAAAGTCAGATATTCCTAACTCCAGGCCCCAGTGTTCTGTACACTGCCCCACCTATGTGACTGTGCTTAATAAATGATAAGGGAGATAAAGAGACTCCCTGTTTATGGAGAGAGAACAGTTGATGAGAATAAATGAAATAGCCTGATGCTTTTTTCTTCTAAGAGGATACCAACTCTTACAGGGTAAAACCTTTTATTTTTTTCTCTTTGTATCTCCAGCACTTAGCATAGTATGCCTTGGCACATAGGGAATGTTTAATAAATGCTTGTTGAGGGGTGGCTAGGTGGCTCAGTGAATAGAGCACCAGCCCTGGAGTCAGGAGGACCTGAGTTCAAATCCAGCCTCAGACATTTAACACTTACTAGCCATGTGACTTTGGGCAAGTCACTTAACCCCAATTACCTTGCATTGCCCCTCCAAAAAGCAAAAAAAAAAAAAAAAAACCAAACAAACCAAAAAACAAATAAATACTTGTTGACTGAATACAGGAATGAGAACAGATGAAAAGCAACCTGATGGTTTCCCAGCCGCAGGACTCAGATTTGTCTGGTAGGGTTAGATCTTGACCTATCAATCAAAGCTGTGAAGCTCAGTGGCTGCAACACATTTTAAGCTTAGGGTCCCTTCCTATACATTGTACTTTCTTGCTTACTGAGCTAATGAGAGACCATACAGGAGGAAGTGTGGGTTTGTGGGTTATGACTTTTCCCAGCAAGTCACAATTAAAGAAACACCTGTGTTTAAGCAACACTGTGCTAAAACCACAAGATGGCTAAAAGGATTTCAGTTTAGTTTCCTTTAGAATCTTTTACTTCTTGTAGGGGGAGTGACGGGGAGAGGGGGAAGGAGGTAGTGGTGGTAGAGGCTGGAGCCTGCAGGGTAAAGGAGGTAGATATTTTTTTGTGAATTTGTAAGCAAGACACTGCTTTGCTTATACATTTTAGAAAGTGTGCTACTACTTTGCCACCTTAAAAAAACAGCCACCAAAGAGATGGCAAAAACTACCATTGCAGAACAAAGGCACAAGGCTAATTTTGAATCTGGAAGTGTTAGACCGTGTGAGGAAGTGTATTCACTGCCACTAGACTATTGGATTGCACTGCACTGATTCAAAAGAGAAATAAAAAATAGTTTTATAGTCAGGAGGTATTCATCCCAGTTTGTACTTGCATTCACAACTACATATTCAGACTTAAAAAAAACCTGCTACCACTTAGTCTTGTAGAGATGTTTAAGTAACCGAATGGATACATCTGGCATATCCTGAGAGAAATAAAGGCTGCTGTAGCAAAGGGATGCTGTAAGAGTGGTGAAGGGGACCTCATCATTAGAAAAAGAGGTAGGAGATGAAAGTATTCATTAGCACTAGGGAATTTGCATAAATGGACTGTTACAAAGAGCTGTTCTTGGAGGTTTGTGTGGTTCTCTCAGTTTCTCCCTATTCCATAGCAAGGATTGTTAGTATTAATTTCAGAGGGTGACCCCCAAACTGGCTGGCCTCATTTCTAAATGAAAGCACTGTTTCCTTCTTCAAAGAAGAGGCACTGGTTTGTTCTTCACAGGACCACCAGAATGGGGCAGACCCCAAAGATTACTGTAATTTTGAAAAGGAGTCCATGAAACACGGATTAGCCCCCTTTCTCTCTCCCTTTTACAGTAAGGGTAGGAGGTAGCTGGTAGTGTGAATCAGGCAGCTTTGCATCACCCAGTGGGGTCTGTCACTGATGGACAATTTGGAGGGAAATTTTGCTACAGGGAATTTGCAACAGTAATATATTTTGAGATCTGTTAGGTGATTTATTCATTGTAGGTCTAGGGTCTGAATAAATCTAGAAGAAAAGAAAAAAAATGAGGGAGTGGATTGGGAAAGAGGTCTGGGTGGGAAAGATGTCATGATGAGGAGGGGAAACTGTTGATTAGGAGTCTAGACATGTTCTTTTGACCCCTGTGGTTCTCAAAAGTAATGAAGCAGAGACCCCCCCCCTATTTTCTGACTCTGGCAAAAGATGGGTTCGCTTTGCCACACACATTTAAATCTCCTGCCCACTGGGGAAAATCTATAAAGTTTAGAATGATATTGTTTTCTGAAGACCACCACGTGAGAAATAAGGAAGTACATTGTTGTGAGGAGTAGAGTGTGGATTTGCTACAGACGTGTGTGTCCCAAATACTAGACTATCTCACATCTGCTATTTTCCCTGCCTCTCTGTCTTCTTTCCAACCACATACACATTTCTAGATTCCAATGTCATTGGTGCCCACCTTTGTCATAAGTTATCTCCTAGATGGAAGGAGGACTTCAACAAATTATCCAGGGTTTGGGAACATATAGATAACCAACCAAATTTTGTGAGGCAATTGTCTGGTCCTCTGTGACCTTTGATTTCTCTTCCTCTCTTCCCCTTGCTCCACCTCTCTTCAGCTGTGAAGGAAGTTGGAAGGAGTGAAGACGAGTCAAGGTAGAAGATAGGTTTGCATACCCATTCACCCACAAAAACATGCTGCCAACAGCTTCTCAAAGCCGTGTTGACAAGTTACTCCTTCTCCCCTTATGAAACAGAATCTTAAACACTCCCTGAGGCCCTCCTTAATGCTAATTCTGGCTCCTTAAAGCACTGTGTGGTGGAGTCACCTCCAAGTGTAATGTGGTATGTTAAAATCTCTAATCTTATAGGAGAACATTGCCAGCTGGAAACCAGAAGAGTACAAAACTCTTATCCAACCTTTTCAGAACTTCAAGAAAAGTTCTTGACATTCTAGGTGAAGGTTTGCTGGGTGGGGACAGGGACTTTTATTTTATTAGCTTTGACTTGCCCTTTACTAAGTAAAAGTCTTTGCTTGACTTGACTGAAGCTAAATATGATATTATTTGCCTGGTCTAAGTGAAAGGATTTTTCTTTTCATCTTGATAAATGCATTCCCTGAAAAGAAGAATTTTTCTTCTTGCATTTTTCCCCCTCCGAATCTGTTAGGTGGTGCTTTCAATGGTTGGTACAGACAGCTTCATTTACAAGAGTTAAATAATAAATTTAGAAGGAAAAAAAGAAAAGGTAACCCCTAAAGAAAAATGATTTTTATTGAAGCAAAAGTAAGTTTTCCTTATTTGGGAATCAGTTCGTCTAAAGCCCAATTAAAGCAAAATGAATCATCTTGGTATGATGTCAAGGGAAAGCACCTTAGGACCATTGCAGCCAATCGTATTTTGATATTTATGAGGTCAGTAGGAACAAAAACCATAGATCAGAGGTACTTAACCTTTTTGTGTTGGTACCATGGACCCCTTCCTAGAAGAATGTCTTTAAATGTGCTTAGCACTTTGCCTGACACATAATAGGTACTAAATGAATGTTTATTAATTGGTTGAAATCAATAAAATAAAATACACAGTTACAAAGGAAACCAATTATACTGAAATATGCATATCAAGATATTAAAAAGAAAGTTCACATTCCTCAGATTAAGAACTGTATAGATGAATAAATGAATGCAAGAATGGAAAAGCATTTAGTTTGTGTCAAGTATTAGGTTAAATGCTGAGGATATAAATGCCAAAGTGATCAGTTTCTACCTTCAAAAACCTTTCATTCTTATAAGGGAAGACAACAAATATAAAAGAGGGATGACCAGAGAAGGGTGTTTGGGTCTGAGAAATTGTATGGATGGAGGAAGGACCCAGTGGGGCAGTTAGTTGACATACCTTTACCAGAAGCAATGGTAGAGTTTCTGTTACCAGTGGGATGTGATACTTTTTTTAGGGGGAAGAATTGTGAAATGTCACTTTACAAGTATTATAAATCCTTCCCTCTTCCTTTTCATCCCTCAAATGACCCCTTATTTCTAGCATGAGCTGGATTATCAGGCAGCAAACTTCACTCAGGTTGCTGGAAAAATTCTAGAATGTATTCTTTAAAGGGAACGTCAGTGAACATTTAGAAAAGGAAGTGGTGGTCATCATGCTATCATGGCTTCCTCAAAAGCAAACCATGGAGGAGAGATTCTATTTCCTCTTTTTTTTCTTCCTGTTTTACTATATTAGCATCTGGCACAGTGCTACTACATCCACAGGAGCTGGCAAACTCTGCCAATCCCTGTCTTTACCTGCCCTTGTGTTTTGCCCTGGGTTCATTGTTCTGGGATTGTCTATCTTCTCAATAGGATAACTTGGTTTTATCAGAATTTCAGTTCTATCCCCACAACAGACTTCTGAGGAGAAATTCCTTTTCAAAAATTCTAGTTTAAGGTTTTTTCCCAGGAAAAGTTGGAAGTAAAAGGTTACCCAGAATAAAAAAAAAATCAATCTATGGAACAGATATTTTATTCCCACACAGCAAAGAGAATGCTAAGCCATAGTAGTTGGACTCTGCTCCTGCTGTCCCAAATCCTATGTATCCTACCAGGATGGGTTCCCAGAGCCAAGCTAACTAACTCCCATCCCCATTCCTCAGGGTTTTAGAGGTGTGATGGTTCTTCTCTAATGCTACCAACTTAAGCCCTCATTCTGGTATGTTCCTTCCACTGTTAAATGCTAGTGATAAGTGTCCCAGTTTCATTTAACCAATTAATATAAATTAGATTTTACAAAAAGATATTAATTGGGAAAATATAGTAAGAACAGGAGTACAAACATTTCTCAGCAACACTCTCTAATGCTACTTAATCCTTTGGAAGAATGAACTGAAGCACAGAGATTTCTATATAGCAGTGGTACCACGAAGTTCACTTCCAAATGTGGCGTAAACATTGAAGTCCTTGGGTCCTTCCCTCACCTACCACTGGGCTGGCTTTTTCAAATTATTCCTTAGGATCTCAACACTAAACTGTCTAAAAAGCCTGACATAGACTCTGATACCCAGACTTCTGGTGGTTCTCCAAAATGACCTTTCAAGCTCACAAGGTAGTAACCATCTCCAATATTCCTTCATGTCAAAGCAGGAAGGATAGATACCATAAAGAAAGAAGTAACCACGGGACCATGCATTCTAAGGCCAGCGCTTAGTAGTGCCTGCAATATAGTAGGTTCTTAATAAGTGCCTATTGACTGACCTGCTGTGATTGTGATGGCCCCAGTAAGTTTCAAAATATAAAGGTCAAAGGCCTCTCTGTCTACCTAAGAGGTTTATAGCATTCTCTGCTTCTACACTATATTATAGGTAGTTAGCAAAGAAAACAAGAGATTTGCTTTGGTTAATTAGCACTTTTTTGATGTCTCCTAATTTGAGTTTCATGGCCTATCATAGCCTATTTACCACATGGTTAAGAGACCAGAACCAGTTACAGAATGCCTACATACACTCCAAACTAGGCAGCAAGTTCCTTCTATCACACATCATCATGCTTTTCTAGAAGCAGTCTCCCCAGCCTCTTCCTTATGGGGATTAGATCAGCCAAGCACCCTGTGCCTGTTCACTAGTGCCTTGTCACACTACAAAGAAGCATAGAATGAAAGCCAGTAACTTGTCATTACTAGTATAACCATTCAAGAGGCTAATATTTAAGTCTTCTTGAGACACTTGCAAAAAGTTTCCTTTAGAGGACCGCTAATTAACCATTTTGCATTTCACCTCCATGGAGTATGGAATGATCGGTGCCAAATGGGTTCTCTCTTTTCAAGAGTCTGTCTGTTTATCTGTCTGCAGGTGACTCTCTCTCTTTCAGGTAGTCTGCCCCTGCTGCTATAAATGCTCTACAAGCTATTAACCCTGCTGTTCTGGTGCCCAGGAAGGATGAGATGCCAGTTGCCTTTTTGATGTCTCATAAGCACTGCACCAAAGGAAAAAAGAAACAACTGGGAGATGGCGCTCTCTCAGATACAGGCTTCTTTAGGGGGTCATGAATCTATGGTTTGTGGACAGGTTGGAGGCCCCCCAACCTTCCCCTATTTGAATCTCTGAAGAGCTCAGAGAATTATGAAGAGGTATGGATGCCCTTTTGGCATATCCATGGAGTTCTTGATAAATTAAAAGATTTTGACCCCAAATAATAGAAACCCCTTAGTCATTATGGTCAGCAAAAAGAAACGAGAGGATAATCATATCTGCTTTGAAGAGTGTGTGTATGGAGGGGGTAGGTTGGGGGGGGGCAAGTCCCTCTGTCATGCCTGCTTAGAAGCCAGTCAACTCAAGCTTCCATATACTTGATTAGAATGCCAACTGAGAATACTCCAGTGTATGGAAAAGAGGGGACATAGGGAAATGCTACAGATATAGATTATTTAGATTTTTGCAAAGCAGTTTACTAACTTCCGTTATTTTTGTGGATAAAATAGGATCAAATTGGGCCAGATAATAGTACAGTTAGATGGATTTAGGATTGGTCAAAGGACTAGATTCAAAGAGCAGTTATGAATAGGTCTATGTCAGTTGGAAGAAAGTCTGTAGTAGAGTATCCCAGGGATCTGTGTTTGGCCCTGTGCTGTTTGTCATTGACTTGGATGAAGCCCAAGATTTTGCAAATACAAAACTAGGAGATACAGTTAACATACTGAATAATAGTCAGGATCCAAAAGTATCTCAATGAGTCAAAAATATTTGGCTCAAACTGATAAGATGAAATTTTTCATAGCTAAATGTCGTCTTATACTTCTGTCCAAAAAAATCACCCTCATAAGTACAAAGTGGGAAAGTATGAACAGATAATAGTTCATATGAAAATTATTTGGTGTTTTAATGGATTGCAGATTCAAAAAAACTTAATAGTATGACAGGGAATATAAAATAAAAAATTTTTTGATTTTAAGTTGTATTAAGAGAGGTATCACATTGAAACCTAGAGACACGATAAGTCTTAATATACTTTGACCTGGTCAAAGTATCTGGACTACTGTGTTCAATGATGAATCCTGTATTTTAGGAAGGACATTCACAAATTGGATGGCATCCAAAGGAAGACAAACAAGAAACTTCAAGGTCATACCAAATGATATTGTGAAGGGATTGGGGCTATTTTGTTGATAATGTTAATCTCTTCAATTATTTGAAGAGTTGTCATGTGACAGATTAGATTTATTCTTCCTGGTTCCAAGGGGGCAGAAGTAGGAACAATCAGAGGAAGATGCAGAGAGGGAGATTTCAGCTTGATGTAAGGAAAAACATCCTAATAAGTAGATATATCCAACTGTGGTACCATTTGCTTCAGACAGTAACTAGTTTCCCCTTACTAATGACCCTCAAGCAAAAGTTGTATGACTATTCAGTATATCCAGCAAACAACATTTCATCTACCACCTCTGAGTGCAGATTCAAAAAAACTTAATAGTATGACAGGGAATATAAAATAAAAAATTTTTTGATTTTAAGTTGTATTAAGAGAGGTATCACATTGAAACCTAGAGACACGATAAGTCTTAATATACTTTGACCTTTGCATACTTTGACCTTAATATACTTTGCAGAGATCTTATATTTTGCCTGGAATGAACTTCTTCCTCATCTCTACCTCTTAGACTCCTTAACTTTTATCAAAACTTAGCTCAAAGGCTATTTCCCGCTTGAGACTTTGCTGACTGACTTAACTGCTAGTGCCTCTCCCCTCTCTGCATACATGTATGCATGATGTTTCCCTTGGTAGATTGTACACTCTTTGAGTGGAGGAATTTTTCATCTTTGTCTTTTTATTATTTTAAAAATTTATTTATTTTTAGTTTTCAACATTCACTTTTACTTTTTTTTTTTTGCTTTTTGGAGGGGGAAGACAGGGAAATTGGGTTTAAGTGACTTGCCCAAGGTCACATGGCTAATAAGTGCTAAGTGTCTGAGGCCAGATTTGAACTCAGGACATCCTGACTCCAGGGCTGGTGCTCTATTCACTGTACCACCTAGCCGCCCCATCAACCTTCACTTTTATAAGATTTTAAGTTATAAAATTTTTCCCTTCCTTCATTTGCCTCTTCCCCAAGATGGCATGCAATCTGATATAGGCTATGCATGTACAATCATATTAAACATATTCCACATTAGCCATGTTGTGAAAGAAGAAACAGAACAAAAGGGAAAAACCATGAGAAAGAAAAAAACAACAACAAAAAAGAGAAAATAGTATGCTTAAATCTGCATTCCAACTTCATAGTTCTTTCTCTAGATGTAGATGACATTTTCCAGCATGAGACTTTTGGAATTTTCTCAGATCATTGTATTGCTGAGAAGAGCTAAGTCTGTCAAAGTTAGTTATTGCATTCTGTGGCTGTTACAGTTTATAATGTTCTCCCAGTTCCACTTATTTCACTCAACATCACTTCACATAAGTCTTTCCAGGTTTTTTCTAAAATCTACCTGCTCATCATTTCTTATAGCACAACACTATTCCATTACATTCATATGCTACAACTTGTTCAGTCATTCCCCAGTTGATGGGTATCCCCTCAATTTCCAATTCTTAATCACCACAAAAAGAGCTGCTACAAATATTTTTGTACATGTGGGTCCTTTTCCTTTTTTTATGTTCTCTTTGGGACACAGACCTAGTAGTGGTTTTGCTAGATCAAAGATTTGCTAGTATATGCACAATTTTACAGCCCTTTGGCCATATTTCCTAATTGTACTCCAGAATTGTTGGATCAGTTCACAACCTCACCAACAATGTATTAGTGTTCCAATTTTCTCCAACAATTTCTCATCCAACATTTCTTCTAACATCTCCAACATTTGTCATTTTCCTGTTTTGTCATATTAGCCAATCTGATAGCTGTGATGTGGTGCCTCAGAGTTTTAAGTTGTATCTCTCTCATCAATAGTAATTTTCTCATATTATTATAGTAGCTTTAATTTCTTCATTTGAAAAGTGTTGTTTATGTCCTTTGACCACTTATTAATTGGGGAATGACTTGTATTATGAATTTGGCTCAGTTCTCTATATATTTTAGAAATGAGGCCTTTATCAGAGATACTGCTTTAAAAATTATTTCCCAGTTTTCTGCTTCCTTTCTAATCTTGGTTGCATTGGCTTTGTCTGTGCAAAAACTTGCTAATTTAGTGTAATCTATCTATGCATTTCATAATATTTTCTATCTCTTGTTTGGTCAAAAAATTTTCTGTTCTCCATAGACCTGCATCTTTGTCTTTTTATTCCCAATATATAAGACAGTACTTGGCCCAGGGTAAACATTTGTTTAATAAGTAATAGGAATAATAAATGCTTACAGATTGATTAGTTCTCTAACATGTGGATCCCCATTTGTGACATATAAAAAGTTTGAGAGATATAAATTCTGCATAATTAATCTTTTTATTAAGCATGAGAGCAGATAATAAAAGGGGTCAGTGGCCAAAGATGCCTTCTGGAATCTACTTAATACTTATGTGACCTTGGAAGGGAGGCTGTTCCTGAGGATAGCAACAAACTTTGATTGGTTAAAAATTAAGAAGAATGAATATTACAATGAGGGATGGGCCAATTCTAATGATTACTTTGATCACTCATGCTCCCAGACTACCCCTAGCCTCTGGTAATCTGGACAAAAGATCTACTCCCACCCAACCCTGAGTAGAACACAAAATTCACCTTCAATTAAATTCTTTGTAAGATTATCTAATGAAGTGGGGTCTCCCACTCATGATTGAAAAGCATGTACTCAGGAAATTTGGGCAATCTCATCCATCAACAATGTTCTGAAGGTTTCTTAACAGGTTTCTGAAAAAAAAAATCCTGATCGTAATTCAATAATTGATTATTAATATAAGAAGGAAATAGTAATTTCTCTCAGGTTTAAGAATGGATTGAACTAGATGGCCATTGAGGACCTTTCTAACTGAAGAGATTCTGTGATCCTGGTTCCTATCTATCCCTCTAGTTTTTCATTCACATTCTTCTTACTTGTTCTCTGCCCCCAGCACTTGTGGTTCAGCAGAGATTCACTGGGACCTTGGTGACATTATAGATGGGATTTCCTCTGAGCCATCTGAGACCTCTCCAGGTCTGGTAGTAGCTGAGCATATGTGAAAGCCAGAGAAGTCACAGGCAGAGAGCCATGAATGGGTAAGTATTGCTCTAACCCTTTTCTCTCTCCTCTGCTTGTGACTTTGTCAATTAGCAAACTCTTTTTGGTGACACAAAAAAGCCACACATTCCTAGGATAATTTATGGGGAGTTTTTAGCAGATGGTAGAAGTGGCTTATTTTTAGGGAGGTCAGCAATGGTCGCATAACTTTAAGCCAGCTATTTCTAGGGAGGACACATGAAGGGACTCCTGTCTGCGGTATACACTCTCAATGAGTACCCTGAAAGGGGCTTACTGTACTTTTGCACCCAACCACATTTAATCCATTTATAAGACTCCTTTGTGTGAGATGCCTTATGAGAGCACATGAATACTGGGCAGCTTTTAAGGCTGTCTGGCAGTTCTGTAGAGAAGCAGTATGGTTCTGAGAGTAAACTGATCCTTTTCATATTGCCTTGGCTTGAAATGTCCCATGTGTAATGTCGCCAATCAGCAGTGATAAGTAGAAGCTGTGCTTTTTCCCACTGATGGAAGATATAATGGAACAAGGCCATCACATCCTCAGTTTACTTACTCCAAATGTAAATGAATTTAAGAACATGGGCTTGGGTTGATGAGAGGGAAGTGGAAGTGCCTATAAACCAAGATATAACAAAATAAAATTCCGAGTCATCCCTACAATCCTATCATGGAATCACAGAATTTCAGAGTTGGAGGGGTCTTAAGCAGCCATCTAATTCAATTTTTTTGTAAAGGAATTTTCTCTATAGCAAATAAGAGGTAGTATAGTGCTACCTATCCGGTCTTAGAGCCATGAAGACCTGTGTTTGAATCCCGTCTCTAACATGTGCTTGCTTGGTAACCTCAGGCAGGTCACTCACCCTCTCAGTGCTCAATGAAATTCTTTATGACTCTAGGTTGCAGTCAGTCAATAAACATTTATTAAGCACCTATTATTTGCCAGACACTGTGCCAAATGCTCGGGAAGATGTCAAGTTGGAACTATGGAAGGAATTTCCATGTCAGGGAATTGAAATCACAGGTCAAGTTCTTATCTTTATCCACAGCATACCTGAGATAGTCATCTAACCTTTGTATGATGGCTTCCAGGGGAGGGAGGAACTCACTACTTCAGGAGGACAACCTTTTCACTTTTCAGATATCATTAATTGTTAGGATGAGGCAGGAAGGTGGTGCAGTGGATAGAGTGCCTGGCCTGGAGACAGGAAAACTCATCTTGCCTGAGTTCAAATCTGGCCTCAGGTACTTACTGACTGTGTGACCCTAGGTAAGTCACGTAACCTTGTTTGCCTCAGTTTCCTCACTGGAGAAGGAAATGGCAAACCACTCTAATGTCTTTGCCAATAAAACCCCAAATACGGTTGCAAAGAGTTGGACACAACCAAACAATTTAATTTTTTAATTGTTAGGATGGTTTTCATGACACCAAGTTTAGATTTGCCTCTGTAACTTCTACCCTTTACTTTTGTTCTACCATCTGCGATAAGAAGGACAAGTCTAAACCCTGTTCAGTGTGACAGCTCCTCAACTACATGAAGAAGACACAAGGCAATCACACATGCTGCCCTGTCAGGAAGTGCTTAATCTAAGAGCTGGCAAAGAAATCTTCCTGGGAAACCATGAGGACGATTTTGAACAGACGTGAAGAAGACATTTTTGCCTGTGGAGATCTTTGGTTGTAGGCCAGCTTCCCTCATCTTCAAAATGTCATGTAAATGTAAGGTGGTTTATGTGTATGCTTCCTTCCTTTCTTTTTTTTTTTCTGAAATCTACATTTTTTTTCTGATGATGACATCATAGTTTGTCATACCAAGTGATGGCTAGCTCTCAGGTGATGTTCCCAAAGCACAATGCACCAAAGAATAATGGATATATTTTTAAAAGTGTATGTGTATGAGTGTGTAAGTGTGTGTGTATGAGTATGTGAGTATATGACATATGAGTGTGTGTGTGTGTGTGTGTGTGTGTGTGTGTGTGTGTGTTGGACAGGGCATAATTGTAGCTTGGCCAGTTCTGAAGGTCTATAGATAAGACTGTGTATGTAAAAACTAGGGAAAACTGGGTTGTGTTTAGAGACAAAACTGAAATCACATTACATCACTATTTTGGTTGGTGTGACTGTGGAAAAGAGCAGGTAAAAGGATGAGATATGGGGAAAAAATGAAGAAGAAAAATTCTCTCAAGGTTATCTCAAATGTCTCTATTTTCATTTACACAGAAAGAGATCTGGTTGCTGTTCAGTTGTATCTGATACTTTGTGATCCCATTTGGGGTTTTCTTGGCAAAGATACTAGAGTGGTTTGGTATTTCCTTCTTTAGCTTACTTTTTACACACGAGGAACTGAGGCAAACAGGGTTAAGTGACTTGCCCAGGGTCACATAGCTAGTAAGTATCTGAAGCCAGATTTGAACTCTGGTCTTCTTGACTTCAGGCCTGGCATCTGTCCACTGTACCACCTAGCTGAGAGACACTAAGAGAGACACATGTAGGTACAAAGTAGGACCTCAGTTTCCTCAACTTTATATGAGGGGGTTGGAGTAGATGACCTTTGAGATCATGGAGTCTCTGATCCAATAAATAAGAGGGTAGATCTTGGAAGGAAGAAGACCTGCTTTCAAGTCCTTCCTCTGATACATACTGGCCACTTGACCCTGGACAAGTCATTTGACCTCTTAGTACCCTAGCAAACATCTAAAACTATAAATTACAGACAAGTTGCCCATCTGCATTGGTGGAGGGAGTTTCCATGCTGAGAGTTTTCCACCTCTATGAAATCACAAGTATAGACCATCTACAAAGTAGATTGTTATGTGAACTCAAAACACTTTGCAAATATATATATATATGTATATATGCATATATATGTATGTTATGCATGTGTGTATTGTCAAGGCTTATTACTCTTGTTTTATGATAAATTCTCACTGTTTGACTGCATTAAAGAATACCTCAGATTGTTTAATGTACCATGGATAGGGGAAGTAACCGTCAGGTTCTACGAGGTCTAACTCATTCATTTGTCATTTTAGAGTTTTTTTTTATAAAGTTGTCAATTCAAGTTTTCTTGATTCTAGATCTGATTCTGTATTCAATCCATAATTTTCTGGATCAAAATAGAAAATAGAAAATTACATTAGTTTTCCCCCTCATTATTCCCACTATGAATGTCTTTACTAAACGAATATTACTCAACCCTATTCTACATGCATTTATTCAAAGGATATTTTGTTTAGTTAACATCACTCAGGACTCATAGATGGTAACTTTACTGATATCACTATTCAGACTATCCTCAGAAAAATCAATATAGTGTAAAAATAAAACATAAAAGTCTCAGAGGAGCTTTTGCAGGAAAATATCTTGACTTTTAGACACAAGAATACTTAGTAAGGAATGATTGGCTTTTTATCTATTTTCTCCCAGGCTATGTTTATTTATTATTTCCCCAGGCTTTCTTGACAATAGCCACTTCTGGTATATTTAAAGGAATGATGCACCTGTCCCTATGTTCTTCAAGACTTTTCATTGCATCTATTAAGAAGCTTGCTTTCAAAAAAAACCTTAGTAATAATAAGTTTGATTCTTTCCAGACACCCAGTGAGCTAGCTGGTTTGCTATTTTCAACAAGCCCAAAGTCTAATTAATCTAAAATATACATGTCACGTTGTGGCTAAGGTATGATTGTAACTTTTAAGGCAAAGAGCTTCCTTTATCTTCTACTGTCCTCATTTCTGCATAAAATAGATTAATTGCAAGTCATGGAAATTCACTGCCTGTAATTATGTCATATGTGTAAGAAAAGGCCAATTCAAATACAGTAGCATCGCTTCCCTCTTGTAAAACAAGATCTGACTGGGAATCTAACCAGGAAAAAAATCAACCCATATTTCACTGTTTTATTATGAAAGCTAACAATAGGATGAAATAATTTTTAAAAATACAGAAACAACCTATACTTAATTTTACTTGCAACCCATTATTAGTCTCTATCTGAACTCTCCAAAGATTTAAGATGAACTTAAGTGAAAATTTGGAATATATTATTTAATGCATGGTCTAATGACCAGAATCAGTGGGAGGCTAGCTCAGTGGTAGACTGAGACAAGAAACAAACGAACAAACAAACAATCATATACAACAATATACTGTCACATTGTCTGGGAACAGAAATAACACTCACTGCTTTCATCTGAGTGAGGTAAAGACGTGACCTCCAATGACATGATGGTTAATGCATATTTCAAATTTGCTGATTGGCTGTTCTTTGACTGCTTAAGAGAGACA
This sequence comes from Pseudocheirus occidentalis, assembly GCA_028646575.1. Classification (NCBI taxonomy): domain Eukaryota; kingdom Metazoa; phylum Chordata; class Mammalia; order Diprotodontia; family Pseudocheiridae; genus Pseudocheirus; species Pseudocheirus occidentalis. The sequence continues at coordinate 120,105,113 of CM053599.1, read as the reverse complement.
TACTGTTCCGTATGCTCACTGAAGTCTAACTGTTAGCTTTTCAGCAGCTAAAACAATAATTTTTATTAAAATACCTTGCTCTTTTATTAATTTCTCATGGCTTATACATCACCGTAGCAATAATAATCTCCGGTTGGGTTATTAACTGTCAGGAAATGCTCTCTTTGATGGCCTTCATTCCTTAAGTCATCCCCATTATTTATATCAGCCTTGTAAAAGGAGAAGAGGGTTGGCACAGATTTACTGATCTCCAGTAAAACGACAATTTACTTCAGTTCTAATACTTTTTTTTTTCAAACAAATGTCTTCTTGAAGCTTTTTTTTCTTTGTTTCATCACGGTGACTTCCTCTATGAAGCCTCCTCCATGGCAATAGAACCTTGTTTTTTTTTTTTAGTTTCTGGAAACTTCACCTTTCTTCCCTCTCCCCACTCTTAATAGTATTTTGTTTCCCCCCAATTATAGATAAAGCTAGTTTTCAACATTCACTTTTATGAGAATTTGAGCTCCATATTTTTTATCCCCCACCTCCACAAGACAGCAAGCAATCTGATATAGGTTATACATTTACAGTACTATTAAACATATTACCAGATTAGTCATGTTGTGAAAGAAGAATCAGAACAAAAGGGGAAAACTATGAGAAAGAAAAAACAAAAAAAGGAGAGAAAACAGTATGCTTTGTTCAGCATTCAGACTCCACAGCTCTTTCTCTGGATATAGATAGCATTCTCCATCATGGGTCTTTTGGAATTGTCTTAGGTCATTGTATTGTTGACAAGAGCTAAGTTTATGATAGCTGATCATTACACAATGTTGCTGTTACTATGTACAATGTTCTCTTGTTAGAAACTTTACTTGTAACAAAAAAGTATAGCTAAGTGAAACAAATTGACTCCTTAAGCATATCTGATTGTACTTGCCTTATTGGTCCATGATGGTCCGCCACTGCCCAGCCTACAAAGAGGAAGGCATTCTTCGTTATCAGTCCTCAGGAGTCAACATTGGTCACTGCATTGATCAAAGTTCTAATATCTTTTCTGGGCTATTTTGATTACTTTATTGAGTTTCACTAAGTTTTCTAGAATGTAATTTGACTATTTCCTTTAACCCAATACAAAACAGAAAAACCAGTGAATATCAAGATACACACACACACATACACACACATACATACATACATATATACATACACACATATATATCTTAGTATCCTTATGTGGATAAACTGAACAGGTGGCATTTCTGAGAATGGCATAAAGCATTCAAAATGCAGATAGACAACAAACTCAGATGTTTACAGGAGTGGAAGAACCATCCTTTGTGCATTTGCATTAGTGCTGCGAATATAAACACACATTTGGTCACAGATGCAAAATTTAAAGTTCTCATGGCTGTGTATGTTTGTTCACCTTGAATATTGGATATAATAAAAGAATTAGTCAACATTTGTCAGTCAACAATATTTATTGAACACCCACTGTGTGTTCTGTGTTCATTGGTATGGGGGAGTTACAAAGAAAGAAGTTCAAGGACCTTACAGACTAATAGAGGGGAAAGAGCAATACAACCATGTGCATAGAAATAGGAAGGCAGATATACAATCCCATATGACTACACAAAGTCATCTGCAGAAGTGTTGAGAATCCAGCAACTTGGGAAGAATGCAGGGAGGGATACTGAAATGACTGGAGTGACTGAAATTAGGTAGGACAGTGTGGCAAAAACTCATTATTTCTTAAAGGTATTGGGGACTGGAGTCCAGTCCCCTTCCTCAGGACTGATGCTGAACAAAGACCATTTATTCCACTGCCACCAATTTCATTTCAAAGTAGTAGCTTCTTTTTCTTGTCAATTACAGGAAAGTGACTAGTATTTCTGTAGGTTTGCAAAGGGCTTTGTTATGTTACCTCATTTGAGTCTCACAACAGTTCTGTGAGGTTGGAACTATTATTCACCCCATTTCACAAATGAGGAATCACACAGAAATTAAATGTCTTGCCCAGGGTCACAGAAGAGCCTGAGGCAGGATTCAAACTCAGCTCCTCCTGACTCAAATTTTTACTACCCACTATGCCACCTAATTACCATATGACTCAATAACTGGTTATTGAGAATTAAGCTTCTGGGTTTGACATCCTGTTCCTCTTATTTTCTCTTAGGACATCTGGTTAGCTACATGAGTGTTTTCACAATTTACCTGAAAGTGGGTACAGACTGGTTGTGGGTGGGGTGAGTCAGTTATAACTACAGCTAGCCAAGACACCCTGATTGAAGCCTGAGTCAGTGGGAATGCTTTACTTTTTGCTTTTGGTAGCGTCATAGATTTACAGCAAGAAAAGGACTTCAGAAGCCACAGCTAGTCTAATTTTTTCATTTTATAGAACAAGAAATTGAGACTAAAGATAGATGATGTGTCCAAGGTCATAAAGGTGGTAACCATCAGAGCTAGGATCTGAGCAGCAGACATTCTTTCTTTCCAATATACCAGTTATAATAAGCTATAGAAGACTAAAGCGTAACCTACTGCCCAAGAATCCTTTATGTTGTTTAAAGACACGTTAAAGAAGGGAGATCTTCATAGTACGTGGTAAGAGTATATCTTAAGGAGCAGGTAGGTGATGTGATAGATAGAGCACTGCCCCTGAAGTCAGGAGGACCTTAGTTCAAATGTGGCTTCTGATATTTACTAGCTATGTGACCCTGGGCAAGTCGCTCAGCCCTGATTGCTGAGAGAGAGAGAGAGAGAGAGAGAGAGAGAGAGAGAGAGAGAGAGAGAGAGAGAGACAGAGAGAGAGAGAGAGACAGAGAGACAGAGAGAGAGACAGAGAGAGAGAGACAGAGAGACAGAGAGAGAGAGAGCGAGAGAATGAGAATATCTTGAAAGGTTAAATAAAATGTTTGAAAAAATATCCTGAAGACTTGGTGTATGCTATTCTCATTTCATATGAAACAATCAATAATTATTTCAAACAATCAATAATTATTTATTAAACACGTACTATGCCATACATGGTGGGTATTTGATCTGATTCTTGAAAGAAGAAGGGATTCTATGAGGTAGATGTGAGGAAGGAATGTATTCCAGTTACAGGGCAACTAGTGCAAAAGCTTGGAGAGAGAAATGGAGGGTGTAAGGAACTGATTCCTGATTGGTGGATCAGTGCCTTGAAAGATAAGCCCTCCCCCCACAAATGTTACCCTCAGATGAAACTTAATCGAATTGAGTAACTGGCTTCTGTCTCATGTGAAAAGTACTCCCAAATGCTCCCTTTTGTGACCCTTTTAAAAAAAATATTAGCCTTTGCTAAAAGTATGAACAACTTCTAACAATTTCACTCATCACTTTTCCCCAAGCTGTGTAGATTCTTCCAGTGTACTGCCATTTTACTGATCATTTTACAACAAGAAAGGGCTGGTGCTTCCTGCCATCTACGCAGCAGAAAAGAGTGGTTATTTTCCTTGAAATTTGTAACCTTTCTTTTTCTGCCTCTGCCTCTGCCTCTCTCTCTCTCCCTCTTCTTCTCCCTTCCCTTCTCTTCCCCCTCCCCTTCTACAGAATGGTTGTTGACTCAGAAGATCTCAATAAGAACCCATGTTCCACTTACATTTCATTTTACAAAGAATAGGGCCTTCGCTAATGTGCTGACATCATCAAACTAGGGTTCATTGTCAGTTGTTTACATTTAATGAGGCAGCTGGTCCAGGTGAGGACTGAGGCAATGTATACTCAGATTGACTCAGACCTCTGACCCCTGGCAAACAGCAGAGTCCCAAGGTTTACCTATTATCACAATGTCATTCCCAGTCATATGATTAAACCTCGCATCTCTTCAGGTTTAATGCACTGTTTTTTCTGCCTAATCACTCAACAGGTTTTGACATTTTTGGTAAATGTTTTTTTTTCTTCTTCCTCTCTTAGTACAATACACTGTAAATAATAGACATGGCAGGGCTTGTTTTAATGAGCTGTAATTAGGTGCTTCAGGTGTGTTCTGAGTTGCTTAACCACCCATGGTGCATGTAATATAATATATGATATATAACATAATGTTACCCAGCATAACATTTTTTTCCTGTTTTGAATAGCCCTGTAATTTCATCAGTGCAAGGAGCTTTGATGAGGAACTTTCTCTACCAGTTGCAGACGGGCACCTTCTCTGTAACAGTTTATAAAGCTGCCTAGTGGCACTTTGTGTCTAATGGTAGCCATCTCTATGGTGAGGGAAGGGGGAGTAAAGAAAAAAGGGAAAAAAAGAAAGTTACACAATAATTTTATTATATATTTAAAAGGAATGTCAAGTTGTACAGAATAGATTTGCAGTTGCATCTGCAATCATTTTTCCTATTTTACTATATTATGGAAATGTTCATAATAAAATAAATACAAAAAAAAAGATTAGGCAACTTACCCAGGGAACATAGAGCTACTATAAGACAGAGGCAGACCTTGAACCCAAGTCTTTCTTACTCTCAGGCTGGCTATCTACTACATCATGATGTAATATAACATAACAATATAATATAATTAATATAATGTAATATAGTAAAATATAATTAATATGATGTGATGTAGTATATGACATGGCATAGTATAACATAGTATATAATGTATATTTATATGATACAGCATAATATAATATTAGTATAACCACATATTCATGCTTGTAGCATATGCATAAGACACTCCTTACTGGTAGAGAGAAGGATGACTCCATCTTTGTTAGGGATAGAAGGGACATGAGAGCTTAGTAGATAGGGGTGGAGAACCTGTGACCTTGTGGCCACATGTGGCCCTCTAGATCCTTAGGTGCAGCCCTTTGACAGAATCTAGACTTCATAGAACAAATCTCTTTAATAAAAGGATTTTTTTTCCATAAAACTTGGAATCAGTTAAAAGGCCAAACCCAAGGACCTAGAAGGCCACATGTAGCCTCAAGGCTGCAGGTTCTTCACCTCTGGCTTAGAAGAATGTAGTCCTTCTCACTTCTTGCTTCAAGAAAAGACTTTTATGGTTTGGCCCTTTTTAGGAGGAACTCTGGAAAGAAAGGAAACAGGCATTGGAAGGCAGACATGCAGGTGAAAGTTGGCTTCTTGACATGTTCTTGACTTACAGCTTACCTTCTGAGAGACTTTAGGGAATTTCCATTCTGGCAAAGCCACAGATTCTCTCTTGGTTAGGCTGAAATGTTTTGCTCACAGTAGGAGAACTCACTCACTCTTTGTATTTTAAAAGACATCCTAATCTATATAGTTTCTCTGATTTTAATTTGCTATCTGCTTGGATAAATGGGTTTACTTGCTATTCACTATTTGTGATGTTCTTTTGTAGAATTAGTATTTAGTACGACAGAATCATGTCTGCAGATAAAAGTTTGGGGGTATTCCTTCCCTTTTAAGAGATTGAAAACAGAAAATAGGCTTGAAGTAAGGGGGATAAACAAATTCTTCAAGATTAGCAATATTTGTGTATATGTGGGCAGATAGATACAATTCTAATTCAATACCTCCTTCTCTGAGGAAAGTAGAGTAACTGACCTTGTAACCCTTCCTTCTGCTTCCCTTCAGGTAGGAATTAAAGTCTACCTTGGAGAAGGGTGGGCAAAATTTACAAGATATCTATTAAAGTTCCCTTGTGAGCTGTATTTAAACAAACCCATGTGGACATACACTTAGCCTACAATAGGTAAGGCACATATTCTATGCCTATAGTATAATAAAATTGTGGAATTGGAACAGATCAGAGAAAAGACTTTGCCTGTCTTTACCCCATCCCATCCCATCCCATCCCATCCCATCCCATCCCATCCCATCCCATCCCATCCCATCCCATCTCCTTGACTTACCTAGTTCAATCCTCTCTTTTTACAGATGAAGAAAGTGAGTAAGGTGAAGTAATTTCCTTCAAACCAGTCTGCTGGATGTTCCCCATACAACAAATTTTGTCTCCTGCTTCTGTGACTTTGCCCATGTTGTCCCCCATGTCTGAAATGTACCACTTACCTCCCTCTTATAGGATCTCTAAATTTCCTTCAAAGCACAGCTCAGGTACTACCTTCTACTCAAGGCCTTTTCTCATCTCAGTCTGTGCTTTCTTCTCGAGATTACTTTGTATATATTTTGTATATATGTACATATATTATATCCCTCCCCCTCCAACAGAATGTAAGCTCCTCAAGGGCAGGGGGCTGTTTTTTCTTTTTCTTTTTTGTCTTTGTGCCTAGCTTAATGACTTGTAGCTAAGTGGATGCTTAATAAATGTTTGTTGAATTGAATTTGTCATGGCTATGAATCAAGTTGGTGGCAGAGACAAGACCAGAGCCTAGACTTCCTGCCTCCCAATCCCATGTTCTTCCCAAAATGTCTGACACTTTAAAAGGACTTGTTTCTTTTCTACAAGTGGATTGTCTATCTTTGTTTCGTATAGTTGAAATGTTGTATACTCTGAACAAGATATGATACCATGAACATGGTAGGCACACATATATAGGATGAATAATAGGTATGCATCTAGAGACTATGCTTAAAACAGTAGTTTGGCATTGAAATACAGAAAACTCTAGATCAATGTAGAAGTAAAACAAGAAAGGGAAGTGTGCAAAAAAAAGACCCACATGAGACTCCATCTATATCTATATATTTATACTTACACAGATATATATATATATATGAACACACATACCATCTAAGATTATAAATTAAAGAGACATTTAGAGGAAAAGGAATGGGAATAATATGTGGTATAAAAATAGACACACTTAAGAGAAAAGTTTAAACTAACTGAAAAAAATAATTAGTCTAAGATAAACGGTTGGAGGTAGGGGAGGAAGAAGTAAACTTTGAAATTAGTCTGGAGCTGAAACTTATCTCTCTCTAAAGGAACCAGAACCAACTCAGAGTGTCTGGGATGTGCTCCCTGGGTTCTTAGATGGTGCAAACACCTATGATGGTGTTTAAGCCAGGAACTTAGGTATCTTTCATGTGTGTGGACCTAGAGGTCATTGTATTGAATATAAGAATATAAATACATATACATATGTGTATACACATACATATATAAAATGAATTTAAAGTTAATCGTATACTTTTGTTTATCATTGCCTAATTTTAGTTAACGAATCATATTGACAGTATAGTGATGATGAAAACGAGGTGAAGATAATATATTACCAAATGCAAGTGTTTTTTTTTACTAGCCTTCAGAGTCTCCTAATGACTCCAATAGATATAATTTTGATCAATATGCTGTTTTTTATACTTCTATGCATTTTGGTATTCTTTATATATTGATTTTCACTCCCACCCTGCCTCTAACTTACTAAAAATGTAGCAAGAATAAGCAAAGTTTAATTAAAATTAAGCAAATTGTTTTTATTTTTTATTATTAAAAACAATGATTAAAAAGTTACTTGGTATCACTCCAAAGGAAACACCTTCTCCACTGGCTCTTAGCATCCCAGAATTGAGGAAATAGATTTGCTTAATCTGTCTAGATAAGGTCATTACTAAGGGAGAATAGGAAAGAAGACTCTTAAGAGAACAAATAATGGCAGAAGAAAACAGAAAAAGAAATGAAAAAAAAAATAACAATAAAAATGAAATAGAACTAGAGAAACAAAAGACAAAGTATCAAAGTATAGAAATATGTAAAAGAAAATCCCATTTGAAGATAGCATTCTGACTCATTGAGATGAATGAAACCGACTGCTGGTTGCCTTCTATTATCTCTTCTAGATAGAAGAAACTAGGGAAGCATGTTTTCCATTTTGTTGAAACTTTTTCCCACAATGCCATGTCTATAGATTTGAATTATGATCCAATAGCTCTGGATTAATATCTGTGTGTCTCCTTTCTACATTCCAAATCTGTAGATGATATCTTTCTACTCTACCTTCTAGATGTTATCTTTTCTTCTTCAGAAATTAATCCCACATCTTGAAAGGGGTTAAATAGAAATATTGAATTTGAATGTTTATTTGTGTGTGCCATCTCATTTCTATTTCAGGCTAGATAGTTAGCCCTTATTTTCAAATAATTATTTTAGAAGGTAAACAGTGGTTGCAAATCTTTTCTCTTCTGGTATGCAAGTCTTTTATTAAACAAATTCTAGGTAAGTTTGAATATTCCAGCAGCACTAGACTATTATATTCCTGCCAGTCATCTTTTTAAGTCACTAACTCAGTATACTCATTATCGGCTTTGCACAGTAAATTCAAATAAAGGGAACTGCTCCATCTAGAGTTCCATTTTGCAAATAAATTTGTTTGCTATCTCTAGTTGGTTATTCTCCCAAGTGATCTCCCCTTCTTCTTTCTCTTCTTTCCTTTGTTCTACTCCTATCTTCTTCTTCCTCTTCTCTCTTTTGCTTTGTTCTAACACTAGAACTACTGGACCAGAAAAAGTCCAAGACAAACCAATCCAGAGATGGTGCCCCAACAAGTAATTTATGGTAAGCATTTGGAAGATGTCACATGCCTCTTTATCTTCTTTCCAAACAAAGTAATCTTTCTAGTTTGTTTACTTTTTCTTCTTAGAGAAATGTTCTTCCCAACCAATTAGAGTTGTCCCAAAATGAATGATTTTGGGCAATGGCAAGTCCTGTGTCAATCAAGGTCTTTAATTGTAGACTGGAAGATCACTCACAAAGGATATTGTAGAAGGATTTCATGCTTTTGGCAGGGATTGAACTAGATGACCCATTCAATCCCTTTCAATTCAGTTCTCTAATTCCTCTTTTCTTGGCCCTTCTTTTGATTCAGTCAGCTGAGATCTCCTACTTTTACTGTGGTTACCTTGAAACAATGTGATCAAAACCATGTCACAGCATCACAGAATAAGAACAATTGTTTTATACCATGCTGCTTTTAATTACTACAGTCTTTACCTTCACAATGAAATATTTTCTTCCTGATAAGCATCTGAGAGGTAGGCATTCCGCAGTTCAGAAGGATTATTGTGATTTTCATTAAAGAATATGATAGACAAAAGTAAAGGCTATAACTTTGTAAGCTGTGCACAGAATTTTTATATCTTTGAAGTATGGTCATAAATATAGTAAAGACTTGATGCTGAGGAATGGAGGTTCTCTTTTATGTCAACCACTGTTGACCCACAGCAGTTTTACAGTAGAACAGGATGACCAATCTCCACATGTGTTGTAGAGCTAAGTTTTGCTCAGTTACAGGTTGGACTTAATGGCTCATAAGATCAAAGAGAGGGTGCTGAAAGTTCTTGGATAAGTTGGTACGATGTAGGAGGTGAAATTTGAACTCTGAATCGAGACGGTTTTATTTCTACTGTACTATATAGCATCTTACTAAGTTTGTAATATGCTTTTATATATCCTTTATCTGTGGCAAAATTTAAGTTTTATTTCTGATATTTAGTTCATATCCAATCTCTGATGCTTACCATCTCCATGACCTTGAGCAAGTTGAATCTTTCTTCTTACGGGTCTCCTTGTCCTCCATTTCCTCTTTAAAATGAAGTTGGAGTAAGGACTTAAGCTTTTGGGACAAGAACTTATTATTTAAGAATAGTTCCTGGGAAAAAATTTGTACACAGTCACAGATGCATCATATGTGTAATGACCGATTTTGAAAAACTGGACGCTTCTGAGCATCACACAGTTAAAAGACAACTATGCAAGTCTCAGGATGGAAGGAGATGTCTACATTCAGAGAAAGATCCAGAAAGATCAGAGTTTAAATGGAGACTGAAGCAATGCATGCTATCATTCTTTTCGATGTTCGACTTTTGTTTCTCTTTTTTCATTGTTCACTCCATTGGCTATAACACCTATACAACCAGACTATTGTACAATGTGAAGGAGTTTGCAGATCCTATACATGATTGTATGCCACCATGGGGGGGTCGGGTGGGGGATGGGGAGGAAGGGGAGAAAAATCTATAAC
>CM053599.1:120078870-120094700 GCA_028646575.1 Pseudocheirus occidentalis | reverse complement strand
GTATGAGTGAAGGAGAGATGAATGGTATTGGAGGCTTGAGGAATAGGGAAAATGTTTTGAGTAATCACTGAATGAAATCACTAAAGAATCAATAATCCACCTGAAAACCAGGGAAGGAGTGAAGGAAATAAGTATTGGATATGGAAAAGGGACAGGAATGACAATCACTGATAATCTCTTTCCAAAGGCCTTTCTTAATGTACATTTATCACCTATTTCTTTGAGGAAATCCAAAGGCTTTGTGAGGAAAGCACTAAATAAACCTTAATGTTCTATATAAATCTGATTTCTCATGTTTAGCATTCAACCCATGTGGCTGAAGGGGAGAGAAAGGAACACTGGTAATAAATATTGGTATTCCTATAGATGCCAAAGACAAAACGAAACCAAGTGATCTGTGAAATCTATTCAATTAAACATTTGCTAGATGCCTACAGTTGTTGAAAGCAGGGAGACAGACACAAAAATAAAAACAAAAACAGTTCTGGCCCTCAGGGATCTTACACTCTGCTGACATTCAATGTTAATGGCTACACCTGAGTACACGTCCCAGAAACTCAAGACTATTCCACACCACAGCGTGAGCAACAACCAGAGCGGAGTCAATATTTAATGCAGTCTTGGCCTTGGCTGACATTAGCTATTACCCCATCAGGGCACATCCTAAAGTGAAATGTCACAAAACCCTCTGAGCCACTGCTTAAGAGAACCCTCTTCAGGTTTTAAAGTGGACTAAATGTGATGAAAAGCTGCCCACCAACTTGCAAATGAATCGCAACAAGACAAAGGCCTTTTAAATGGACATTTCGAATGAGTTAAGTGGGGAAAAAAGCCTGCAGTAATTGTTCATATTTCATGGGGACTTGGCTTTTCATAAATTCATCTCAGTGTCATCTTTCATACATATTACAGTGTGGGTTCATTAAAATTCTTGATGCAGTGCTGAACCTGGTCAGACTGAAATGGGGCTGACAAACCTCATGTCTGCCGCACAGATAACCAAACCTTATGAAGGTGAAATTAGTTTTCAGGAGCTGTACTGCTCACTTGATTGATTCCGTCTTAGAAGTCATATGACTTAATGTTTCCTGCATGGGCTGCCACTGTCATGCAAACATGACCTGATAACACATTGTCAGGAGCGCTCCAGAGAGCTAACAGCAATCTAACATCTCTCTACTGAGTGTGAAGTTCCATCTGAAATGTGCATATTTGATAAGCAGTTCTTCTATCTGTCCTTTTCATTTTCAGAAAGTTAATCTTCTCTGCTCCACTGAGTGCCATGAGGGGAAGGGGGGTTGAGGTAGCGGGAATGAGCTGGTACACAGATTCAGCAAGTGGCCCCAAAACTACAACACATGGAGCACACTCAGCCTCTGGAGCCTGGCATGTTTGGACATCATTTCTAAAAGGTGGCTAGGCTGGGAATGAACCACCACTATGTTACAAGGGAGGGACACTTCCAAAAATCCAGGGGAAAATATTTTAAAAGATAGCTCCATTGCTCTTTAATGTCCCTTAGCTTTGTGACTATTCCCAAAGAGGATAATTGTAGAGAAAGAATCGGATGGAAAATAAAAGGACTTAGGCTTGAAATCTGACCCAGCTACTAATGACCACCAAATTCATTTTACCTAACTGCATCTCCGTTACCACTTCTATAAAATGAGGGGTATGGACACTAGATGATCTCTTACCTCCCAGTTCTAAACAATCTTAGGGAAGTATAAGAGTCAAGGTCATGTTCTCTGATAAATCAACTAGAGGGTCCACTTAACATTTTAGGGACTTTTTTAATTGATCTCTTGACAGCATGGATACCAGTGGAGCTCTGGAGCTTTCTAATGGTTATCCTTCAAACTCATTATATATGGATCCCACCTTTTTTTTTGTAGACCTACATTTCTCTGATGTCTTGATCCTCTTTGAGAATGAAGGACAAACAACAAATTTATCCTACTTCTCTGAGGATAGTTTCACAATTAGCATTCTTTTTTTATAAAGATATTATTTCTATGATGCTTTTTTTGACCTGTTGATTATTAAGGATTTCATTATTAAGTCTCCGTGTATTCCTGTATCTTCTGGTTGTATTCTTCATATCAGGCAACTCTTTTAAGACTGAGTTTCAGAGCAAGGTGCTGATCTGAATTGACAAAACAAGTTTCTGTACTGGTAGCTTCCTATACCAGTGAAATCAAAGGTCCACTCCTGAATCCCCAAATCTCTATATTAATTACTATTTTTATTGCATTACGATCTGTAAGGGATGAGTTTAGAATTCTTATATATAGAGAAATACACAAATACAATTCGTTTTGTGTAAGTGGACAACTCTCCAAACCTCTATATAAAGTAATTTTTATGTAATGTGAAGTTGCCCCTATCCACACAAGTCCCAGGCTTAACTCATATAACAAAGTAATACAAAAAATAATACCTTTATGCAGTCATAAAATGTACTACAATTCAGACATAATAAAAGCTGTACCCTGATAAACAGAATTATGAAATGAAAGGCAAAGTTAATTGTAAAGGATGCATACTACTGTACAGTAAAAGTTAGCATAGGTGATAGGTGTGCATCCATCATGTTGCCCCTCCCCACCTACTACACTGAGCCTGATTCTATCACTGGTGGTTGGTTCTGTAACATTTTTTTTTAATGAAGCTATTGAGAGATATTTGGACAGTGGCTTTCTTTTTTTCCTCATATATCTGACAACAAGAAGTAATATTATCCTCAACTAGTCTTTGAACTTTTAAAAATCTGGAATTATTTGGATCCATAGTACAAGAAAAAAAAACACTCAAATGTTAAAACACTTCTGCCAGTTGGTTTGTTGTGAATCTTTTTGGTTCGACCTCAGGTTCCAAAGCTTCCCTTTCTTCTTCTTATATCTTTGTAGCTAGCAGTGCAATTAGATCCTCATCCAACAGTTCTTCTACAAGAGACTCAACTCCTCCACATCATTTTCATCCACTCTGAGCCCCAATTCTTGGGCTTATTTTACAATTTTGTTACTTAATTCTTCCAAGATTTCATCTTTGTCAAGTCCACGAAAACAAAAAATGAACTACAGGAAGTTTTTTCCCCCAGAACTGCGTTCATACACATTTTTGTTACATCTTACCATGACATTTAGAATGATTTATATAAAGTAAAATTTGCATAATGTAAATTTAAATAAATCAACAACTCTGTGTATGTGTGTACATATACATATAAATACAAGTGTTTCATACCTAAATTTCCCAATATTTCATTCAGCTTTATATTTTCCTTTTTGTTTTTGATTCTCTTAGATTAGCCATCTCAGAGAAACAGTAAAGTCTCTTGCAGTAATTATGGTATCTTTACCCCCTTTTTCACATGACTAATTTTTCCTTTATGAATTAAGATGTTAAATAATTTGGTGAATATATATTTAGTACTGCTTTGTCTATGTTTCTGTTTAATTCACTTAGTATAAGTTCATGTAAGTCTTTTCACAAACCTCACATTTTCAATAATTTTTTTATTACATCCTTTCCTAAGACATTTTCCTTGCTTTGCCCTTTAATTTCTGATTCATGGTTATATTCTTATCTGTTCCTTATTCATTCCCACTTTGTCCATCATGAGGTTCAGAAGCACCAGGCTTGCTCCATCTTCTGTCCAATTTCTGTAATAGCTTTTGTAAATTCTATATCATTCCACCTTTTTTTTTCTTTTCCTTACCCCCCTCACCCCATTCATGAGGGAAGCAATATTGGATTGAAACACTACTATGTGATAGGAATGTCCTCAGATTTAGGGCTGGCTCTTGACCTTAGTATTGTCATTCTCCATTATTAAGAACATATTATTTTATCTCTACACACACACACACACACACACACACACACCACTACTTACTCTGAATGCTTGCTGCCCATAGGAACTTATAAGTCTCCTCTCTTTAGGGGTAAAGAAAGAGGTGGAAGGGAGATGCTATACAAAAAGTTCTTTTTTCAGAGAAGATAGTCTCCTGATGTACAAATTTCCTCCAGATAAAAGTAATTATAAAGTCCATATCTCTTGGTGCAGATACACAATCCCTCACTCAAAGGAATGCTACCATTTCTTTGATGATGAACCACCTCCTCCTCGCTACTTTCTACATACTGGCCTCTTCTTCCAGTGCTTTCTTCCTCATCTCCATAGCTCCCATCCTCCATTTTGTTGACAGGTTGTTTGTCTATTGACTTGATAAGAGTATATCACTAGCTCCACTCTATCCTTTATTTCATATCTCTCCATTCACATAACTTCTCATTATGTCATTCCCTTTCACAAAATATATACTTATAGGGGGTTAAGAGATTTAATCTGTAAAGTATTACTTTAGCTCTTCCAACTTTAATTCTCCTTATTTTTTAAAGTTCCCTTAACTCTTTGACCTCTTTGATTTTTATCTTTAAATCCATTTATTCTTTCCCTTAGCTCATACATTAATCTTCCTCTCATTAAAAAAATTCTGAATGCAAAAATGTATTTAATTAGTTTTGTCTTGATAGTTACACTTATCATCCTTGTGTTTCTGTTGTTTGAGGTTTTTATCAATCAAATTATCAGTGTTTCTCTTTCTGTCTCTTTATCTCTCTGTCTCTGTCTCTCTCTCTCTGTCTCTCTCTCTCTCTCTCTCTCTCTCTCTCTCTCTCTTTCTCTCTCTCTCTCTCTGTCTCTCTCTCTGAGCTTCTATTTCTTTGAAAGCTTTCCACTGTGAATTTAGTTTTGCATACACTGCTCCTTTATGCATTTCTTTTTCACTCTTCACTGAGAACTCTGATTTCTTTCTTAAAGTTATTTCCAATTTCTTCTTTTTCAGAGTATTATTTTCCTTTTAAACCATGATAGAGTCCCAAATCTTTCAGACTCTTTTGGTCTCATTGTGGTTGGAAGGAGGAAGTCAACTGTGGGTTTAGACCTTGAATAAGAGTTCTAAGAATAAAGGCTCTCTGGTATTAATTCTTTGAAGTGGTTTTTGGGGGGGGGGGGTTTGTTTTGTTTTGTTTTGGTTTTGGTTTTGTTTTCGTCATGTACATAAGTTCACCTTTCTTTTGTTGTGGATTTGGCTGTAATTACTCTATTCCTGGCCCATAATTCCTTCTTTGACATTTTGAGGTTGGAGAGATTTGTAGTAAGCAGCTCTTGAGCTATCTTGCTGATTTTGTGATTCTCTGTGACTTCTCATGCACAATTCTTCATTCCTATAATATATTTGTGGAATAATTTACATTTTACAGAATACTTTGGCACACCTCATTTGGTCCTCACAATAACAGTTGTTAAGTAAGCAAGGCAGTTTTTAGTATACCCATTTCATAGGTGATAAAACAGAATCAGAAACTTCTACTAACTCATTCAAGTGACTGATAGATCTGCAACAAGCACCATGATAAACTGTGAAGAATGCTGGCTCTGGAGTCAGAGGCTTTGGGCTCCAATCTTGCCTCTGCCACTACTTGGATGATCATAGATAGGTAAGTCACTTAACATGAATAGGACTCACTTTCCTTATTTGTAAAATTAAGGGGTTGGAGTAGATGACTTCTGAGTTTCTTTCTAGCTCTAGATACCATGGCTAGATCTCAGGCCCTCTGATTATTGCCAAAGGAGTCAAAAGGTAGGTAAGGGGAAGAAAATATGCATTTATACAACACCTACTAGGCGCCAGGTTCTATACCGTACATTACAATGATGTCTCATTTGATCTCACGATAACTGTGGGAGGCAGGTACTATTATTATCCCCATTTTATAGTTGTAGAAATTAAGGCAAACAGAGGATAAGTGACTTGCCCAGGGTCATACAGCTAGTAAATATCTCAGGTCTTTTTATTAACTACATGCAACTGGGAATTAAGATATACAGGCACTGGCGTAGGGACTTCCATCTTGCCCTATCACAAAGTCAGAGGGGTGATGGGGGAGCACATAGGAGAGAGCAGATTGGGGGAGGGGTTACACAATGGGATAGGGCTGTCTTGGGGTGGTGGATGGGGGAAAGATGGGGACAAAATTTGTAACTCAAAATCTCGTGGAAATGAATGATGTATACAAGAAAATAAATAAATTAATTTTTTAAAACACCAAATAGAAAATCTCAGGTCTTCCTGAGTCCAGGCCCAGAGTTCTGTCCATTGTACCACCGAGCTAGAGTAAAAAGACTTGGATTCAAGTACTGTCTTCACCTCTTAGTAGCCATTAACATTAAGGAAACCACTTCTAACTCTCTGGGTCTCAGTTTCCTTATCTGTAAAACTGTGATGATGATAATAATAATACTTGGACTATCTCCCCTCCAAGAGTGATTGTAAAGAAGGGCTCTATAACTGTAAGCACTATAAAAAGATGAACTATTATTACATTGCCATACTCTGCTACAGCCAGTCACTGTCATAATAGAGCCTTCCGTTACATATGTCTACTTGCCTTCCAGGTCTGTTGTTAGAAGAAAGTGAAAAATGATAAAATGGAAAGAAAGAAAAAAGGCAAAGCAAGAGCATTACGCAAATTGCTATAATAACAGTAATATCAGCTGGGGCAGGATCTTGAGAGAATTTCAGGAAAACTTTTCTCTGAAAAAAAAGTACAGTACTGTGGCACAACCTCTTATTTCCCTTTAAATTAAATGGCATTTCAAAATGCAGCTCTCTGCTCACCCTGCTGTCTTTGACAGGTGATGAAAGATTATGGGAATATCTGGTGCCAATCAGGCATTTCTTCAGAACTTGTATTTCTGAGACTTCTTCATAGCTTCAAGGAAAGGAAACCTGATGGCATTTTTACAACCCTTTGCCATGACTGGACATCTTGAGTCCATTCCTATAGGAAATGTGAAACAGTTAAATAAATACAATTGTCAAATGTTTATATTCTCACACACACACACACACACACACACATTTTAATGAAACTCAAGCTTTCTATACATTTCTTAAAGGTTTTTTCCTTTCTATAATAAGAAATTCCTTTTTGTACATGTTTACATGCATCCATAGATAACCAATCTACATGATGAATGTTATATGTGATGTATGTATGTATATATGATAGTTCTCATTTTATGTAAATTCATATTAAGCAAATTTGACTTTATCTAAAGAATTCTGAAAGAAATCTGCATTGCCAAAAAAACACCTATGGAAACTTTACTGTATTAGGCTAATCCCCCTCCCCTTCTCTCTCTGTCTCTCTGTCTCTGTCTCTGTCTCTCTGGGTCTCTCTTCCTTTCTCTCTCTCTTTCTCTCTGTCTCTCTACACACTCCTGCCTTACTGCACCATAGTCTTCACCACCACCATCATCAAAACAATAACAACAGTAACAAAAATCCACCTCCAAGTGAATGGAGAAGAACCCATTTGTAGAGAGATTACCAAGATGTGTGTGGAGGGTGGTTGAGGGTGCATTGCTTGAGACTCCCACACTAAGAAAGGAGCCCTTTGTGCCACTTCAAACTCTTCCCAGCCCCTCCCCAATCCTCCCCCCTCCTCAGATTTTTCTCTCAGAGATCAGGTACCTTGTCTCTGTCCCTGGCCTTGCATGTTGCCAATCCTCTCCTGTCTGTGCTGTGTCTTTCCATTTTACCTACGGGAGAGTTAGAGAAGAAGGGGAGGGAAACATCACATGTTCCTCCTACTATTCACTTCTCTGTCTCAGACATCATGTGCCCTTGAACTGGGTACTGGGCCCCTCCACGCACTGGCCAGTCACACCTTTTCTTCCACTCTCCCTCTCTTCCCATGTCCATAGGCAAATTCATACAAAGTTTCATGTAGAAATATGCAGAATTGTCCACTTACCTAAAGCAGAGAACTGTCTGTATACAGTGTATATGACGATATCTCTTTCTATATTGGTGGATGATAGATAGATAGATGGATAGATATATAAACAGACAGACAGACAGACAGATAGATAGATAGATAGATGGATGGATGGATGGATAGATAGATAGATAGATAGATAGATAGATAGATAGATAGATAGATAGATAGAGACAGATACAAATATACATACTATTGGGGGGTGTATAAGGAGAACATAACTTGGACTGGTTTTCATTTGTCTTTAACTCTTCATGACTCTTTTTGGGGTTTTCTTGGAAAAGATGTTGGAATGCTTTGCCATTTCCTTCTCTAGTTCATTTTACAAATGGGGAAACTGAGATCAATAGGGTTAAGTGACTTTCCCTCACACAGCTAATAAGTGTCTGAGTTCAAATTTGAACTCACTGTGCCACCTGAGGTCAATTCTTAGTTCTACCGAAGACAAGGCATTTAGTCTCAGTTATCACATTTGTAAAATGAGGGAGCTGGACTAGATGATCACAAAGGTCCCTTCTAACTCAATGTGACAAGATCACAGATCCAGTGTGTGTGTGTGTGTGTGTGTGTGTGTGTGTGTGTGTGTGTGTGCGTGTGTGTGTAAAATACACACACACAAACAATTTATATCTATATTGCTCTGAATCATCCATATAATCATCTCATCCCTTAATGAGAAAACTCCCTCTACCAATACAAATTGGTGATAGTTCCACAACCATCTTAAAACCTGCCTAGAGCACTAGGAGGGTAAGTGACTTGCCCAGGATCACATGGTCAGTATTTGTCAGAGGTTCTTCAACCAAGGACTTCTTGGCTTCAAAGCCAGCTCTCTGTCTGCCATATCCTGCTGATTTCCTGATTGCTCTACTCGGTTCCAAACACCTAGTCTTCCCTAGACAAATTGTTGATCTATTTTTTAACTTTTCCAATCCTGAGCTTCTTCTAGGCTAAAGTCATTAATTGGGCAGCCAGATAGCACAGTGGAAAAACCAAATTGATAGCAAGCTGCACCTGGAGTCTGGAAGGCCCAAATTCAGATCTGGCCTCAGATACTTACTAGCTATGTGACCATGGCTAAGTCACTTAATCCTGTTTGCCTCAGTTTCCTCATCTGTAAAATGAGCTGGAGAAAAAATAGCAAATGATTGTAGCATCTCTTCCAAGAAATTCCCATAAAGGTCTCCCAAAGAATTGCACATGACTGAATAACAACAAAACTGATAACATAACTAACTGAGTTGTTAGTTATCATGGGGGATAGAAACAAGGGAGTAGGGGTAATATCACCAAATCTTTTTTTTTATTCTTCCTTCACTTGTAACCTCAACCTTAGGCCTACAGATGCCAAAGGCCCATGTGTTATACTGCTGTGTTTCACAGGAGCCAAGACCCAGTGCTCTTCACAAACCAAATCATTCACAGTATGCACAAAGTTTTCGAAGGACCAAATTACAAAGGGAATTGTAAACCAAATCCTAGTTTATTGTCTATCCCAATTCCCTTCTCTTTTTAACAAGAGGAAGCATCCTTTATGGGTCCCTCTTTCCTAACATATTTGAAAAATGCTCTCACAGCCTGAAATCTGCATTCACTTCCCTTGTGTTCCCCCAGATGCATTTTTCAGATCAACCACTAGATGAGTAGAAGCCAAAATAAAACTAAAGTAGTTTCCCTGGAGGTGGCGCACAGCCTTTATAATTTCACAGAGATGATTAGTATTTAAATGGGTTTTTTTTTCATTCATCCATAGACCATTTTTGGCACACTGATGGGAAACTTTACACTACGTTTTTGCATATCTGGGGAGTTTGGGAGATGATTTCTTTCATGATATATGGGATGATTTCATTATTCAGAGTATGAAGAAAACTTTAGAAACGTGCATAACAAAATAATGGTGGGGAAGGGAATTTAGAAGCTGTCTGATATCTTGGTCAGAATGCAAAGCGGCAAAAATTGTTATGTTTGGGCCCTGTTATCAAGCCCCGAATTTTGTAGCCTGGAGCAAGTTTACTAAGTTCCAGTTTACCTGGAAAAGGGATTGTCTTTTGCCCTCCATATCCCCAATGCTTTGCAGAGTGCTAGGCATGTAATAAATGCTTAAATGTTTGTTGACTGAGTGACTTTAGCTTTTGCTCTGAGTCTGATAAAGCAATATGGAAATAGGCAGCTATTCTTATTATCCAAGCATAGACTTCAATTATCTTTATCAAGATATTATTCTCATTTTATTCTTCAGGAGTGGTATAACTAACTCTAAACCAGTGGTTCTCAATCTGTGGGTTGCAACCGCTTTGGGGGTCGACCCTATCACAGGGGTCACCTAAGACCATGGGAAAACACATATTTCCAATAGTCTTAGGAACCGAGATACTGCTCCTCTATCAGTCTCCAGGTGGGTCTGCCCACATGCAGATACAACCACATACAAGTATTACATGGTCGCGGCATTGGGAAGGTTGAGAACCACTGCTCTAAACACTGTATTTTAAGAGAAACATTGGTGAATTAGGGAGTACCTAAAGAGGAGAATGAGAGAGATCTATAAACAATATGGGAATCTGAAGGAACTAGGTGGGGATGGTTATCTCTAAAAAAAATTTACTGTCTTATGCTTTTTTTATTTAATAGTATTTTTTGTTTTTTCCAATCACACATAAAGAAAATTTTTAGCATTCGTTTTTGAAAGATTTTGAGTTCCAGATTTTTCTCCCTCCCTTTCTACTCTCTCTCCTCCCCAAACTGGCAAGCAATAGAAAATAATTTATATATGTGAAATGAAGGAAAACATTTCACATTACTCATATTTGAGAAAAGAAACAGAATAAAAGGGGAAAAAAACACAAAATATTTTTTTAAGTGAAAATAGCATGCTTTGAAAGGCATTCAAACTTCATCATTTCTTTCTCTGGATGTGGGTAGAATTTTCCATCATGAGTCTTTTGGAATTACCTTGGATCATCGTATTGCTGAAAAAAGCTAAGTCAATCAGAGTTGATCATTACACAATATTACTATTTCTGTATACAATCTTCCCCTGGTTCTGCTCACTTTATTCAGCATCAGTTCATATAAATCTTTCCAGGTTTTTCTGCATGCTCATCATTTTTTCATAGCACAATAGTATTCCATTACATTCACATACCACAATTTGTTCAGTCATTTGGGAATGGCTATCTCGAAGAAAATATCTGAAATTTGCAGATATTGCCTTTAAACAGTTTGAGAGCTGTGATGTAGAAGGAGTGGACTTTGTTTATTCCTCCAGAAGGTAAGACAGGCTCCAATAGATACAATCAATGAGAATGGAGATTTAAACTCAAAGGAAGACTATTCTAAGGAGTAGAACTGCCTCAAAATGGAAATACGAGACAGAAAGGTACAGAGTAAAAGAAAATTCATTCTAGAACCAGAAGACATGGGCTCAAATCTCAATTATCGTGCATAGGAGATAGAAGGGACCTTAGAAATCACCTAACCCCAAACCTCCGTTTTATAATTGGAGATACTAGAGCCTAGAGAGGTTAAATATCTATTGTCATACAGATAATAAACTGTGGTGATGGGATTTGAACCCAAGCTCTCTCTGAGTTCAGAGTCAATGTTACTTTTACTGTGCTGTGCTAACTCCTTAAATGACCTTGGCAAGATACAATCTGCTTGGGTCTCAGTTTTTTCAACTATAGAATAGGAGTGAATTATATGGCCTCTTTCAACTATTCTAGTCAACTGTTTAACTTTAGCTAAAGCAATTTAACAAAATAATGAGCTCTTTATCAAAGGAAGTATTTAAGTCCTTTGTATATTCAGAGATTTGTAGGAATTATATATGTTAATATATAGTAATGCAATGTCTTTGCTTAATAAGTGGGGAAGGGGAATAGCATTTATAGAGCTCCTACTGTGTGCCAGGTATGATGGTTCACAGGGTCTGGAGTCAGGAAGACTCCTCTTTGTGATTTCAAATCTGGTCTTAGCCACTTACTAGCTGTGTGACCCTGGCCAAGTCACTTAACCCTATTGGTCTCAGTTTTCTCATCTGTAAAATGATCTGGAGAAGGAAATGGCAAACCACTCCATTATCTATGCCAAGAAAACTGCAAATGGAGTCATGAAGAGTTTTAAAGGACTAAACATTTCAGATGTGCTAAGTTCTTTTTACAAATATTATCTCATTTGATTCTCACATTGACACTGTGATATAAGTGTTATTACTATCCTCATTTACATTTGAGGAAACTGAGGCAAACAGAGGTTAAGTACCTTACCCTAGAGCCAAATAGCTAGTAAGTATCTAAGGCTGGATTTGAACTCAGGTTTTCCTGACTCCAGACCCAATGTTCTGTCTAGTGAGTCACTTAGCTGCCTCTCAGTAACTGTCTGTTGAATTAAACAGAAGTAGGGCCTGCCTAGGTGTCTGCCCAAATTTTGTAGATTTCTATATTGGGAAAGAAACCCCAATAAGTTCTTCTAATTTTATTTTATTTTAGTTTAGTTTAGTTTTTTGCAGGAGGCAATTGGGGTTTAATGACTTGCCCAAGGTTACAAGTTTAGCAAGTGTTAAGTGTCAGAGACTGGATTTGAACTCAAGTCCTACTGACTCCAGGGCTGGTTCTCTATTCACTGTGCCCCCTAGCTGCCCCTGTTTGAATAATTTTAATATTCTATGAGTCTATGATACTTGGAGAGAAGCAAAACATTCAATAGTCCTGTTCCAGGGCTGCCACCTACTTAGAGAATTGCATTGGGTAAACAACTTCAACTTTCCATGCCAAAAAAAACTGATCCCTCTCTCCCATGCAAAGTTATGAATAGCATGAATTCTTCATTTAAGCAGAATGACAGATACATATGCCCACTCAGTTTTCTTTTTATCAAAGATCTATTTTGAGTAGTGATTAAGATCTTTCTCCTGTCTCTAGGCATAAGCTGCACCAAAACCAATTAAACCAGATGGATATTTATCTCAAAGATTTCTAAGGGAAAGACCATCACAACCTTCCTTAAAATAACAGTTCCAGCCCTAACCTGGTACAGTGGTCCAAGTCAGAGGATATATACACAAATTTCACTTCTCATGCTTGATATCTCTGTGACTTTAGGAAAGTCACCTAATCCCCCTGGGCCTTGGTTTCCTCATCTGTAAAAAGAGGCCTCTTAGGTGCCTTCCAGCTCTGCTTCAAATTAATGCCTTGGCATCCAGTCCTCTGGACTTCTCTAGAAATACCATTCATTGGAATGAAAATGCAGCACTTGTAAAACCCAGAGAGCAATAGCTTGAATTGTGCCCAGCATGGACAAGTGCCAAAGGAACCTCTCCACAGCATTTGCTCTGTTGCTCCGGACCCCTGCCTCTTCTGATCAGACCCTTGTGCCCTTGGTTTTCAGTGCCCAGTCAGCATGTGCAGACAAGCTTGTGAAAGTCCCCATCAGACTGCACAGAGAGGAGAGCTGGGGAAGATAAGGGTAGCCGGGGGTGATGCTGTCACTTCCTTCCCCTGATCATTCTCTGAATCAGGTTAAGAAGCTCAGCTTCCTCTCTGCCTGCTTTGCTCATCAAAGGCTGGAGCTCAAGTAATTAAAAGCAGCCTTGGAGTTTGGCAAGCAGCAGTTAAGGGCAGCCTTTTACCAAGCACTAGTGTTTCTGGTTATGAATGTTTCAAGGCTTTGGGGAAGTAATCTGCTCTCCCATCTGACATGAGTAACTGAGAATAGGAGAGAACGTGGGCCTAGAAAGCTGACAGGATGGTCACTGAGCTTCATTCATGCTGAAACCCTGTTGCAAAGGCTGCTCTTGTGTCAGATAAGCTTTTGCTCAGAGAACTCAGCTTAGAGATCATGAATATGCCCATTCCCTACTTTCTCTCATGAAAACCTTCAATGGGATGGATTGCTGGATTGCTGGAAATGCAATTTAGCTTTGGTTAAATTAAGTCCCCTTTGCACTGTCCTCCCCAAAGGACTCAGGCTATATTATTGGGGGGAGGAGGGGAGGAATTCCATCCTTCTACTCCTACTACCTCTCCTGCTTCAGATTTTACACAGCTAACATATGGTCATTTTCTCCCAATATTTCCTTCCAGTAATGCTCAGGCCTTGTAGGAAGACACCAGTGGAGATCACAGAATCATAAAATGATCTTTTTAGAACTGAAAGAAAGCTCTGGGCTAACCCCGGATTTTAACAGCTGAGGAAGCTGAAACCCAGAATAAGTTGCTTATTACATGGTAAGCTCCTCATTAAACTGTATGCTCCTTAAGGGCAGGGACTGTATTTTTCTTCTTTTGGTATCCCTAGCATTTGGCATAGGTCCTCCAATGTAGTAAACTCTTAAGAGATGTTTATTTTATTTAATTGAATTAAGTGACATGTACAATATCGCTCAGGTAATGTCAGAGCCAGGATTTTAATTCAGGTCACATGTATCATCCAATTAGAGATGGAAGAGATCTTACAAGATATCTAGTTTCATATCCTCGTTATAGAGATCAGCAAAAACAAGGCCAAAAAGGATAAGGAACAAGTCCAAGGTCACACAGTTTGAAATAGCAGAGATGAATTTGAACCACAGATCTCTGACTCCAAATTCAGTGCCCTTTCCATCTCCAGTGATACAGAGGGATTAAGCAATGGGGATAAAGTGTAAGGAGGGAAAGCAGTCATAAGGAGATAGATAATGTTTGCAAAAAGGCACAGGAAGATCTAAAAAACTTGTGGAACAGAATGTTGTAAACTAAGAGTAAATAAAATTTTAAAAAATTAAATAAATAATAAAACTCAAAAACTTGTGAAACTGAATGTTGTAAACTAATAGTAAATAATTTTTTTTTAAGGCACAAGAAGGGTCAGAGAGAGGTACGCCTGCAGAAATTCATGCCCTGCTCCAAAAAGAAGTCAGACTGCTTTATCTGTAAAAAGAGACATGCATGGGGGGGTGAGATTTCTGCCTGGCAGGCAAACCTCTCTCTGGCTATTTCACTAGCCACTACCAGCAACAGTACTCTTGGGTTATGGAAATGTTGCTCAGCTGGAATCATATAGGATGCCCAGGGGCACTCAAGGGATTAATGAATAGTTTTGTAGTCAGCCCAACCCAAGAATCCAATGAATAATCAATGGTACTTGAGGCTGCTCAGGTAATTGAATTGAAAACTTAGTAATAACTAGACATGTAGCCAGAGTTGGCTTATACCCACACCTGCTTCTTAATGTAGGTGCTGATGAAATAACCACTGATTCATACACATTATTTACCTTCTCCTATCTACATGCAAAAATGGAGCATGACAAATTGGTTGCTTGTTAATGGTTATGTCTTCCTGTGACTCAGTGCAATAATGTAATAAGACCAGAGGGTCAGTTTCATTGACCAATCTATTGCCAACAGTGGACAGGTAGAGGAATGGCAAACCTTGCTCCTTTCATTTTTGAAGATAACCAGATAAGCAGAAAACAAAATATTCAATAACTGATAAAATCCATGATAACGTTAGATTTAGAACATAAAGGAAACTTGGAGGTCACATGGTCCAACACCCTCATTTTATTGAGGAGGAAACTGAGGCTTAGAAAGATGAAGTGATTTGCTCAAGGTCATGAAGGTAAATAAGCAAAATAGATAGAATCTACAAATTTAGGATAAAAGAGTGATACAACCTAGTATTCCATAACGTGTTACTTGTAAATATTTAACACTCCTCCTCCTACTACTACTACCACTACTCCTACTACTACCACCACTCCTACTACTACCACTACTCCTACTACTACCACTACTCCTACTACTGCCACTACTACTACCACTACCACTACTCTACTACTACTACTATTCCTACTACTACCACTACTACCACCACCACCACCACTACTACTACTACTTCTACCACCACTACTACTACCACTACTACTACTAATATTACCACTACTACTACTACTACTACTACTACTACAACTACCACCACTATTACTACTACTGC
>CM053599.1:120055939-120078370 GCA_028646575.1 Pseudocheirus occidentalis | reverse complement strand
GCAATCCTGCTTTTTGCAGATAAGCACAGTCCTTGCAATCTACCCCCAAGTGATCACGTGCACTCCTGTTAGCTGAGGGTCAGTCCAACCCACATCTCACAGTGAAGTATCAACGACCCTCTTTAGGAGTCTCCACCTCACATGAAGTATCAGAGACCTTACACATTAGAAAACTTCTTTTCACAGTTCAGCACCAGTCCCTCAGTTGCTCAGTAAGTATCTGGAAGAAGGCTCAGTAAGTGTCCATGTATTAAATTTGCATCAAGCAAAGGATATTGCAAATGGTATATAGCTTGATTGGTTAGTCCCCCATTACATTTACACATGAATAGCCCTAGGAACTATTTAGGATCTACTGTCACATATCTGCTATGAACCCTATTGATTGAGAAATCAGCAAGCATTTATTAAGTGCCTATTAGCTTACAGGCATAGTGCTAAGTACTAAAGATATAAAAATTAAAAAGTGCCAGATTTAAAAGGATTTAATCACTATCACTATAGCAGGGAGGAAAGGGAGTCTTCTTTGGGATCCAGCACTATGATAAGGAAGTATGATATATTCCCATCATAGTTAGTACTGCTTTGGCAACATGATCATCCAAATAGATTATGAGTTAAGCAGGCTTTTAAAGACGAATTTATTATTTATAATCTTTCTTTTCCCTTTGGGAAAGTATAATCTGAGTTCCAAATAACCAACTTACAAGTAAAATTTTGGAACTGATCTGTAACTAAACTGAGGACTATTTGTTTTCAGGCATATGTTTTTAAAAGCCATTTCACAATTGGCTTATTTTCTGTCTCCCACACATGGAATGACATCTCTCTTCCATTTGCCTTTGCATAAGCTTTTACCTAGGTCTCTTAAAATCTCTTATTTCTTTCAAAACCTAGCTCAAATGCCACCTGAAACAAGAGGCCTTTCCTGATATCCAAAATATCTAGAATCTTCCTCCCTAACATGATCTTGTATGTATTTGCGTATATTTACATATGTGTGTATTTACTCCATGAGGACAGGGACTATTTTGTTTTTTTCTCTATATCCCTGTCTCTTAACATAGTCTGGAACATAGTAGGTAATTTAAAAATTCTTGTTAATTGATCAAATTTATTTTTCAACATTTGATTTGAAAGGCACTCAAATATCCCACAAAAGTTGGAGTATTCATCTTGTGATTTTTCAATACAGATCAATAAAAATTGATCAGGGAAGCTAGGTGATACAGTAGATAGAGTGCCAGACCAGGAGTCAAGAAGACTCATCTTCATGAGTTCAAATTCAGCCTCAGATATTTACCAGCTGTGTGACACTGGACAAGTCATTTAACCTTCTTTGTCTCATATTCTTCATCTGTAAACTGAGCCAGGGAAAGAAATGGTAAACCACTATAGTATCTTTGCCAAGAAGGACCCAAATGGAGTCACAAAAAATTGGATATGACTGAAACAATGCAATAACAAAAATAAACAGATTGAGACCCTATGAAGGATTTAAAGAAGGACAACAGTCTCAAAGGATAAGAAGATATGCATGGATCATGATCTGCAAAGCGGGCATCATTTTTCATCTGAATACCATCACAGATATAGAAAAGTTAAAAGAAAAAGGTAAAAGGAAGAAAATCCAAGCATCTTTAGAGCTGAGGGGTCAGTATAGTAGAAAAAATACCAGATTAGATCTCAGAAAACCTTGAATTCTGTTCCCATTTCTACCTCTTTCTGGCTGTATGACTTTGGGTAGATAATTTTCTATCATTGATCACATGAGCCTGTTATTATAGGAAATGAGGAGATTACAAAGAACTGGAAATAGTACCTACCCACTGTTTGGGGACTGGCTAAAAACTTATTGTACATAAATGTAGTGAAACATTATGAGCCTACCAAATGAAGACCATAATGAATGCAGAAAAGCATGGGAGAACATAAAAAAATGATACAAAATGAAGTAAATACACTCAAGAAAACATTATCTACAGTAATTACAATGTATTACAATAAGTGCAAAGAACAACAACAAACAATAGAAACTGAATACTCTGTAGTTTTAATGACCAGGCTTGGCACCAAAGAAGAGATAAAAGCATATGCCTCCCTCCCTTCTTTGCATACATAGGTGGTGGGGGTTGTGAGGAATGCAATGGGTGTAGATCTCTCTCCCTATAATATTGGACTTCATATTAGGATTGATGTATTTTGCTGATCTTTTATTATTATTATTTTTTTCTTCCTTTTTATTTCTTGTCATAAGGCTTGGTTATTTAAGTGGGGAGGGAGGATATAGTGGGAAATGTAGGTGATGAGGAAAAAAAGGATATCAACTCAAATAAAAACTAAATAAAAGGATTAGATTAGAAAATCTCTAAATTCTCTTTTATTTCTAAAAATATGCTTCTGTGAATAAAGAATTCCATAATAAAGAAACGAGCTAGGAAAAGGGAGGCCTAGATTTTATTTCTAAGTCCTTTACTTTATTGTGACCTTGAAAAGTGCATGGCACAAAGCTGGCACTCAGAAATACTTGTTGATTTATTAAACAACACACCTGATTTTCCTGGACCCTTTGTTTTATTTATATCTGGGACAATCATAATACTTCCTAGCTTTACAGAGACATTAGGAGCCATAATTATTGATTCCAGTTCTCCCAGTTCTCATGCTGCTGCCTCTTTGAAATCCCCATTAAGTTTTTGCTGGCACTAGAGTACAATATATTGCCCTGAAACAATAATTTACTGAGTAGTGACCTACAAGCACTAATGTAGTTTCCCCAGCACCCGATTTGCCAGCTGAAAGTAGCAAAGATGGTTGAAGACTCTGTCTCATTTTTTTTTTCTGGATTTTTCCCTCTGGCTCTACACCTAACAATGAAGAAACAGCATAGACCCTGAAGCCATAAAAGGGCTAAAATCCTTCCACCCCTCCAAGATTCTATGAGGGTGGCCAGGCTTGGACTTAATTGCTGGCACAGTCGTGCCCCTGGCTTCCTGGTAGTCAAGAAGAGTTTTCTCTATATACTAAAGAGCACTCCCTGAGGATTTGTATCTGGAATGAGATCTATAAAGTCAGGCATACTTAGGCAAAATCTCCAGATTCTGTCCTGCCTATGGCCAGGCCCCCAGTGAAGATTGGCATGGCTCCTGAAATGCAGAAATTATAAAAGACTGCAACTCTCTTAAATGCCAATGAAGGAGGAAAGCAAGTAGGGATAGTAGTATAATTTCCCTTCTTCCTCTTCATTAACAAGTGGAAGCAAATTGTAGGCAATTAGAACTATAAGTTACCTTAGGGATCATCCAGTGTAATCTTCTCACGTTACAGATGGTGGAACTGAGGCCTTAAAAAGTTCTTGCTTTATCTTTTTGTGATCTGTACAAGCCTCCATCTACTTGACTTGTTCAGTTGTTTCAAACTCTTTCTGATCCCCATTTGGGGTTTTCTTGGCAAAGATACTTGGCAAAGATTTCCTACTCTAGCTCATTTTACAGATGAGGACACTGAGACAAACTGGATTATGTGACTTGCCCAGGGTCACATAGCTAGAAAGATTTGAACTCAGGAAGGTGAATTTTCTTATGGTCAGGCTTGACACTCTATCCACTGTAACATCTAGCTGCCCCCCCACCTAACTACCCCTCTGCTTGAGTTAGGATTCATTTTAGCAGATGAGTCCTCTAAAAAACCTCAAAAAAAGATACTGTATCATGTAATGAAATTCCTACAAGTAAGGAATATAGAGAACAAATCATAGTAACCTAAAGGATCAATCTTTTGATTCCACTGAATCCAATAAGCTCTTATTAAGTGACAATCATAGGTTGGGCATTTTTCTAGGAGCTTAAGATACAGAAACAAAATAGTCACTTATGTTCTGTGAAGGAAACAGTATGTGTACATATAAGTATTCAATGCAAAGATGAAATAATTTTTAGGAGACGGCATGCAGTGATATGTGGGAAGATCAATTGTTATACCTAATTTAGAAGGTAACACAAACTAAGTTTTTGTTAGGGGGCTACCCCTTACCTCATAGAGTGAGTCCCACAGAGAAAATTCTCCAGAATCAAGTTGGACTATGGATCACATCCAAAAAAAACATGCTCATGAGACTCCACCAATTGTTTACCTTTAAGAGTTAATCAGAAGGCATAATTAGTCTAATTTAATGAAATGGTACAGTAAGAAAAGTAGCAGGGAAACATTTCCCCCACAAACATTAGGCTTTTTCTCCACAAATGTATGCAACATTAGTAGGAAGATTGTAAACAGAGAGAACAAACAGAGAATTACCTATGCACAGAATGTGGGTGGCCAGGTCATACACATGGAGGCAAGATGTTTGGCCAATGGACACATGTGGAAGGGCATTCATGTTGGGAACATGTGTGGCCAGGATCCACAAGTAAAAGAGGACCCATAAAGGGTACGTGTGTAAGTGGAAAATGTATACAATATAGAAGCACAACTGACATTTCTGAAGCTAAAAGGTTGCCTGTGTCTCCTAGCAATATCTTTGCATTACTCCCTGCTAGCTTGATACTATTCTTCTGGGTGCTGATTTACTCAAAGCCACTCTTCTGATCACTACCATGAAGGAATGAGAATAAAAGCATAAAGCTTCTCGCTGCTGAAGCCCTTGACTAAAGTTCTATCTCTTCCTCATGAGAAGACTGGACTCTGTCATGCTCTTTCAGTTCAAATGCTAGAAGCTTTTTAACAGCTCCTTTTAGAAAAATAATCATTTTTGTCTCAGGCATAAAAACAGCAATTGTTCAAGGTTCTTTATAAACTGGAGGGATCTTGCTATTTCCCTCCAGCATCTAGATAGAAATCATTTCACCTCTTGTCAGATATTCTTTGCTTCATTCACAAAACACTTATTGCAGCTAGGTGGCATAGGGGACAGAACACTGGGCTGGGAAGCAGGAAGACTTGTTTTCACAAGTTCAAATCCGGCCAGAAACTTATCAGTATGAGCTTGGTCAAGGCACTTAAACCTGTTTTTGCCTCAGTTCCTCTTCCGTAAAATGAGTTGGAGAAGAAAATGGCGAACCACTCCACTGTCTTTGCCAAGAAAACCCCAAATGAGATCACAGAGTTGGACAAGACTGAAAACACCTCAACACTCAAGGCTCTTGGGACAAAGATTTCATGCTAAGATTTCTAAATTTTTCCTGTATAAGCTTACTTATTTCAAGTGCTAAATTCCCCCAAGTCACTAAAACCATCAGACTTTTCTTTGGACTAAACTTCCTGTTGTTGGGCTTGGGCTTCAGTGGGCAACCTCAAACTAGCTCATGATGAGTAATCTAATTACCTCCAAAGATGTTCTCACTTAGTCATCATACATTTAAGGATTACTAATTCAATAACTTCTGAACAGTTTTGAGGTTCTCCAGTTTTGTTTGTCATCTCTTTTACCTTCCACTCTTTCATATATTTGGCTGAGTAAAGGAAAGGTAAGAAAAAGATCAGCCCAGAAAATACCATCTCCCCTCACTAGATTAGCTGCATTCCTGGACTTTTGTGGGTTGATAGAACCCAAAATGCTTTGTATTCTCTCCTATACTTGGGGAAAAAAGTTAGGATTCTAAGAGGGTTAGGTGAAGATAGAATGCCTTTCAGGCTTGAGGGACACAGTGGCAGGAAACAGGAAGCAGTCTACAAGGAGCAACAACGTGGTTAGTTTGGCTATAACATATAATAAGCCTGGAAAAATAAGTTTGAGACAGATTGTGAATGACTATAACTACCAGGGGAATTTTGTATTTTATCCTAAATTCAAAAGGGAGTCACTAGAACTTTTTAAGCAGAGGATTGAAATTGTAATCTCCCCTGATATTAATTGTACTATAGAATTTATTCAATACATCCACATCAATGTAAAATGTATCCTTAGTGGTTATTTTTACTAATAAGTAAAAGTGATTTTCTGAACTAAACAATGCCTAAAAATTCTGACCTCTTCATACTGGGACTTACATGATCCTAAAGCCTTCCTCAAAATAATCATGATCAAGATAAAGCCCCTCTTATTGCCACAAATATTTTTATTCCATCTGAGTGGATGCTGTCTTTGTCAGAACCTAATTTTCCTCCCTCCTATCTCCTATTATAGCTAAAAGAGTAGAACACATTTTGCATTTTGGAGTCTTTTTTTTTAAAGGAGCTCCTCACAATTCACTAAATAACAGTTATACAGTCCATCATGAGGAGCATTCTCAAAACTTTTCTGGCAAAACACAACCTGTGAGAGGCTGTGCTCTCCTGGAATAGTTTCTGAGAGCCCTGAGCCACTTTCATGCTCCTGAAAATCAGTGGCAGAAATTTGTGCTCGAGAAGAGCTGTGATTCCATTCAAACAAATAAGAAAAGAAAGAAGTCTTTTGTAAGTACGTGTTTCTATCCATTTTGAATCTTATATACAGTAGGTGGCATGTGAACATTTTAATCTATGCTATGCAGCAGATGGCATAATTTATGATTATTTAGATGTGACATTTGCTTTTGAACTTAGGTCTTTGAAAAAGAAAGGGGATTATAACTGCTCACCATCTCAACAGACAAAAAAAAGATAAAGTTTGAAAAAAAAAGATTGTATTTGTGCATATGGAAATTTAACCTCAGAAATAAAATATGTAAAAACGCATTTACTCAGGTACATGCATATTTGACTAAGAGATGACTAGATGGTTTCACTCACTCACAAATAGTCTTACAGCAAAATAATTTTAAAAAGAGGCTGGCTTAGTGGACTGTATCATTCATTAGTTTATCAAAGAAAATGGTAACTGAAATACTACCATCAGGCATATTGGATTGATATAGTTAGCTGGTTACTAATTCACATTTAGTGCTGTTTACCTTTTCTGTAAACATCAATTTCCATTTAATGGAGATTTCTTCTGGGTCCTCCAGACTTTCAGAATATAGGAATTGGCGGTTAGACAATTTAAAAAAATGAATGTACACTGATGGGTTGATTTTTGTTCTCACTGTGTCACCCAATGCCACTTTTGATAACTAACACTTTATAGAATAGAGAGCTCTATTTCATCTTAAAAAAAAAAAATATGGCACCTTATACGTCATACCTTATCCCAGCCTCCTTCTTCCTCACTCCAAAACCACCATGCATTACCATTCAAGATCTACAGTTTGTTTATATGACACAATTTAAGAATAGTGGCAACAAAAGCAAGACATAGACCTATTCCTCTGCCTATCCTCTCTCCTCAATCTTCTACATGACACTGGACTACCTTTTCTCATTGTCATTTCTTCTTTCCTACTGCTGCAACCTTTCCCAGTCCTATTCATTTCCTATTTTTAAAAATCTCTTTCCTCTCTTCCTTGGGGTCTATGGTACTAGCCTCTCAGTGACAATGACCTGGAGCCTTATTGACTAATAATCTCATTAACTTTCATGATTTTCCTTTGAGAAGAAAGGAAATTGTCATCAGTTCAATTTTACATGAGAAGTTTAAGGTCTAGGGGACTGAAATAACTTGCTTAGGGTCATATACACAAATAGGAAGTAAAGATAGGAATGAATGAAATTTAAGGCTTAAACCTCTCACTTAGCTCCGTAACATTCATTCAGGAGAGCGTATGGCCCTCTTGGGTTTCATTACCATGTTCATTATTGGAACTGCAAATATAATATCCCAGGTGGAAACATAGGCACACATATGCGTGCATGCATGTGTGCGAGCATGTACCCTCATACATGCACACACTCATACACTCACACACACACACATACACAAACACACAGACACAATGAACTGTCTTATTTTTTTGTGCTGTCTTTGTATTCCCACTGCTTAGCACAGTGTCTGTTACATAGTAAGTATTTAATAAATGTTTGTTGAACAAAGCACAAAGCTAAAAAACCCCAAATCTTAGAGATTTAAAGATATAAAATATTTGTTATTTTTTCTTTTGCCCAAAATTGTTCAGTAGAATTATATAAAGAGATGATAATGGTAAGAAGTTGTCATGCACAAATATCTACCATTAGGAAATTATGAAACTATTGTGTGGAGAATTTGGTTAATCTAGCAGTCATGATGGCTAGCTAAGCCAGAGAGATCAACGGGCAGACCAAAACAGAACAAATGACCATATTTAGGTCAATATGGTGGTGTCACAAATACTGACAGGTTGTATCTAGGCAGTATCGTGCAGTAGACATAATACTAGTCTAAGAGTCAGAAGGTCTGGATTCAAGTCTTGGAGGGTTTGCTGATTCATTGAGTGAATCAGGGAGTGGTCAGTTCTTCTCTCTAAGCATCAGTTTTCTCAACTACAAGAGAATTTATTCTGTTACATCATCTTTAAGGGACTTTCAACTCTACTAAAGTCCACATACATTTACAAGGGAATGAATTCTTCACAATTTCATAAACTTAGGACCCTATTTATAATTCAATTTTTGTATGTATGTATGTATGTATGCACACATAAACACACATATATATATATGTTAACTGAAATAAGATTTTGTATCTTGCATCCAACTGTTTTTCTCTGATTATGTTAAAGGTTCAAATCTTTTCTGGGAAATATAATTTAGAGGGTTCATTAATATGGAAAACAAGGATATTTTATCCTACTGTTGGTAATAATGATTATATTAATCCAAGGACACCTAAATCCAAACAAACAAATTATAATGATTGACTATGGCATGAGTGTGAACCTAGTTAATGTATTTCTAACTCTTCCCCCTGTCCCTGAACATTAGCCTACCTTTGAATAAAGGGATATAAACAAAGCTCCTCTCTCTCTCTCTTTCTCTCTCTCTCTCTCTCTCTCTGTATATATACACAAACACATGTATAAACATACATGTATACACACATATATGTATATTTACATAATATATGTAAGTGTGGGTACACACACATATGTCAGTGTCAGAGTGAGAATGGAGTGTTGTTGGGCATGAAGATAGAAAAAATTCCAGCAGTCAGTGTGTGACAAATTCAGGAGTCCAGGAATTTTTCATCTAACTGTAACAGGTCAGCAGGAAGCAGCTGCATAGAGTGGAGCCTAATTGCAATGGCATTTACCAGGGTTCTACAGCTAGCCAGAACATTTAGAGGAGTTAGTCAATAAGGCCAGAGTTGGTGTACATTACTGACCGAAACAGATTTTCAGTATGATAGTGAACAGAGTGTGTGATGACAATTGTGTGGTAATAGTATGATTAGAGAAGACAGTTGAAGCTAATAGTAGTCTACAACACCTATTGTATGAGTTTCTCCTTTCTCTAGTGAGTGTACCAGCATCTGCATTGGTATGGGGTGATGACCTGAGCTGTTGCAGAGTTCAAACATAACAAACATCAGAATCATTGGAGCTGAGTGATGATGAGGTTGAACTCAAAGTCATCTTAGAACACCCTATCATCCAATGGAAGTGCTTGATTTTTTTATATTACTATTACTTTCCCATGATCCTCCTATGAACATTTCACCCATTAAACCCTCCCATAACATAAACCTGTTATGTTATTAAACATAACAAAGAAGTGTATATGTATATGTATACATATATACACTTGTTTATTCAGTGCCTGGAGATTCCCCACTTCCCATCCTCTCCCTTTGGACCCCCTTGGTTGTTTTGTTTTGTTTTTGTTTTATTTTTCTCCCCACAGAAACCTATTGTCACGAGCTCTCTTCCAAAAGGCAGAAAGAATACTTTTGCATCAGTTCTCTAGCCTCTGGGATTGGTCATTATATTGATCAGTGTTCCAAAGTCTTTCAATGTTGCTTTCTATCACATTATTGTGGTCATTGGATAAATCATTCACCTTCTGTCTCCATCACTCTGCATCAGATGATATGTTTTCCCAAGTGTCTTTGAATTTTTCATATTTGTTATTTCTTATGGTGCCATGATATTATAGTATATTCAAATGCCATAGTTTGTTTGGCCATTCATCCCCCTATTTATAAATTAGCCACTTTTTCTTTTCCACTACAAAAGTGCTACTATACATATTTTATATATCTATATCTATATCTATATCTATCTATCTATCTATCTATCTATCTATCTATCTATCTATCTATCTATGGATGGGGCTCTTTCCATTTTTTTTTGCCTTCTTGAGGATATTTTCCTAGTAGTAATGGTATAGTCAGATCGAAGGGCATGTACTAGTGACTTTTCTAGTATAATTCCAAACTGTTTTCTCAAACAACTGGACCACTTCACAGCTCCATCAAGAGGCCATCAGTGGGCCATGTCTTCCCAAAGTCTTTCTAACAACATTATTGATATATTATTACTCTTTACATTAACCTTTCGACTTTGTAAGTTCTTTATGAGAATGGCCGTGTTTTATTTATATCTATATCCTCCCCCTCCCTTAAAACACCTAGCACTGTGACCCATTCACAGTAGGATTCTAAAAATGATAGATGAAGGAAGGAATTAGGATGAATCAGTTTGTCTGTGCTTATCCCTAATTTTTTGCTAAATAATGGGCAATCTGCAGCATATCCAGCTAAACTAATTGTAGGTTTATGTTCTCCAAGGTTGCCTCAAGCCATGCAAATAGATCTTTAACCTCAGGAGTGTTAAGATTGTGGTATAATTATACAGGTATAAAAACCTTACTAAAGTGAATTCATCATGATGTCCAGTTCAAGAAAATGTGTTTGCTCTAAGCCTAAAAGGCTGAAACTCTGCTTATCTAGGGAAGCAAGAAGCAAAATTTTCCTTGGGCTGTTAATTCATCACAAATTACAGGAAAATCATAGTCCCTCCTGCTTCAGCCTTCCCTTCTCCCTGTAGTTAATATACAGCCACAAGGTTATTCCAGAGAAGTTGCTCTTTTTTCAGAGAAACATATGTGTATACTTGGAAGAATGAGCTTTTAGCTTTCAATATCTACAAGATGTGTGAGTGAGAAAAGTTTAATTTGTTCAAT
The DNA here is from genome assembly GCA_028646575.1 of Pseudocheirus occidentalis. Classification (NCBI taxonomy): domain Eukaryota; kingdom Metazoa; phylum Chordata; class Mammalia; order Diprotodontia; family Pseudocheiridae; genus Pseudocheirus; species Pseudocheirus occidentalis. The sequence continues at coordinate 120,067,417 of CM053599.1, read as the reverse complement.
TGGTCATGGGCTTTCTTAGTGATACTGTAAGTGGTATTTGGTCAATGACAAAACCAGACCCTCAACTTTATAGATAAGATACCATAAATCAGAGCAACTGAATGTTTTTTCTCTAGTCATATTAGGCCAAGATTGTACTCTGCTCTGGCCATAACACATGCAAATTCTGTAATCAATTCTGGAGGCCATATTTTAGAAGGAAACTTGATATGCAAGATATCACCCAGAAAGACATAGACAGGTTTATGAGACCACTGGAGGAATGAGAGTCAACTGAAGGAACATAATAAGAAAGACATAATAAGGGCTATGTAAAAATATTCAAGTATTTGAAGATCTGTCCGGTGAAAAATACAATAGAATTTTTGCTTTGTCCCAAAAGACAGAAATAAGTGTAATATGTGGTTCCTTTTAAGCCAAAAAAAAAAAAAAAACAAAGAAACAGCTTTCTAACAATAAGAGCTGTCTAAAATTCTAGGAAGCAGTGGGCTCTCCATTACTAATTGTGTTTATGTGGTATAGATCTTGTATGTACATAGTTGTTTACATGCTACTTACTTCATTTTAATATGACCTCCTTGAGGCAGGAGACATGTTTTTGCCTTTTATTCCTAGAACTTTTCACAGTTTCTGGAGCTTGTTGATTAACTTACTGATTATGTTTAAGAGCAACCTAGAAGACTATTTTTCAGGGACTATCGTTTATGTATGAGTTGGGCTCAATAACTTTCCAAATGAGGTTTCTTCTAGTTCTGTGTTTTTTATTATTTTATTAGCTACAGATTTAGAAGATTAAACCCATAGAGGCTATACTTCTTATCATATTTTACTATATTTTCTAGAGAACATATCATAAATTTGGTTAATATAAATGTATGTAAAATACAGAGCTCTATATGGGTAAGTGCTTTTGACCTATTGTCTGGTTCCATAAGCAATAATGAAAAACAACTATAAAATAAGATCCTTAAGGGAAGGGACTATTTCTCTTTTTATTTCTTTGTCTACCCATAATTCACTCAACACAGTAGATCAGAACTGTAGAACTTGGCAGTAAATAGGTGCCAGTGTTAAAATAGGCTGAACTTCTTAAGGACGCAGAAAAGTTAGAGTAGAGATAGACTGCTGATGGTTGGTTACCATGGGTCATGTGACAGAGAGTGCACTGTGACCACCTTAGATTTTTCCTGGTTTCCCAAAATCCTTTGGTGGACCACAAAGGGCCCATGGGCTATATGTTGTGCAGGCCTGGGGTAGAATGGACACAGTAGACTCTTAAACAAATGTTAAATTTTGAGTTAAAATGAATTGAAAAGTTATCCATGCTTGAACAGGTGAGATTCTAGGTGTAAAGTTCACATTTTCCCCTAAAAAGTTTGCATGAATACTGATAGATTTTCACTTCTAAATAAATGATTAGGAATGTAATAAATAAATGAAAGTTGTTCACATGTTATTTCACATTTGGTCATAGCTGCCTTTAGTTGGGAGGGGTATGAAAAATACATACCTCTCTATATTTTGAACCTAAGGAAAGGCCCCAAAGGAAGGAGCAAAGGGTTAAGAACCAACATGTAGGTTTAAATAAATGAAGTGTATTCTGCCTACCATGTTTATTCACTTTTTATTGGTTTCCAATGACCTCTGCTACAATGGGGGAAGAGCAGACATTCAGAGTTTATCCACTATGATGTTACTTTATACTAAAAACTAAATGAGATGCAAAATTGCGGGAAGACATGGTAATTGCTCAGAAGGTGAAGTCACATAGTTTTAATGTGTCAGAGCCAATCCTAAGTAAAATATTTTGTGGATTTGATATTTAAACATTAATTGTATTATCTTCAATCTTGTCTACCAGTATCACCAAAACATAGATAGAGCACTAGTCTTGTCGTGGAGCAAGGATGACCTTAGTTTTAATCCCACCTCAGATACTTAACAAACACGTAATTCTGGACTAATAATTTAACCTCCCTAAACCTTGTTTTCCATCATTCCTGAAATCAGGATTATAATAGCATCTATTTTGTAGAGCTTTTATGAAGATCATATAAAGTAATACATGCAGCTAATTTTTTTTGCACCTTAAAGCACTATATAAATATGAGATATTATTATTAATTCTGCCCAATGTAATGCCATGCATGAGCAGCTTCCCAAAAGAACAGCTTTTAGGGTTACTGTGAACAGTTTTTAAGATTCTGATTACATAGTATAGTGAACACACTATTCAAGAACAAATCAAAGGAAAAAATTTACAACAATTCACAATATAATATTCACATTATATCTTATCACAGAAAATCACAATATACTGTTCACAACAGCTTAACATTAAAATGGCTACATAGTTTTCACCAAAGTAGTCATGGTATTTAGAACAAAGAACAAAAGAACAAACATCTGATATCCCTAAGGAAGTTTGTCTCCTTACTTAATCATTCTATCATTTCACAATACAAGTCAATCTTCCACTCATGGGTTAACTTAATCAGTCACTTATTTTTCCATCAGTTATTAAGTATCTTTACTCAATAAATGCAATCATTAGAAAATTACACAAACCCTCTACCCCTTTGTCTCTAGTAAGCTTCAATTTCATCACTGCATTCAACATCCAAAGAGAGGCCTTTTCTTCCTCTTGACTGGGGGTAGTCTCTCAGATTCCCTAGTTCCCCTTCCATGGTCCCAGCTCTTACCTGAACCCACCAAACAGTCACCTGTATTCAGAGGCAGACAGCTCCTAGGCTCTTGTCCAGTCCTCTGGGCAGTTCCTGTTATACACTGAAGTTCACAGAGTCCAGCACATCTCGAAATCTTCACAATTCCTGTCCCAGGGAACTCAAGGATCAAACAAGCCACAAAATAACAATGGCTTATCCCAGCCATTCTTCTTCAGTCCTCCAGCAATTTGGCTGTCCCTAGTATCCAGAAGAAATCTCAACCTTCCAGGTGACCTTCTCAGCAGCAACTTCAGCCTTCACTGGATTCGGGTCTCAAGGAAATCCTCTCTCAGTTCTCAGTCCAGCAAGTAGCAGCCCAGTTTCCATATCCTGGGAAAACCAGGGGCCTGCCAGGAGAAAAAATTATAATTCTGACTGTCTCTCTCTGGGGCTCTTCTTATATGCGCACAAAGCATTGGCTTCCTGTTTCACCAAACCCTTCCTGTTATGTCAGCAACAGGAGACAGAGTTCACACCCTCTGTCTCTTAGTGACAAAGGTTTGATTAAGTTACTAAGGACTAAGTACCTGCTTACTTGACATAACAAAAAAGGGATATTAAAATTTCAATTAATTTCCATTATACCCAGGTAGCTTAAATACTACTTAATATTTTATCATCATCATCATCATGACTGAATCTCTCTATTTTGTCTAGGGTAGAAGTACAGAAGTCACTTTTGGATCTAATCCTACCTCTGATTGATGCTAGATAATTGAATTGATTTATTTGTTGCCTGGGCTGGTTCACCCCTCCTTAGAAATTTAAAATTTCCCCAGTGGTTCACCCCACATCCGGGAGTTCACCATATTGTTGTTGGCCATCCATCAGCTTCAGTGTGGACAACCATTGATTTTATTGCTACTGTATCTCAGAACTCTGGGACTCTAATGATCCATCATCTTCATTCCTCCCTAGTAGTGAACTATTATTTTTAGTGTTACCATTCTTAGCATACCCATTCCTTTTTTTGTACTAGTGAAAACCAGGATGAAAATTACTAGCTGTACTACTTTCCTGTCCTCAGGGCTGTGCTTATATCTTATATATGGAAAATATGTGGAAGATAACCTCCTAGATGAGTCTTAGAGATGGTGGTTAAGTGTGTTTGATGGCTATTGGTTTTTTGTGTTGTTGTTTTACAGGGTGCTTCTTAGATGGACTCTGCCTGAAGCATTCAGATATGAACATTCCTAAGCCCTAGAGAAGAAACCCTCAGAAATAGGGTAAACTTTAACTGGAAGGCAATTGGTGGCAGTACTGGGATGTAAAGATCCCTGAATCCTGAGAAAAAGAGTCAGTATGTAAGGAGTAAAGAGCCATTCCTAATGAAAAGAAAATCTAGGTATCTGAAAGCAAGGCCAGTTGGAATGAAATACCTTCTAGAGCACATCTAGGCTTAGTTCAAAGATGTCCATTTAACTCCTTAATCAATCCAGTCCCAGATACCAGGAATAGCCTGTGCCCTTCTAAGTCTTTTAAGATTAGCCTTAGATCAGGCTAGATTTTTTACCATAGTTTTGTAAAACCAAATCCCTTATTCTGTCCTAGAACAATTATAGGGAATACATAAATAATATGAATCTAGACAATACTTTGCATTTTGGCGTACTTTGCTATTATGGCTTGTGCCACAAAGCTAAAATCTAGAATGTTAAACAAAGGTAAACAATAGGTTTTCCAATATGGGGAAAAACTGAAAAGTAGCAACAACAACAAAAATCCAGTCCAAAACAAACATAAAAACCCACTCAACAAGGGAGGAATCGAAAGAATCTAGAATTTAAAGTTCTGCAAGACCTGCAACTAGGAATTAAGATATACAGGGGCCAGGATAGGGAGACCCTCCCTGCCCTACCAGAAAGTAAGAGAGCAGAGCAGGGGAGGGGCTTTACAGTGGGACTGCTGTTTTAGGGTTGGGGCAGGGGAAATATGGGGAGAAAATTTGTAATTCAAAAATGTCATGGAAATGAATGATGTAAACAAGAAAACAAATTTAAAAAATAAAAAATAAAATAAAATAAAAACCCCACTCTAAGCTGGAAGCTAAACTTAATAAACCATTACACACTCCCAAGACAATGCAAAATCTTTCATGCATGTAAATACATCACAGTTGTTTGGTAGTTTTCATTGTAAAACACATTTGTTTCACAATAGGGGATAGTCTCATTTCTTAGTAAATGCATCTTTTACTTTACCTAAGAATCTATGATACAAAAGTAGAAGTCAGTAACATTCAGAAAGCTCATAGGTAAAATTCTAGTCATTTATATGTAATCATTAGTCTGTCAATAAAAAGAAATTAATTATTAATTGTTTATTATGAATTTGTATATTTAAATCTAAGGATAACTTAATTATTAAGTAAAATGTTTAATTGTTTATTAAAATGTAATCATAATTTAATTTTAATCATTGTTAATTGTACTTTGCTAAACATTGCAGATACAAAGAAAGACAAAGCATAGTCTCTTCCCTCAAAGAGCCCATATTCTAATGGAGGAAGACAGAAGACAGCATGTAAATAACTATGCAAATGTAAAATAAATACAGTGTAGATGAACAATAATTTTAGAGGAAAGAGAATGAGAAGATGGCTTGGGGAGTGGGAAGGAAAAGGTCTCCTACAGAAAATGGAGTTTGAACTGAATTTTGAAGGAAGGCAGGGAAGCCAAAATGAGATGAGTTAGAGAAAACCTTCCATGCTGGGGACATACATCCCCTACAAAGGGGATGTATGTAGATGGGTTGTTCTATGTGAGGATTAGCAAAAAGGCCAGTAATGCTAGAAGGTTAGTATTTTCGGATCATAAAGTATATAGGGGTGTGTATGTGCCTGCGTGTGTGTGTGTGTGTGTATGTGTGTGTGTGTGTGTGTGTGTGTGTGTGTGTATGTGTGTATTGGGTGAGTGGGTAGGTGGGGCCAGGATTAAAGAGTAAAAAGATTAGAAAGCTAAGACAAGTCAAAGTGTATTTGACACTTCCTATGGAGAGTTAGTGTAAAAAAGGCTGGCCTTTGGGTCAGGAAGATCTGGGTTCTGTCTATGACATAGACTTAGTACCCCAAGTGTAATTCTCCCAAGACTATTATATAGATATAGTCTACATATATCAATTGATATTTATTATGTGCCTACTATGTGCTAGGTACTTTGCTAAGTACAAGAGAAACAAAAAGAGGCAAAAGGCAGTCCTTGCCTGCAAGGAGCTTACACTCTAATGTGAAGTTAACAAGAAAGAAATTTATACAAAGCTAACTGTATATAGGTTAAATAGGAAATAATTAACAGATGTAAGGCACTGGAATTAAGAGGGATTTGGAAGGGTTCTTAGAGAAGATGGGATTTTAGTAAGGTTTTAAAGGAAACTAGGGAGGTCAATAGTTGGAGTGAAAGAAGACTGTTCCAAGAATGAGGGACAGCCAAAGAAAACACAGGGAGTCAAGAGATGGAGTATCTTATTCATGGAACTACATATACATTTTGGGTATATATGTGGGTACATATGTGTGTATATCTATCTAATCTTTCTAGTCTGTGTCTGCCACAGACATAGAATACGTCTCTACTTGAAAGTTCTCTCTCCCTCAATCTCTCTCTCTTTCTCTTTCTCTACTACACACATATACATATTTATATACACACACCTATATTGTACAAAATAGTTTTGGAGAATATAATATTATACATATATGTCTGTATAACCCCCCATAAATCCGTATTTATCTATCTATCCATATCTATCTGTCAGATCCCTATAGTCTATATGTCTGCTACAGATTATATTTCTGTTTGAAAGCTCTCTCTCTCTCTGTATACACACATGTACGATAAGGACTATCATATGTAATAGTTTTAGAATTTTAGAGACACATTGATGAGGTGCAGACTCTTGGAACTCCCTTGAGCTCTCCTTGAATCTTTGAGGTACAGGCTCTAGGAAACCCCTTGAACTCTGACTGAATCTTCCCACTTGATGAGGCATTTGCAGAGGCCATAAGCTTTTTATTGTGACTCTGCCCAGACCTCTGTTATTAGCCTAGACCTCCATTGTCCATCTACTTCCCACACTTGAGCCTATCAAAATATGAATTCACCTTTGAACTGGCCTAGCCCACCATTGTCTGTTGGCTCCAGGTAGCCTCCAACAATTTCCCACCTTTAATCACTCATTGACCTCCTTAACTCCTCCTGAAGACCTTCCTCAAACTCCTTCTCCAGATCACTCCTAGATTCTTCCTACAACCTTCCTATATATAAGATCCCTTCTTGCCCCCATGTGTATGAAAGCACCATAGAATGACCTAGCACAAACTTTCTCTGTTTCATATGATTCTGGCCTGCTTGCCCAATGCAAGCCTTACAGATACCCAGGCTCCTTAAGTGTCTACCCAATACAGTGAACTTTTAATAAACTTTGTTTTTCTTTGGCTGAGAAAATTTGAGTTGAATTCATTTGGCAGGACCCAGTGTGTTGATATTTTGGGGTCTCCAGAGCAACCCTAACCCTAACATATTATATATATATATATATTTCTGTGTATGTATATATATATAAAATCACATATATTATACATATGTGATTCTCTAAAACTGTTATGTATGATATACACACATCCATATCTATCTATCTATCTAATTTATCTACTCACTTGTATTAATGAAAAGAATTCTCATACTTGGAGTTTTTATACTGATGAAGTAAAATAAATCCCAGAAAAAACTAGAACTATATTACTCAGCAATAAGACCATGTTCACTTTTTAAAAAATTCATCATTTTATTTTGTTTAGGTGGGTAAACAAACAAAAACAAACACAAAAAATTGCATGTGCCTTTAAGGTTTCCCCTATACATTTGGGAATCAACTAGGAAGTCTATTGTCATTTCAACCAATTATTCGTTTCCCAGGGAGGTACTCTGCAGTCACTCCAATCTCTGGTTCTTGAGTGCCTAGAAAGTTCCATATTGGGTCATTTGTTGAGGCAGTAATATTTCATACAGTTCTACAGGGACCCTTTGCTGTGCTATCCTGGGTTTTCCCCTAGGAGTAATTAAATCTGTGCACCCACTCATTTTCACATCATGCTGAGTACATCAGAAAGAGAATATGCAAATGTGGTCTAGGAGGCTTCACCTGCATCCTTTCACTGAGAATATATGTTTCCTTGAATGAAAAGAACAAAATTATTTGTTTTGTTACTGTGCTTGAAAGATATCTTATTTTGATTTTTTAAAAATGCACCAAAATGTTGCATTATCAAACCTGTGCCAAAATGTTATATCTAGAAAGACAACTATAGATATCAATTTAGATGTATTCATTGCACATTCACTGGTCCTTTTTCTCTTCTCCATAATGAAATTGCCTGATTGTGTGCTATTTACCCTGCAGTGGGTGAAAGGGAGAAGAGAGCTGAGCTAAGCTCTTTAAAACTCAATTGTTTTGTCATTAAGTAGTAATTATCTTTCAACTCTCCTCCTCCTTTCCCACCTTACCTGAAACAGCCTAATCACCCCCATGTGAAAAACCCACCTTTGTGGCCAAACCAGAGCTCTCTCTGAAGAAGGTATTTGTTCTGTGAAAGGAGAGAATGCCTTCCATTATAATGAAATTATACAACCATAAAAAGATTTGGATTAGATACACATTGCAATAGACAGGCATTTTTATCTGTTTACTTGTCTCTCTATATTCATCCTCATCCTCATATCATTTATATAGGACTACTATGTGCCAAGCACTGAGCTAAGTGCTTTTCCAATATCACCTCATTTGATCCTTACAACCACCCTGGGAGGGAGGTACTATTATTATTCCCATTTCATAGCTGAGGAACTGAAACAAACAGAATGAGTGGCTTGCATAAAGTTATACAGCTAGTAAATATCTGATGCTGGATTTATATGCAGAACTTCCTGACTCCAGGCTCAGTGCACCAGCCACTGCTTCATCCAGCTTCCTATCTATTTATCTATCTATCTATCTTTCTTTCTTTCTTTCTTTTTTGTTATAATCAGTTTTTATCTCTATGTCTAAAGAAACTGAGAAATTAAATTAACAGATTATCAACCCTCAGCAGAGATCAGTAATTTTGCAGCCATTGATAACCTGGATCTGGTAATTAATCCATTTCATAGACTTGTGTTTTGTCATTGCCAATTACTGAGTCCTTGAATATTCACTTTCTGGTGAAGTTGTCTCTTTGCTGAACAACATTTAGAATACTACCTTGCTTTCTTAATTGGTTGAAGGTCAAGGTACTAAAATATGGTTCTAATGGTTAACTCAGGGAGGCAACTTTTTACTTTCAACTATTTGGTATAAAAGTCTTTCTAAAATCGATGGTGAATACTAGGATATTCTTCCTTTTCCCTTCTCTCGGTATGGTTTTGTTGGAGTTTAGGGTGCTCGGGATCCCAAAATACTGACGTGTCAGGTTCTGCCTGAATGAATTTAACCCAAGCCTTCTTTCAGCCAAAGAGAAACAAAGTTTATTAAAGATTTGCCATATTGGGTAGACTCTTAAGGAACCTAAGCATTTGTGACACTTGTGTTAGCAAGTAGGCCAGATTGAATCTCAGCTAGATAGGATCTGAGCACCTTAATGGGGGCAAGATGGATTTTATACACAGAAAAACGGTGGGATTTTATATACAGAAGAACTAGTTGTGGTCAAGTGGTCTGGGGTGACTAAAAGAGGGGTTTAAGGAGGATCTTGATGGGACTAGGGTGACTGGTGGTCAGATTCCGGGAACTGAGAAAACAGTATTTTGATGGAATCAAGGATGGGAAGGAGCCAAAGGTAATCCTGAGGTAACAGACAATGCAGGGGTTGGCTAGTTTAAGAGTATCAGATTTGGGTATGAAAAAGCCAAATTAAGTGGAAAAGTTCAGGGAGAATTCAAGGTGGGAGTTTCCCTGGGCCTATGGAGAAATGGGACTCAAAATGGGTAAAGGGAAAAGGTCTTGGCTTGGGCCCCTTCCCCATTAGTTTGAGTATTAAACTTTTCCCTTAATATTATATAGAAGAAGCAGCAAAAATGAGTGCTATGAATTGCTTATTATTCATGAGGAGCAACATAGATGTAGAGAAGGAATTTTAAATGCTCCCCATTCCCTTTAACTAATAGGATGCAATGGACCACAGAAGAACATTTAAAGACAGTCTCAGTAAGAAGACAACTTTCATTTTTGACAGTAAATAATTCTGGGACTTTCCATAAATCTTTTAGGAACAATCCTTTAATTATTTTGAATATATTTCAATTAGTTCTGTTGGCTTCCTATTACATACAGTGATGTGGTTAGGGTTAGGATTGCTAAAGACCCCAAAATACCAACATGCCAGGACTTGCCAAAAGAATTCAGCTCAAGTCTTTTTTCAGCCAAGGAAAAGTAAAGTTTATTAAAAGTTCATTAAAAGTTGGCCATATTGGGTAGACTCTTTTTAAAAAATAGATTTTATTTGTTTCTTGTTTACATTATTCATTTTCATGAGATTTTTGAATTACACATTTTCTCCCTGTCTTTCCTCTACCCCAACTCTCAAACAACAATCCCACTGTAAATCCCCTCCCCTGCTCTGCTCTCTTACTTTCTGGTAGGGCAGGGAGAGTCTCCCTACCCCAGCCCCTGTATATCTTAATTCCTAGTTGCTGGTATTGCAGAGCTTTAAATTCTAGATTCTTTTGATTCCTCCCTTGTCCCCCACCCACACTAGAAGGACAATCAATTCAATATAGGCTGTGGATGTGTGATTATACAGGACATCTTCATAGTGGACATATTGTGACAGTGATCATATGTCCCTCCTTCCTAACCCTCCCCCCCCTTGTTTTGTTCTTTACCCTGTCCCTGTCCCTTTCCTGAAGTGTATGCTTCCAGCATACCTCCCCCAGACACAACCCTCCCCTCAATAATTCCCCCTCTCATCCCCATGCCCCCTACTCTCTTGTGTTGCATGATGCCCAGTTTAGCATTTATGCCATTTCTTCCCTACGCCTAATTTAATGAGAGTAATTGAAAGTAAAGTTGTAAAAGTTATTCCTTGCCTCTTCTATATGTTATGATTAATCCCATTTTGTCTCTCCCTGTCTCCTCTCATTCTAGTCTTCTCCCACCTCAGAATTTCACCTTTTAAAGTATCATCCTTTCATATTCAATTCATCCTATACCCTCTATATACACATATACCCACATGCTCATATATGTATTCATACACATATGTAGCCTCCTATTTAGACATACGTGTAAGTATACTTATATATACATTTGTAATCCCTTCCCCTATCCTTATACTAAGAAAAGTTTCATAAGGTACTATTATTGCTTTTCCATATTGGCATGTAAATAATTCAAATGTGATAAGTTTCTTATGATTTCTTTCCCATGTTTACGTTCTCATGCTTCTTGTATTTGATTATCAAATTTTCTGTTCAGTTCTGGTTTTTTCAGCAAGAATGCTTGAAAGTCCTCCACCTCATTGAATGACCATATTTTCCCCTGGAATAATATGCTCAATTTTACTAGGGAGTTGATTCTTAGTTTTAATCACAGCTTCCTTAAACTTCGAAATATCATATTCCAGGCTCTTTGATCCCTCAGTGTAGGAGCTGCCAGATCCTGGGTTATCCTGATAGTGCTTCCGCACTATTCAAATGGTTTTCTCTTGTAAGCCTATAATATATTCTCCTTTATCTGGGTATTCTGGAATCTGGCAATAACATTTCTAGGAGTTTTCTTTTGG
>CM053599.1:120025729-120055439 GCA_028646575.1 Pseudocheirus occidentalis | reverse complement strand
ACCTGCTTACAATAAGCAGGATAATCTCTCCACCTTCGGGGTGAGACACATTGGCTCGCGAGGGCATGGCAAGGGGAGGGGCCGCAAGGGGCCCTGGAGAAAGGACTAAAATACAGGCTACTTGGAGGCAGGGGCAGTCCAGCCAGTTCGGTGGAGCCAGGCCAGTCGAGTCCAGCCAGGCCAGTCCAGTCCAGCCACACTAAGATAGAGGATGAACTCTCAATTAAAGCTAGAAGCAAGTCCTGTGTCCTGAGTTTCTCTGTGCAGCTGTTTCTCCCGGAGTGGACCGGGAGCCGGGGACGCCCGAGGCCTGTTGAGGTGGGTATAGGTAAGCCCTATACATCCCGACCCAAAAAGATAACTCTCACCTGAATAAAAAACCAGTAACACCTCACCTTGTCCCATGTATTCCAGAGGGAACTCTGGTATGAGCTCCCTGGACACCAGGTTTGATAGTATCATAGTGTCTTCCTTCATGAGAAGCTACTCACAAAGGTAAAAGCTCTGACTTCAGGTCTCAGAAGATAAAAGCTTTACACACTGCCTAGCCTTTTCTTCCTATATAGCAATCTAGCAGAAATTTGTTCCATTCACATTTCAGCCTGACATTAAGGGCTAAAATTTCTCTGATTTCAGGTCCATTTGTAGATTAACTTGGTTTTGAGACCCATCTCTTTCTACACTCAGAATGTTCATATGTCCTTCTGTCCAGAACTTCTTAGTCATCTATTAAAAAACCCCAAACTAGATGGAAAAGCTTACTGCTGTTTCATTTTTGCCACAGTCATTTAGAGACTGAGGTCAGTATAAAGACCAAAACTTGGGATTATTTTCTCCATTTAGTTATGAGGACTTCAGGAATGTCAGCTGTTATTTGCCCTGTACTTATTGTGTTTTTCTATCTAGCCATGGCAGAAATAGTAAGGTCATCCAAATGTGTTTTCCAATTGTAGACTGAGAAATGATTAATCTTCACCCAACACAGTCTCAGAATCAAGAAGGGAAACCACACAAATGGACCCAGTCAAGCCAATCCATCTCTCTCCACCTTTTTCTTCTCAGTCATCCTTACATCACAGTATTCCCTCATCTTAAGCCACCTCACCTTATAGTCCCCAATAAAGGCAGAGTTAGTACTCTTCATGCTTGCCTTATTTTGACAGTATCCCTGGCAAAATAATTCTTAGTGAGATTTCCAATCAAAATTTTTATATGAACCTAGCTCTTCTATAAATACTTAGCAAGGAGCATCTATATTACAAAACAGCAAATAGAAAGATGATCAAGAAGAAAGATATTATAAGCTTTTCCATCCCATCCAGAACTGAACAAGAATATGACCAAAAATTTGAAGATATTTGGAGAGACCAAAGAAACTGATATATGAAAAAAGTTTAGATGAATAGAATAAGAAGTTGAAAATTTAAGTAACTCACTCTCAAACAGGGAAATTTAACAAGTCACAAAGAAATTCACATGAGTGAAAAGGGACCTGGGAAAAAATTGATTTAAAAGTAAGTTTCATCAAATATTCAAAGCATAATGGACTCCAATATTATGAAAAATTGCCAAAATGGAGAAAATGATATTTTATGAAACTCTTTATTTGAGATAAGTAAAGTCCCAATACTTAAATCAGGGAAAGCTAAAATAGAGGAGGAACACTATAGACCAATATCTTTAATGACTATGCAAAATATTACAAAACTATTGGCAAACAGATGTAGAAAATAAGATTTTGAAAACATAAAACACTTATTTATGTTAAAAAAAACTATTGAAAAATAAACAGGTATTTTCTTAACATGATAAAAAGTAACTAATACCAATAGCTAGCAATATACATAATGAAGAAAGGATAAATGTCTTTGCAATTTGATCAGTGGTAAAGCAAAGATGTCTTTGGGACCACTTTTATTTCATAGCATACTTACAGTACTATCCACAGAAATAAGATAAGAAAAATAAATTCAGGGAAGAAGCATAGGTAAATAAGAAATTAAATTATTAATTTTGATGGTACAATGGTTTACTTAGAGAACCCTAGGGATTCAAATAAAATTAATTGAAGAAATTAATTTCATTTAAATAGCAGACTATGAAAGAGACGCTTATAAAGAGTCTTCTATATAACAAAACTTAACAGTAAAAGATAGAACAGATTTCTATTCCAGATAAGTATAGAAGTTATAGAGATCAAAGAATTAATTACCAACAAATAAACACACAAGAAGGAGGAGGAGGAAGTGGATAATTAGGGGGAGGAAGAGGAGGAGGAGGAAAGGGAGAAGGCGGAAAAAAACTACATATAATAGAGATTAACCATACCATAATAATCTTTTTCTTTTCTTGTTTGTAAGCAGAAATGTTAAAGTTGTTGGTAGTTGTCTATTTCATAATTTTTTAAATATCAGGAACTATAGAAAAAAGAAATCTTTTCTGAAAAGTATAAAGACTTACTCAGAAATTTCATGGCTTTATTCAAAACCAACAAGTGCTCAACACCTATATAAGTGGTCATGATGGGTTAAATATTTGAAATTGGTACCATCTGATCTTCACAACAACCCTCTGAAGTAAGCCCTACATGCATATTATCCCCATTTTACAAGTGACAATACTGATTGATAGAGGTTGTGAGTTGCTTCAGGTCAGGCAATTAATAAATGTTTAACATAGGACTGAAATAAATCTTGGTCCTTCTGATTCCAAATTCTGATTCAATCTACTACATCATACTGCTTTCCTGAGAGAAAAATAATAATTTGTCATCAGGAAAACACTGGAGAAAGAAAATAAAAAAGTAATTACATATTTACTCCTTGCCTCCTAAAATTTAGGATAGATTTCATTCCAGTTTTCTTCCCTCTCCTCTCCTGTCCTTTCCTCTCCTCTCCTCTCCTGTCCTTTCCTCTCCTCTCCTCTCCTCTCCTCTCCTCTCCTCTCCTCTCCTCTCCTCTCCTCTCCTCTCCTCTTTTCTCTCCTCCCTTTCCTCTCCTTTCCTCTTCTCTCCTCTCTTCTCCTGTTCTCTTCTCTCCTTTCCTCTCCTTTTCTTTCCTTTTCTTTTCCTATTTGTTCCTCTCTCCTGCTGTAACCTGAACAGGAATCATGCCTTATTTATCTTACAACCCTATATAGTTCAGCTTCATATAGTATTTATGTGTGTGTGTGTGTGTGTATGCTACTTAATGTGAATGTTTGCTAAGTGGAATGGAATTGTTTACTATTTGACTTTGGCTCAAAATTCTCCATTTCTCAGATGAGAAGACAAAGCAATCCTAGACTTTTCACTCACTGATATGACTTGTTTACCAACTAGCCAGCTCATTGTTTCAGTTCCTGAATTAGAAAACCACCTTGAAACTTTTTTTGTTAGGAGAGGATCCCTGTTATTACAAAGCCTGGCCCTGATGAAAAAGAACTCTGAAGGTATGAGAACAGTCTACTGCTTTGGACATGATGCCTTAGCTGCTTTGTATTTCAGTAGCTTTTCAGCTCCCTCTTACAAAGGGGGTTTTTGTCTGTATTAAAAACCTCTGGGAGAATTCACTCTCCTACATGGATTGATTCTTCAGTAGTATCAAATGTGATTGGAGGGACTGTTTCAAGAAGAGCTCTTCAACTTGGGAAAATCAGAACTTGAGGGAAGGGGGTTCATGTCTTATGTACCTTTTCTTTTTCTTCTGCTAAATTTGGAAAGAAGAAATTAACTATGAATAATGCAATTGCTCAGGTATTAGGCAATTCCTCTTCTCCTCACCTTAAGTAACACTTCACAATTTGATTTTAGAAAAGTGAGGAAGTGTTTGAAGATGAAAGGTGCTATCTGTTTGACAATGGACAAGTAAGTTATGAATAGCCAACTACGTTTCTTTTTATTTTTATTCAAGGACAAGAAAAAAAATTTAAAAATGGTAATACAATTGAAGAAGCAAATGGAACATGAGAAAAGAATACAGCTTTGTCTCAATTAGCACAAATAATGACTTCTCTGAAATGGCCTGTATATTTGAATTCGCACTATTCAAAGTTATAATTAGGTAAAATATGGTAATTGGTTCCAAACCAATGGACATATGCAGAGCAAATTTGAATAATTTAACAACATGAGGGAACTCATTGTTTGTACTAATCAGAACCTAGCTGCATGTACTTAATTGTTAATCAGACTTTTTAAAATAAATATTTAATGACTCTAACCTTCTATCTGAAACAAAGGCCTGTATTTTTAATCCTAATATTCTTCTGATACTGAATGGTTGTGAATCATCCAAGCCTAAGGTCTCTGAAGAGTCAAGGTTGAAGAACACCCAAAAGACAATGGAAAAGTAAATACTGAGGACAAATAGGGGGACAATGCAACACAAAGAAGTAATAGCACAGGAGATATGTAAAGGATATTCATCAGCAAAATGTACAGAGTCAAAACAAAATGTGGGGATAGAAATGGATAACAAAAGTAAGTATTGCAGACTTCTGGGGTATCTACAATATGTGAAAGCAAACAAACAAACCTGAGGAAGGTCCCCAAGTGTTTTGCTAAGATCCTTTGGTGAAGTAATGGGAGGATATGAAAGTGGGTTGTACAGGACAGGCAAACATTAAATGGGTTGCTATCAGAATAACCAAAATAAAAATAGTACTAATAATACAAGCTAGCATTTATATTGTACCAGCTATTGTAAAAGACTTAGTACAGTGTATAACTGAAATAAGTCTTTTACAATAATCATCTCATTCAATCTCACAACAGTCCTGGGATATAAGTGCCATTGTTATTCCCATTTTACAGATAAGGAAACTGAAACCAACAGACCTTGAGTGACTTGCCCAGGGTTACTCAGTTATCAGAACAGATTTGAACTCAGGTATTCCTGACAACAGGCTCAGCACTCTATCTATCCATTGTACCACATAGAAATCATATAAGGGTATAGCCACATCAATATAGTTAACAAATTCTTTGGAGTTTTAATCCAACTTAATCAAAATGATACTTTTTTATTAATTGGATTTTCTGCTTTTCATCTATAATTATCCCCACTGTTTTGTCTTGAACTACTAATCTATTATGGTGCTGATATAACATTCTGAAATAGTGCTAAGTTATTGTCTTAAGCATGAAAGTTAAGGCCTCATCATCCTCTCCCATTTACAAAAGAGACCCAAAATCATAAAAAAAAATCTATGTTTATAGAATAAGTCAAAAGGAGAATTTATCCCCAAATCCCTAAGTCATGGTAAATTTATTCAAACTGTAAATGTTTCTGAAGAACAGATCTCCTGAAAAATAAATAAAATTAACAGTTTATATGTGATTTCACATTATTCAATAATGTTAGACATGATAAAGTTGAGGTGGCTAAGTGGCACAGTGAATAGAATACCGGCCCTGAAGTCAGGAGGACCTGAGTTCAAGTCTGGCATCAGACATGTAACGCAAAAACTAGCCGTGTGACCTTGGGCAAGTCACTTAACCCCAAATGCCCTCCAAAAAAAAATGATGAAGTTGCAAAAAACCAGTATACTCCATTTTGACAGATGTGTGCTGTGTATGTAACTATTGATAAAAGAATAGCTCATTTCCAATGTGTTCAATCAACAAGTCAATCATTAAACATTTATTAAGCCTGCACTATGTGCTTAGCACTATGCCAGGTATGAGTAATTTAAAATAGATTACAATATAAATTCATGTCCTTAAGGGGTTTGCATTCTAATAATGATATCCATTATATAATTATATCATGATGATATTTGTTAACATATATGCATGTGTAGATATACAGACTGATAAATCCATAGCTACATACAGACAAAAATATTTATATAAATGTAGATATGGGTATAGATGTAGATGTAGATATAGATATGGATACAGATATAAATATAGATATAAGGACATGACAGAATGGAGTGAGGGAATGGAGTGAGGGTAACCTTCCAGGGTAAGGCCTGGCAGCTAGAAAGACCGGCAAGTCTCATGAAGAAGATATCCTTTAAGTTGATTGATGAAGAAACCTAGTGATCTTGAGAGACAAAAGAGAAGAAGGAAATGATTTCAGGTATGGAGGATAGCAAGTGTATAGGCATGGAAATGGAAGACTGAATATTATGTGTAAGAAATAACAAGTGGTCCAATATGGTGGGACCATAAGTTGTGTGGAAAAAAGTAATATGTAAGAAGATTGTAAAGGTAGGAAGAAGCCAGATGTTAAACAACTTTTTTTTTTTTTTTTTTTTTGCAATTTGGACAGGGGAAGGCAGAGCAATTGGGGTTAAGTGACTTGCCGAAGGTCATATGGCTAGTAAGTGTTAAGTGTCTGAGGCCAAATTTGAACCCAGGTCCTCTTGACTCCAGGGCGGGTGCTCTATTCACTGTGCCACCTAACTGCCCCTGTTTAACAGCTTTTAATGCTTCCCTTCTCCCCAAAAAGGGTTTATACTAGGGAAGTAATCTAGGAAGTAATAGGGAGTCATTAGAGTTATTTAGTGGGAGAGGAAGACTTGAGGTCAAAAGATCAATTAGGACTCATTGAAGGAATGGGGCATTCTATGTAAGTAATTTTTTATATGACGGAAGACTAAAAATAACCCCCAGATTTTAAATTTTATTTCATACTTTTTTGCAGAAATCACCCTAAAATGAATTATGCACTTTTAAGCTTTCTTAAGCAGATGAATATGAATATAATTTAGATTTTCTTGGTGACTTGAGATTGTCATTATGAACATCTATCATTATACTGTTCAGGAATATATTTCTGCAAATGCTTTTCAATTTTTATGTCTCCTACCATGTCATGCTCTCACCTGTCACTTCTGTTTTTAGTGTGTTCATCTCTAACAATTCCCTTACATCTAGCTACCCCCTACCATTTTTTGTCTCCTTATCTTTAGTGCTCTGGCCTACCAGATAACTAAAATGGTGAAAATTACTTTTTAACTAAGAATCAAGAGACTTATAGCTATGAAGCTAAGAGACTGTTTAAGCCCAGTTTCCCTTCAACACCTCAGAACGTGACATTTGCTAAAATGAACATAAAATGAAAAGAACAACGGCTGAGATTAATCTAGCATTTTAAGGTTAGAATAGTGTTTTAAATTCATCATCCTACGTGATAACAAAAATACTGTGAGGTAAGTTCTACTGATATTTTTGACCCCATTTTAAAGATAATCTAGTAAACGCCAACAGAGGCTAAGTGTCTTGCCTAGAATCAGATTGCTAGCAACAGGTTGAGGCAGTATTTAAAATCCAGATCCTTTTGACTCCAAGTCCATAACACTAACCACTAGACTACCCTGATATTCTGAACAACAAAAAGAGAGCAAAAGAAAGAATCTATCAAAAGAGAAACCTCGCAAATGAAAAGCAAGTAGAAAGAAAAAAAATACATAAAAAATTGAAAATATAGGAGATCCCAATATTCAGATAAAGAAATAATATTATGCTGGAACAACAACCAAACTCTCAGAAATGGTAATGAAATAACTACTAAGAACTATAGAATAGTAGAGGAACTCTTTTTTTTAATAAGGCAGAAATGAGGATGGAAAACAGAGCTCCCAAATAAGAATTAAGAAAAACAATCAATGAAGTAGTGTTCAGAACAAATGTGAAATTTTATTAAAGCAATTACTTTGGTGAAAAAAGAGATAGATTTGGGGATTTAAAAAAATGCAGAGGTGGAAGAAAAATATGAGAAAAAAATCAAAGGACAGAAAAATTGAAACAGCATTTGAGATTTCTCTAAGTTGAAGTGCTTGACCTTGAAGGTAGTGTACGACATGATAATCTATTGCAATCTATCCAAAAACCATGAAGAAGCAAAAAAAAATATCATTCTTCAGATAATCCTGCAAAAAATTGCCCAGACATATAAGCAACAAGCAATAAGCAACAAGGTCGCATTTAGAATGTGCAGTGGATAGATTGGCAAACCCGGGCCTGGAACAACTAGGTTCAAATTCAGGCTCAGATACTCACTAACTGTGTGACCCTGGACAAATCACATAATACTGTTTACCTCAGTTTCATCATCTGGAGAAGGAAATGGCAAACAATTACAGTATTTTTGCCAAGAAAACTCTCAAAGAGACCATGAAGAGTTGGACATAACTGAAAACAGCTGAGCACCGAAAGCCAAAATACAGCTTTAGAGAATCCATAAATTGCCAGCAGAAGGGATGTCCGAAATTCATTCACCCATAAATATAGTCCTCAATTACATGAAATCAGCATTATCCTTACATTCCTTCTTTAACAGCATTAACACCAGTCTCAGAAATGTTAATACAAGTAGACAGCATAAAATAGTAGAAGGAATATCCAATGTGAATTCTTTTTTTTACATTTTTTTTGTGCTTTTTGTTTTTTGGAGAGCAGTTGGGTTAAGTGACTTGCCCACGGTCACATGGCTAGTTTTTGTGTTAAGTGTCTGAGGCAGGATTTGAACTCAGATCCTCCTGACTCCAGGACCAGCACTCTATTGCCTGCGCCACCTAGCTGCCCCTCCAATGTGAATTCTAAATTCAAATCCAAATCCTTCCACTTATCACCTGTAGTTGGAATGAGATATGACTTCATTTGAAGCCTCTATACCCCAATATGAAAAAAAAAATCACAGTACTGGAAAAGATCTCCAAAGTCCCTCCCTTGCTTCTTCTTCTTCTAGTTTTAAGATTATTTGATAATGTTGATTTTCTTCTCCATATGAGGAAACATTCCAAGTAAAATAAAAAATAGAGATGGTAGATAAAAATTAGTGTAAAAAACATAGAAAAGGGTTTAGGAAACAAATGGGGATACTTATGGAAAAAATTAGACTATCCTAGATTTTAGAACTATAAGGGATATAAGAAGATATCTAATCTAATCATCTGATTTTACAGATTTTTTTAAAAAGCCTGAATTTAAATTGAAGATAAATTTAATAACTGATCCAAGGTCAAATAATTAGAAGTGTCAAAGGTAGATTTTGAACTCAGATCTTTTTTCTTCAGAGTGATTACTGTTTGCTAAGTACTGTAGTACCTCCTGGAACTAGCTTTTTTCAAGGAAAAAAAGTAGTCACATAGTAATGATTTTTTTAGAAGATACTAGATAATTTGATACAGTTACAACCATGGATGTTAATGGACTAAACTTCCCACAGGAAAGGAAGAAAGCAATAGATTGGCTAGAAAGTAGAATGTGAAAATTTATGTTTTCCTGAATGTATTATCAGCATTTTGAATTAAACATTTACAAATGAAAATCATGACATCTTCCTCCTGTAAACTTCTTATATATTTTTAATTTTTTCATTATCATTTTAGTTATTCAACTTCCTAACCTCAGAGTTATCCTTGACTCTTTTTATGCCTGCACATTCCTGGCACTCTATCCATTGTTCTACCCAGCTGCCCCAATCTTTAAATTAGATTCCCTTTTTCTAACCTCTCCTTACTCTACCCTCCATAAAGATGTTGACTTAATGTGACTAAGAAAGAGATCTGATATTCCAGAGGTCTTCTCAAAAGTCTTTACTAACATCCAGTTGTCTTTAAGATAAAATGCAAATGTCTTACCCTGATAAATTTCTCACCCTGATATGGAATGCCCTACATAATGTCTTTTCCAGCAATTTTTGTAAATGTTTTTCATGTTATTATCTTTCATTCACTCCATATTACAGGTAATAAATCAACAAACATTTACTAAGCAGTAACCATTAGCTAGGTATTGTTCTGTGTGTAAAGTATATTAACAAAAGGAATGGAATAACCATTATTCAAAGAGATAATGCAGCAGGCCATTTATTATCTCTATATCTATGCACAGGCTGTTCCCTGTGCCTGAAATATGTTTTCTTTTCACCTAACCTCTTAGAATTTCTAGATTCAGGGGAAGCCAGGTGGCACAGTGAATAGAGCATTGACCCTGGTGTCAGGAAGATCTGAGTTCAAATATGGCCTCAGAAACTTAAAACTTGCTAGCCGTGTAACCTTGGGCAAGTCACTTAACCCCAATTGCCTAACCTTCCCCCCTCCAGAATTTCTAACTTCATTCAACAAAGGTACCATTTCTTATGGGAAGGTATTCCTGATTCTCTCAGTTGATAGGACTTATTCCCAGGATATAAAATGAACTTTAGGAATTAAATATAAAGTAATTCATTATCATTTTGGAGGGGGTGGAGAAAGAGAGAGAGACAAAGAGACAGAGAGAGAGAGAGAGAGAGAGAGAGAGAGAGAGAGGGAGAGGGAGAGAGAGAGAGAGAGAGAGAGAGAGAGAGAGAGAGAGAGAGAGAGAAAGAATGTTAAGAATTGAGTAAGAATTGAGGGCATCAGGAAAAGCCTAATATAGGCAATGAATCTAAGCTGTGTTTTGAGGGAAATTAGGATTCTACAAGTCAGTTCTGAACAGCCCAGATGTGTAGGATAATTTGTGTATAGATCTAGAAGGCATTAAAAATTAGTGTTATTCCAATCAAATTAACAATGGGATGTTTTAAAGAATTAGACAAAATAACCAAATTCATTTATGTAAATAAGTTTAAGAATTCCAAAGGAAAAATGAAAATTTTAAGAAAAAGTGGTCTAACATTACCAGATCAATTATAATATTATTCAGCAATAATTATAAAAACTCTCAAGTACTGTTTTAAAATTGAAAATTACAACTGGGATATGTTAGATAAGCCAAACTTAAAAGCAAACATGTCTCTATACCCTAAAATTTGATACAACCAATAATGCAAAGTCTTAACTTATTCAAACTATGTTTTATTCAATAAAAACATTTGGTTAATTGGAAAGGATTTGGTTGAGAAATGGTTTTAGACCATGATCTTACACCATAACAATTCTAAGTATATAAAATATCTAAATATGATTAATATATAATATGAACAACAAAAACAAAGAAGAATAATTTATAAAAGATGAACTAGGCAATGTTTATTATTTAAAATGTAAAACCTTTAGCACAAACAAAACCAGTGCAGCTAGAATAGGGATAAATTAGCAAGAAATATTTGCATCAAATGTCTCTGATAGAATTCTGGTCTGCAAAATTTTTATATAATTGAGAGAAATCTTTCATATGAAAGGCTATTCTGCAATAAGTAAAATGATATGAATAATTTTGAAAAGAAGAACAACTTTTAGAAATAAATATGCATAATCACTAATACTAAAGTAAATTAAAATAATGCAATAATGCTATTTTGATCCATCACTTTATACAAATTTCTACTTTACACTAAATTTAAAGAAACTTTTGAAAGAAAAGTTTACTAATTCATTAACTGGTAGAGTTCTGAATTGGTCCAACTATTTTGGATAACAATTTGGAACTAATATAAAAGTTAGGAACCATTTACACACTTTGCAGTTCTTACTGAGCAGTCCCATTTATAATAATATGATCATACAATCTCAATAAAAGAGAGGTCACAAACATACATATATGTATAGGTTATATGTAAATATTAAGAGAAACATTAGTCATAACAAAATATAAAGGGAAATTATATACTCAATTATTGAGGAATGTGTGAACAAATTGTGATAGGTTGCTATATTAGAATATCATTAAAGCATAAATATTGACTTTAAAGAATTCAAAGAAGCATTTAAAGA
This sequence comes from Pseudocheirus occidentalis, assembly GCA_028646575.1. Taxonomy (NCBI): domain Eukaryota; kingdom Metazoa; phylum Chordata; class Mammalia; order Diprotodontia; family Pseudocheiridae; genus Pseudocheirus; species Pseudocheirus occidentalis. The sequence goes on along the minus strand of CM053599.1, from coordinate 120,043,811 downwards.
CTTACATGATCTGATGCAAAACAAACAAAGTAATAAGAAAAGGATGACACACATATCTACAATAATATAAACACTAAATGGCCTCAAATTCAGGTCAAACACAAAGGATAGTATTCATTGCAAATTTAAACACGTATTCTTTCTTTTGGTTATTATATGGTAAACTATGGAGGTTCAAATATTGCTGGTTTTAATTACTACTTTGCTTAATGATTGAAAAAATACTAAAGGCACAAGGCTGATGAGAGACCAATGTGTTAAAAATGCAGAATAATAAAAATGAGTAAATAAAATTCTAACTTATTTTATGTAAAATTGACAGAAATCTTTATATATATGAAAAGTTATTCTTCAAAATATAGTAAAAATATGAACACTTTTAAAAGGGTAACAAATTATATCCTTTTAAAAATCATAATCACCAAAATAAAATACTAAAATAATATAATTCTGATCTTTAAATCAATTATGTAGGCCATTTTAGTGAAAGATGGCATGCCTTTAGTTCAGGGGCTTTTTGACAAATTTAAATTCTGTTTTCCTTTTTTTGAGTTTGCCTCTGTTCCTACATCTTAAACTTTGTATAAAAGTGATTTTCTTTATAAGTATCTACACTACTCTTTGGGTTCTTACATCCAAATTAAAGTAAAATTCTTATCATAAGTGGCATTGTAAGATTACTGCACAATGGATCCTCTGGCCAATGGAACTCTTATACTAAAAATGATAACTTCAAATCTAATCAACTACAATCACTGTGGCAAAGTGTACTGGATTTGGAACCAGAAGACATGGGTTCAAATCCTGACTCTTTCATTTACTACCTGAGTGACCTTGGGTTAAGACACTTAGCCGCTCTGGGTCTCTGTTTCCTAATCTACAAAATGATGAGTGTAGGGCTAATGCTCCAATGTCCCTTCCAGCACTAAATGTATGGTAGTATGATTTCCTATAGTTTAATGTTACAGTGGGATTTACTATAATTTATCATAGGTACAAGTAAGGTTCAGTTGCCTGAATTCATTCTGATCATTCTAATCTTAGAAGTATGAGAAAGCATCAAAAATGAAGTTATTCCAAACTTCAGCTAGCACCTAAAATTAGCATAATTATTCTACAATTATTTATATACAAAATATTAACATCAGAAATGATATTCCACTTCTCAATCTAGTCATTTCAATTTACCATTTGTGATTATTTCATGATTACAAAAATTTCACTGATTAATAAAAATACATGTTTAATAATCCCTTTAGTAATGTCCCATTCTCCTATCTAGTTAATATTTATGAAATTTTTTTATCATTGAAAATCTTAAGGTTACATTCTCTTTAAAATTACAGAATGACATTCTGACTAGATAATATATTATTTTAATGGCAACTTCCATGAGACACTTACTTTCACTTTTTTCTTTACTTTATACTCCATTAGGTTGCTCTGTATTCGTATCTTTGCATTTGACTTGTGCTATCATATTTTACATTAAATTCTTCAAATATTTTTTGCTCAGTAAAAACCAAAATAATTATATCTAAGACTGTCATTACTTTCTTTTTGTTCACTTAGAATTTCATCATGTGCTTCTTTCTTTGTATTTATTTATTTTAAGACTCCATTCCAGCACAAACTGGTCTCTTCATCCATTCTCTTTCTGAATGCAGAGGAGGGACAGAGATACCATTCCACCATATGTTGATCTATTTGCCTGGCTGCTTCCTGTCGGCAAATAAAAGAGAAAGATACTCCATTTCATTGTATGCTAGTATCATCTCATACTCTGGTCTCCTGGTTTGACTACCTCTTGCTTGAATTCTGACCTTCTTACCTGAACGGAACACAGAAATGTCATTCCACTGTAATTCACTCACCTATCAAGCCTGGCCTATCTAACATGGAAGTAGAGAAACACCATTCCATTGGATCTCTCTACTGGTCACCTCATCTGAGTTTTCTAATATGCTAGGAAGGCACCAAATCCCTATGGATGTTGATAACCTATCTGAACTCGTCCTCAAAGATTAAAAATGGCTACACAGTCATTCCCTCTTTATCTTCATGATTCTGAACTGCTGTTTTTATTCAAACCTTATTCTCCATTCCCCACTGTCTGCTCCCTTTATTCCCATCCCCCTCAACCAAAACTTTCCAATGTTTCACTCCGTAGCTCCCTACACCTTCCACTGTGTACTTTAAAATATCTAGTTCATAGGTAACAGTCTCACTTTGATCATGAATATTTTCTTTTCCAACTCCTTCTATCTTCTGGTTCTCACTGAAATTTGGTGTTTTCCTTATAATATATCCTCTCTAGTCACCCTTTCTGCCACTGGAATCTCTCCTTCCAGTGTTCCCCAATCAACTGAGAAGGCAAGAAATATACATATGAAGTCATACAAAACATATTTCCACATAAGCCATATTCTGAAAAAAAAGGCAAGAAAAATACAGGGAAAATGCTTTACTCTGTAGTCTGAGGCTATCACTTCTCCATCTGGAGGTAGATAACATTTTAAACCATGAGTCCTTTCTCAATCATATTTAAGTGTGTACAGGGGTCCTGAAAATAAAACATTTCAGAACCAAGTTCTAGAATTTCATTTTTTAGTCTTAACTTAAAACAACACAATCAATTATTTTGTTGCTTTTCATACCTGTTCTCTGTTTCATTCTCTGTTCAACTTTAAGGGAAAATGTTACTTTTATATTTTCTTTTTCAAATCAGTGGTTTGATATGGGATTCTCAGGTTGATGGGAGAAATAATGCATTTCTTTGGTCTTCACCTAATTGTTATCTGCTATAAAGTCTTTTAAATAGATATTCCAGGAAATAATTTGACATTTAGAAAACTAGCATTTTCTACCACAAACTAGCATCTGCCCCCTCTCCAAGTCTTTCCTCATTTTAAATTTAAAGCTATTAATTTTTTTTTCACAACAATCTTTACAAAGATTGTCCTGGAATCATCACATCTGAATCTTTGGATCTGGCAATATGTTGTTCACTTGAAGGAACTTGTCTATGCCTCTCTTTTCTCTCTGATTTTTATTTTCTGTCTGCCATCTTAAAATGAAACGCTTACACTTATAAAGGTGAAAAGTGAATTCTTTTTTCAATGATTTCTAAATTTACACATAGAGGAAAGTAATATCTCAAAAACACTCTATTGCATGTTAGATGAGTATTCTCAGCCTGAAATTCAGTGTAGATGTCCACTCTGGAAATTCCAAAGTAAAGCTAGAATATCTCATTGCTCTAAAAGCCAAATAGACCAGAGTGCAGCACATCTCGGAACAACTTCAAATCTTGTTTTCTGTGTCTCAAGAACTTCCATTGGATTTTATTCTTTTAATTATTATTTTTATGGCAATGAAGTCATTATGCATGTGTCATCAACAGAGTATGGAAATAAATCTATCATCTATACCTGTGTTTGCCCAATATTAAGCATCATTCATTGGATGAGTCCAGAGTTCATGAAACTCTGTTTAAATAACACTGTCTTATGATGGCTGGGATAATGGTGAGTATCTCCATTGTATCAAGAATATTACACAGTCTAAATAGGAATCCCATTTATCCACAGAAGTGACTTTATTTACAGTCACATAAATAAATCTTTGGGCAATGAGCATATGGAGTCTGGGAAACCAAAACCTCTAGCTAAGGGTATACTATGGAAAATTACTGTCAGGGAAATTTCTTCTCTCCTTATATAGCAAAGAAGCTCATAATCGTTGAATTTGGTTGCAATTGGTAGTGATATTCAGGCTGCTTCACATTTGTATGGGATGGTCCTCCCCACAATTCCCACAATTCTAGTGAAAGCTGGTATTGGTATGTGTACAAGGAAACATGTCACATCCACATCTGATTTTTATGTATCCATGTGTTCAATATCTTTTGCTGCTGGTGGTATTTTCTTTTTAAAACTGAGAGTCTTTGTTCAAATTATGTTTCTGCCAACATTTCTTGTTCAATTTTCCCAATAGAAAACACTGGAGAGATGTAAAAAGATTTGATCTAATAATTTCTTTGGAAAACTACAAACTACCTCATCTCTCATTTCCATGAACTATCATAAGCAGAGTTAAGAGAGTAGAAGAAAGGAAGAGTTCAAGTTCATTGTTCTTAAATGCAAAGTTTTATTTTTTTCTTTTATCATCATAGTCTAAGACTCTTCTCTCTTTATCTGCACAACCTGATAAAATGTAGAAACAACAATAGAAAGTTATCGCTTTATTGGGAGGGGAAAAACAAATCAAAGAATGTCTAAAAAATGGAAGACACCAAAGAAATTATTTGACTTAACCTCTGTTTCACACTCATTCTAGTGCTAGTTTAGAATTTTGAGAGAGTCGATTGTTTCTAAGATAAAACAGAAAGTCCTTAGCTTGGCATTTAAATCTAGCACAATCTAGCTCTCATTCACCTTTTCAGACTTGTTTCACATTTGTTCCCTTCGTGGACCCTTTGTTCCAAACAAACTAGTACTTGCCTTTTCCTTTATGTGGAGTTTCATCTACCATTCCTATAGCTTCACTTAGGCTTACCACATGCCTGTAATTTGTTTGCTAATCTCCTCTACTTCTTATAGTCCCAGTTCACGTAAGGCTCAGCCTTCATCCTATCCAGAGCTTTTCCTAATTTTCCTGTTATTAGAATTCTCTCTCTCCTTAAGTTATCTTACATTTACTTTCTTATATATGGACTTACTGTATTCTTGGGTAGATTTTAAGTTCCTTGAAGGCAAGGAATGTGTTTGCTTTTTGTTTATGTATTTTTTACACCTACCACCAAGTCCTAAAAATATCAGGTGATTAAATAGTGTTTTTTGAGGTGAATTGTTTTTCCAATAAACATAAATCAAATCCCTGAAGCATAATAAATCTTCTGTTTTTCTTTCTTTTCCTTTCACACAGAAAATAAAAGGAAGAGATATGTTCCACTGTATAAAATATTTACATTTATTAGAATACTGGAACCAAAACTGATAGTTATATAGGCAAAATGAGTGAATTAATGAAAAATAATGTATTAAACATGATCTCAATGCTAAGCATTATGCTAAGTCCTGGTAATACAAATACAAAAGCAAAGATAAATCCTATTCTCAAGGAGATTACATTCTAATGGATCATGTTTGAGGCTGCCCAGAAACCATGTCCGCATATAAGCTGGCAGATCCCCTAAGTTTAAAAAAGCTTAGTTTTTGATCAAACAACCATTGTGAATTCAGTGAAAAAACATTAACATTGCCTTGAACATCCACATTAACAACCCTTTTCTAGGATTTTCTCTTGGCCTCTCCTTTAGAAATAAAACTCTCGCAAGGCATGTAGGTAGTGACTAAAGTGATGAAGACCAAATGAAATGGTAAATATAAAGATCATTGCAAAACCTTAAAACATTATTTGAATGCTAGCCATAGTAATACTGTTATTATTTTTATCTTTTTTGGATTTGCTGGTACTTTGGAGAGTTATCTGTAAAGGTCCAATTCCTAAAGATTCCCAAGTCTTACCTATCTTTTAACCAAGCAGGTATTACAAAGGTGTAGTTTCCCCATTTTTAAACTAGGCTTCATTAGCTAGGAAAAAAGTTTATTTTCCTGATGTGTTCTCAGGGAGCAACATTACCACTGAATTTTTTCTTTATCTCCAGAATCCAGACATGATGTAATCTTTTATGGTCAATAAGTGGAAGAACAAAATTTTAGTGATGCAGTGGAACCAAACAAGATGAAATCACACATCCTTTATGTTTTACAAGGATATAACATGACTATCTTCAGTCATCCAAGCTTGTATGGAACAATAATAGAGCAAAGTAAAGAATTGTGATTGCATCTCTAAGGGCATCTAAGACATGCTGAATAAAAAAAAAATAAAGACTGTCCAACAAGCAGCTGGCCTGAATATTTGTACATGTGAAAATTTTATACTCCAAATATTTGGCTATGGGCAAATTTTTTAAAAAAGCTTAGCTAGATGGCATGGTGGATATAACACTGGATCTGAATCAGGAAGACCAGAGTTCAAATTTAACTCTCTACTATCTGTGTGACCTTGGGCAAGTCACTTAATCTTTTTTTTCTCAGTTTCTCCAACTCTAAAATAGGGATAATAACAGTATTTACCTTCCAGGGTTGTTTTGATGATAGAAAGATATAATTCTAAAATGTTTACCACCACACCATATACTTAGTAAACATTATATAAATATTAATATTATTATTACTAATTATTATTACTATCACCCTGGCCTTTAAATATCTAACATTCAAGGAATTAACTTAAAACAAGACATCTAGGTATTTCTGTAAAAAAGTGAATATCAGTGGAATTGATCACGTAGCTATCATCTCCATCCTTCATTTACTCACTTACTTTGCTGGAATTCTTTCCGGGAATGAATGGAATCAGTGCTCAGAGAGGTGGAAAACAGAAATGAAAGCAGAATTAGAACAGGCATTGGGAGTACTTAAGTGTTATGGTTCAAATCTTTTCAAACTCTTCCAACTATGTAGGTTATAATAAACAAAATTCAAGTTGTGTTTATTATTTTGAAGATCTCTACCATCCTTAATTATTCAGAGTTGGTGATAGTGTCACTAACTAAAGTATGGTTTGTCTAATTCCACAATATTCAGTTGGAATGCACAACACATTTCCATGGCTTGTTAATGCATATCTCTTGGAAATATAACACAGAAGACAAATAACTGGGGCCAGAATTGAGAAGGAGGAAGGGAATGGGATGTACCTTGCAAGGGAATTTGCACGTTGATTTTGATGATCCCTAAGCTTCTCTTTCAAACAAAGATGCATCTTTCTATCATCACTATTTTTCCTGTGGAGAAAGAACATGGAGTGGTCAAATTCCAGTATATATACTGGCTGCAATACCTTTAACAACTAAGTTAATCTCTAGGCAACTCTCTAAGGTCATAATTTGTGGGAAGGATCTTTAATGATAGAAAAATTTCTCACCAACTGTTTACCCCAATTAAATTACAGTTATGAATTTTTAAAAAATGTTTTTGTCTGGTAATTACTATATTCTAAAAACCAGGAAATATCAGTCTCCAAAGATTAATCCTTTAAGGACTTTGAAGGGTATGGAGTGCTCAATATATTGTTGCTATGAATACATTGCAACATATTACTAATGGAATTTTATACTCAAAAATGCAGCATATAGGGTATGATGGAGGAGATAAATCAAAAGATTATGTGGACCAATCACGTAGCAATGTACATGGTAGCTTGTACTAATCAGATACCCTATTCAAATTTGTATTGGATAGCTACCAACATTGAGCAGTTCCCCTATGGTGAACCTGTAAGACCACAGGGTAACAAGAGTTACACTAGAGAAGCACGCATAGCTATGCTTAACTATGTGCAATTGGCAGGTGCATATGCTTTAATGAGATTATAGATCAATCAAAATACCAAAGTATAAACTTTTTATTATTCTAATTCTCCCAACCATTTATCCAAGCCATTAAATATTCTTTTGAAAACATAACAAGAGTGACCTCATACGGTGACCTTCTGATCATACATAACAGGTAATATAAAGGAGATGTATCATTACCAATATAATGGAAGAGAATTAGAATAGAAGAGTTAGAGCAAGGCAATAAGCATTTATTAAGTGCTCATATGTTTTAAGGAATACAGGGTATGTTTAGAGAAAACTAGTACCTCTAGTGTGAAAGCTGTCATGCTATCTTCATGCCTGCTTTCCACCTTTGGTGTCTACCTGTTCCATCTAACTTTCACCTGTGGCTCCAAGAAACTGTAGCATGGACAGCAGCCACACCTTGGTAAACCATTTTGGCAGATGGTATAAACTAGGTTGAGGGTAACCTAGTATTGATTCTGTCCTGCCAACGAATTGTGATGATTCTGTAGAAATGAGGCTGATGACTGTGTGCAATTATGCCTCACTTAAATATGATTTATACATGAGTCAGAAGATATCAGCCCTGCTATTTTATGTATCTCAAAGTCCTATGCTGACAGGCAAATGATGAAGCAGCAGGTATGGATACACTTGGAGCTGTGGTCACAATCCTGAACACAGGTGGCCTAGGCCATAGGGTATCTTCTTACTGGAAACAGCAGTGGGATTCAGCAGCCCCTGGATGTCTGAGCAGCCATTTAAGATCACATTGCTCTTTTCCTGGTGTGAGAAAGGGGCTAGAGAAGGTGCCCTAAAATTTGTCTGCTTACCCAACCCTGACCTGATTACTGTAGCAGGTGGGGATCCCACTCCATGGTCAAAACAAAAATATACAATTTTACAAAAACATCTGCAAAGATGATTCCACTCATTATTGGCATATGAAATGTGCACACACTTATAGACAACACAAAATCCAGTAGACCTGAAAGAAGAACAGCTCTTCTTTTGAGAAAACTCAGCAGGTGTCACATACAAATAGCAGCCCTGAGTTAAATAATGTTATCAGATGAAGGTCAGCTAACTGAATTTGGAGCTGGATATATATGTTTTTATGGAGTGACCATGATGAAGGGGTGTGCTGTGAAATTAGGGTAGGTTTTGCGATAAAAAGTAATCTAGTCAATAATTTTCTATGCCTAACTGTAATCACAACCAAAGAAGTACTTAGTGCCTTGTTTCAGCTATTTAATTATTTAGCACCTTGTTTCATTTCAAGTTTCTTTTGAGCCTTGCCTGTGATTAACAAGTCTTTGTTAAGAAACAGAACTTGTGAAACCCACAGTGGGAGGAACTTGTTGATGCAACATGAAGGAGCTGAACAGGGAGGAGCTAATGCCCATATGTAAGGAGAATCCCAAGTTGAAAAAGAGCAGAATTAAGAAGGAGAACTTTGTGGTGGCCAGGCACTGTGTTTGTCTGTTCTGTTTGTGTTGATTTTTGTTCATGATACTTTTTACAGAAGCCTTGGGAAGAGGATTTTCTTGTTGTCTGTTTACAGAAGTCCTGGAGAAGGGTTTCAGAGGTCCTGGGTCTATACTGATTATATGTGTTGAATTCTCAGACTTTGTTTGTGGGTCTGTGTTCATTTCACAGGCAGAAAGTGAATTGATGATGGTACTGGCAATGTGCATGAATATTATTTTGGCTCTGTTAAACTTTGTCTTCCCAGAAACAGAAACTGTGAAGAACTTGAGGTGGATTGGACACTGTGAGCTTCAATATGGAACTGGACAAGGAAGTGGATAAGGATCTGAATGAGCAGCTGAGAGCTGCTTACCTGTGAAACCAAGTGATGATTGGGTAGATTCAGGTGGAAGCTGGATCCATGGAAGAGGAACCATGGAATTTGGGAGCCAGCTTCTAGTCAAGATGAAAATACCTCTCCTTGGGTACTTAACGCTGACTGAGAAGATCATGATTTACTGTGGCCTAGGGGTGGGAGAAGTTTGTACTTTGTTCCTTGTACCTTTTAAAGATTATTGAGTTAAGGATAATTGGAAACTAATCTCCAATCAAGAAGAAAGAAGACTGTTGACTGAGACATTAAGACAATGTGACCTAGGGGTGGATAACTCTGACCTTTATACTTCGTATCCCTTAAGGAGGCTCCTTAAGGATGATTGAGTTAAGGACTTACTGGATAATATATTTTCTTTAAAAACTATGTGGCCATTTTGATATAAACTGTGTGACCATTTTAGAGATTAGTTGTTATGTTATACCATTGTGAATGCTGTACTTTGGTTTCTGTGAATGTTTTGCTTTAGTTTACTGCTGACTAAATAGAGAGTTTACCATATTGTGTGACCAGAACCTTAAAGCTATTCACAGCAGCAGTCCTTCTGGAAGCTGCTCGTGCTTGGCTTTACATTAACAACAGGCGTGAATGGCAACCTCATAACAATGTAATTGCCACTTGCAGAAAAAATTATGCTACCATCATCATTGTCTATGCTCCCACCATGATAAAACCCTGAGGAGGTCAAAGAAAAAATTCATGATGACCTGGAGACCCTTATCATCAATGCGTCAAAAGAGGATAAACTTATAATTCCATGTGACATTAATGGTAGATTAGGTTCAGACGATCAAACTTGTCAGGGAGTCCTAAGGAGGAATGGGATTGTAAACGGCAACAGTAATGGTCACTTAGTACTGAAGATTTTTGCATCTCATGACCTTCTCATAACCACCTGTCTTCTATTTACATAAATGCAATATAACTTCATGAATGCACCCTCACAACACACGTGTGATTGTGAGAAGAGACAGACAGTATGTGAGAGTGAGGAAGGCAATGAATGTGTGGCACAGAGTGCTGGACTGATCACAGACTTATCCTCTCCATTCTAAATACTCAAATTCAACAAAAGTGGCATCCCCAAGGTAAAATAACTACAGAAAAATGGATGTCAACATATGAAAACACTTCTCTGAGAGGGAACAAATTGTTAACTTGGAGGGAAAGTTGAGCCAACACACATTTGGCAACAGTGGAGCAGAAAAGTAGTGGGCAGCTTTTAGAGATTTGGTTTATAAAGCTGCGTTTGCTCATCTGAGTCAGAACACTTGCAGACATCAGGACTGGTTTGATGAAAATGATGAGGAAATTCAGAAGCTGCTAAATGAAAAAGGAGAATTCCACAGCATTTGCCAGTAGGATTGTTCATTCATGTTTAAGACGGCAGCATTCAATTCCATCAAAAGTAAAGTACAAGAAAAGTTTAGAGAGATGCAGAATTCTTGGCTCAGTAAGAAGGCGGATGAAATTCAGTTTTATGATGACAATAACAATCCAAAGCCTTTTATGATGCCCTGAAGGCTATTTATGGGCCAAAGACCTATGGGTGCATCTGAAATATTCAATGCTGATGCAACCACATTGATAGTGATAAGGACATGAATACAAAAAGATTGACTGAACACTTTCATAATATTCTGAATCAGCATCAAACAATGTTGAGGACATTTACCATTTACCTCAGGTTGAAGTCAATCCCTCCCCAGCTGAAGTTCCAACTGAAGAAGAGGTTTTGAATGCCATTAGGCTCCTTTTGTGTTGCGAGGCACCTGGTGCGGCTTCCATTCCAGCTGAGATTTACAAGATAGGGGGTCCATTGCTCATACAAAAGCTGGCTGAAATTTTCCCAACTATATGGCAAGAGGAGGTTATCCCCAGGATTTCAAGGATGCCTCCATTATCCATCTATATAAAGGTAAAGGAAATAGCTTGTCCTATGACAGTCATAGAAGAGGTCTCTCTCTTAGTCATTGCTGGCAAAATTCTTGATAGAGCTCTCCTTAATAGGTTGATTCTTCATCTGGAATATGAGCATCTACCTGAAAACCAGTGTGGCTTCAGAAAGGGCCAAGGAAAGGCCAATATGGAGTTTGCTACCTGACAACTCCAGCAAAAATGCCAGGAGCAGAACAGAGGTCTGTACACAGCATTTGTAGACCTTACCAAGGACTTTGATACTATTAGTCATGAGGGTTTGTGGAAAATTAAGTCAAAATTTGATTGCTTAGAGAAGTTAACCAGCATTGTACATCAATTTCATGAGGACATACTTGTGCAGGCTCTGAATAATGGACAATGCTCTTGGGCCTTCCCAGTTACCAGTGGAGTAAAACAAAGCTGTTTGGTTTCTCACATGCTTTTTAACATGATGCTTTCAACCATGTTGTCAAATGCTTTCAGTGAGGATGAACATGGTATCAATGGCAGCTACTACACTGATAGTAAATTCTTCAACTTGAAAAAGTTACAAGTCAAGACCAAAGTGGAGGGAGCACTGGTGCATGATTTTCTGTTTCCACATGATTGTATACTCAATGCATCCTCTGAAGCTGAGATGCAAAAATTATGGTTCAATTATCTGCTGCTTGTGCTAATTTTGACTTAATAATTAACACCAATGAAAGATAGGTCCTCCATCAGTCACCACACCATTGGCTACAACAAATAGAGAAATTTTGAGATCTATGGATGAGTTCACTTACCTTGACAGTGTACTCCCTAGGGATGTACACATTGATAATGAAACTAGTACATGCTTTTCCAGAGCTAGCTTAGCATTTGGGAAGCTCAAAAGGAAAATGTGGGAGAGAAGAGGTTTTAGACTGATTTCTAGACTGAAGGTCTATAGAGCTGTTGTGCTGAATTCAGTATTGTATGCCTGTAAAACCTGGAGAGTATAACAGTGCTGTGCCAGGAAACTGAATGGCTTCCATTTGAATTGTCTTAAGAAGATTCTGAAGATCAGCTGAGGTCCCTTCTTGAACTAAAGTGCCAAGCATTTAAATTCTACTTCAGAGAGCACAACTCCAATGGGCTGGTCATATTGTTCAATTGCAAAATTTATGCTTGCCAAAAAGACTATTTTATGGAGAACTCACAAAGAGGTCTGTTCACATGGTAGTCAGAAGAAGCAACATGAGGACAGTCTCAAGGTCTCTCTTAAGAACTTCAGAATTGATTGTGTGACATGAGAGACACTGGCACAGGACCACTCAGCAAGGTGTAACCACATCAGAGCAGGTGCTCTGCTGTATGAGAAAAGGAGAACTGAAATAGCTCAAATAACAAACAAATAGACAAACAAACAACAAGATGTGCAAATTTAGAGAATCCAACCCAAATGTTCATATGGATTATTTGTGCCTGACCTGTTGTAGAACATTCCAAGTTCCAAGTGGGATGGACTTGTTGACATGGAGAGAGGGATGAACTGGGAGTAGATGGTGCTGTGGATTTAGAGAGAGGCCCAAGCAGAGAGAGGCAGAAGAACTTTTGGGGAGCAGCACTGTGGAAGCAGAGAGAGGATAAGTGCTGGGGGCCAGAGTTGCTGGGAGAGGGAAAGAACTGCCAGCTGAGGCCACCCAGACTGCTGAGGGCCAATTGGAGCTGCTCAGGACTGTTGAGAGCTGCCACCTGGAGCTGTCAAGAACTGAGGAGACATAACTGCGATGCTGTATTTTGTCTGTCTGTTTTGATGTTGTTTTGCCTGACTCGTCTTCTGGTAAAGGACAGTGCAGTTATTGCAGAGGTTCTGGAACATTGCTGTTGGTTCAAGGGTCCTGAGACTGTTGTTCAGGCAGAGAGTGAATTGATGAGGACAGTGGCAATGTATATTGTGGCTTTGTTAACTTTTGTCTCCCCAGGAACAGAGATTGCTGAGAACTTGCCTCAGGTCAAGATGAACATAAGACCTGTCTTTTGGTATTAAATGCTGTGATGATATCTTAACCTTGTTGCAGTTTAGAGGGAGATGGCCTTTGTGCTCTCCACTGCCCTTTTTGAGAAGGTTCTTGGAGCTAACTGATGGTAATTGTAATTCAGTTGTGATCCAGGGGTGGGAAACTTTTGACTTTTTGTGTTCTGTGACTGACCAAAGAATGTACTTTATTTATGATTGGAAACTAATCTCCATTTAAGAAGAGAGACTTTGTGAGCGACTAATTCAATGTGCTAGGCAGGGGTGGGACACTTTGACTCTGTACTTCATGATTGAATTGAGATACTTTGTGATTGAATTAAGAACTTGCTAAATGACCTAGTTACACTGTATTTTGATTTTTGTCTGTTCTGTGAATGTTTTGCCTTAATTTGTCACTGAATAAATGGAGAATTACCATGGTAGTATTCTGAACCTTGGAAGTTACCTTTGCTTGGCATTACATATTTGTATAGTGCTTTGCAAATCTCAGTGTACTAATATTGTTATTTTTAGTGTATTTTGTTATGACTTTATCTATTTTTACCCAATCTTTATTTAGGGAACAGTATTTCATCTCCAGTTAGTTCTACTTTTTTTGTTCACATGTCTCATATTCATTATTATGCTATATTTTGTAAGTGGTATATTTAATATTTCTGCTATTTTCCATGTACTCGCAATTTCTTTATATTTGTGGAATATGCATTTTCTCTGAGATTCCTATGCATCATTTTTTACCAGATCTATGAAACCTAGCTTTTCCTTCATTTTATATATGCCTGCTATTAATTTCTATCATTTTCTGTTAGAATTGCTAAACCCTAAAGGAACATTATAACTTCTTATTATTAATGGCATGGTAGTTGGATCTTCTTAAATTTAAGCTAGCTTTTCCTTTAAGTACTAGTTATCATGCTAGTTGTGTATACATATATGCGCCTAAACATATATGTATATGTATACACACATCTATACACATATGCATATAGAAAAAGAGGGAAAGACACAGAGACAAATAGACAGAGACGGTTACACACACACGTACACAGATTATTGCTCTACGTTATTGATACTGCTTTATTTGCTTTAATTCTTAAAGATTTTTTTCTTTTTGATGTAGCTCGTTTTGGCTTCTGCCCTTTTCAAAACCATGACTGCCACTTCCAGGATAGATCTAGTGGAAGAATACAAACATGTATTCTAACTTGTCATTTTATACCTAAATGAATGCCTACATTCAAGGTATATTTTCTATAGGCAACAAATTGAGTTGTGCTTTCTAATCTAATATGAGCCTCTCTTCCTTTTTATGTGCAACTTTAATCCATTTATATTCAATGTTATATTTATTAAATTCAATTTTCATTCTGCTCTGCCCTATTTTAAAATTTTTAATCAGAAATTAAAATCAACTTTATTTAATATCTGTGCATGTGCATGAACACACACAGAGTCGCCCACTCCTTTATCCCACCTAAAATAGAGAATGCAATTTTACATTTTATAAACACACACATATACACGAACATTATATGTCTGTATATACTATATAAATATGTATCTATGTATATATGAATTAGAATTGTAATAATATCCCTCTTTTGAAGGTAGAAGTATGATTTATGAATCATCCTATATCTATTCTATGCATCATTACATTGAGTTGGTCATTGCCTGTGGTTCCAAATTTCAAGGTATCACCTAATAATCCTCTCTTCTTCCTACATTCCATTTATTCCTTAAGATCATCTTCTGTCTTTCCCCCTTTTATTAACCTTTATTTTCATTTCCTTGCCATTATTTTTTCTTTTTAAAAATTAAGTTAAATTGTTATCTTTTTCATATTAGTCATTTACAATAGATAATTCACACCCCAAAATGAACAAAACTAACCATCACAGCATTTTATGTATGCCATATTTTACTATATGCTAAATTTACTTATTAATTAAGAAAAGCCAACCAATCCAGTGCTGGAAACTTGGCAACCTTTGACACTTGAGGACACTAATTACTTCAATGAAAGGAAAGAGGTACAAGATAGAGCGTTGGAATTAAAGCCCTTTGTTTTAGTATTCTCATTTACATTATGGTAGCCAGCATTAATTTTTTTTTCTGGTTCTGTTTATTTCAACCTGTGTCCACTCATATAAGCCTTCTCACATTTATTTGGATTCTGTACATTCAGTATTTCTTATTGTACAGTAATAGTCCCTTACTTTCATAGATCAAAATTATTTTTTCCATGTGTTAAATGACGACCCAATTTTGCTTCAAGTTTTTTTCCCTAGCCATTCTTTCTCAATGCCGTAGTCACAAAGTCAGTTTTGGAGTAAGTATTTGCTTTTTCACTTCCTACATCATATAAGGCACAATTAGAATTCATTTAATTGGTTTTGTTATGCATTTGTTAAAATTGTATCTCACCCTTTGGGACCCTATTTGGGTTTTTCTTGGCAAAGATACAGAAGTGGTTTTCCATTTCCTTCTCCAGTAGATTGATCCATTTTGTTAGGCAATCAGTGGTTAAGTGATTTGCCCTGGGTCACACAATTAGGAAATGTGTGAGTCTGGATTTTAACTCAGGTCTTTCTGGCTCCAGGCCCAGTGCTCTGTCCACTAAGCCACCAATTGCTGCCTTAATTATTCTGTGTTTGAAGTTCTGTTAATCTTATTAAAAAACTAATTTGTGTTAGTTTTTCACGTTTAATTTTTTTCATATTTTTCTTATTTTGAGATGCTGTAGAGTGTTTCAATATACTAAAAATCCATATTTTCTTGATGAGTACTTTATATACAAAATCATCCATTCATATTCATTAATATAAGCTGATGCTTGAAACGCTAGGATTTGACAAACAAATTTCTAGGGGGTTAAATTAGAGGGTTTTTTTTTCTCCTGGTGATCTTCTATGAATACTATAGAACTACATATTCTGTAGCAAATATTTTCTGGAAACTTTGTTTTTAGTATTTTCTGTACTAAGATATGCCAATTCTTTGTATCTTCATATGTTTTAGTTCTGAGGGAATAGCAATTCATGTTTCCAGGTTATATTGTTATTATTTATAGAGACCTCAAATCGTAGTTGAGTGATCTAACTTTGTTTATTTGATCACTGCTACTCTATTTTCTCCATCTAAACCACTCTAATTCTCAGAAAGGAAAAAAAAACCATGAATTCTTTCAGATTTTCCTTTAACTATCTAGGCTAAGTATACTTTTTGTTCCTTCATTGATTTTTTTTTTTACAAATTTTGTAAATGATAATAGCTTGCATTTACCTGTCATGCTAAGACTTGCAAACTAATTTAATTATATTAATTGATTTTCCAGATAATCCTGAAAAGCAAGTATTATTACCATAATTTTATACCTGAGGAAACTGATGCTCAGAAAAATTAAATGAATTATCAGTCAAGAAAGTCTTTCCACCAATTACTTTGGATAACAGTACAGGCAGCTATCTGACTCAGTGGATAGAATGCTGGGCTTGGAGTCACATGGACCTAGGTTTAAATCTCTCCTCACACATTGCATGGGTGACTCTAAGCAGATCACTTAATCTCTTTTGCTTCAGATTATTCATCTGTAAAATGTGGATAATGAGAACTATCTCCCAGGGTTATTGTGAGAGTAAATTAAGATAATGTTTGTAAAGTCTTTGGTGGACCTTAAAGTCTTATATCCATGCTAGATGGTGTTAGTATTATTAGAGATAGTGCAATTTATAATCTAAGACAGGTGCTTCATAAGACATCACATTATAATCTGTATCATGTAGAAATTTCATCTAAAGATACATGTATGACTACAAAGGGACCTCTGATGAATTTAGTCTTTAAAAAAATCAATTATAAGATATAGAAGACAGGTTGCATGAAAAACACATAAATGCAATAATGAATGTTTTTTTAATTCAAAAGAATTCATGTATTTGATATTAAAAGATTTGGTCATAGTGTCAACAAAGCATTTTTGCAACATTTCATCAGTTCTTATTGAGAAGATTATTTTTAATAGCTTATCATAAAAACTATTAATTGCACTATAAAACTCTAGTTCTTTATGGACAAAGATAAAATGTTCAGTTTAAGCTCAGTGGATATATCAAAAGTCATCCAAATAGTTTTTTTAATTAAACATAGTTCAAGAACATTTTTTTTGTCAGAAGAGTTGGGATCATTGCATTATACATTAGAGACAGAAAGGACCTAACAGATCATCTGTGTTAATATTCTTATTTTACAAATGTGAAAATTGATTACAAGAGAGGAAAAGTGATTTCTGTAAAATTATTCAAAAAAGCAACAGGGACAGGATTTGAACCCAGGATCTCAGACTCTTAACCCAGGGTTCTTAATGCTTAGTATCCTTACTTGCAAACCCTCAAATACCTTACCATTAAAGCCTATGCAACCAGAATTACACATATGCAGAAAAAAATAGCTTTCTTGCTTTCATTTGTGTAACTAAAATAATATTAATGGAATAGGTTTTTGCATCTTTTTCCCCCTAAAATGGAGGAAGTACTCCTAGTTCAATAATGGCCTAGATATTATATTTCTAAAGGATTTGTATTGTGTAGAGGATGAGGTATTGGGAGGAATATGAATCATTGGCATTGCATAGCCAGAGTTTTATCTCCTTCTTCATATTCTCTATGTCTATGTCAATGTCCATGTCTATGCTGATGTTAATATTGATGTCGATGTCGATGTCTATGTATACACATATATGTATGTATATATGTATAAGTGTATCTGTGGGGGGGGGGTAAACAGAGAGAGAGAGAGAGAGAGAGAGAGAGAGAGAGAGAGAGAGAGAGAGAGAGAGAGAGAGAGAGAGAGAGAGAGAGAGAGAGAGAGAGAGAGAGAGAGA
>CM053599.1:120005202-120025229 GCA_028646575.1 Pseudocheirus occidentalis | reverse complement strand
AGAGAGAGAGAGAGAGAGAGAGAGAGAGAGAGAGAGAGAGAGAGAGAGAGAGGGAGAGAGAGACTGAGAGGTCAACAGACAGAAACAGACAGAGAGATCCAGACTGATACCTGAGGAAAATTTATCATTAAACTGTATTTGTGCTACAATTTTAGGGGGAAGGGGAGTGCAAATTTTCCTGTTAAGTTTGAGATCTGACCTAGGACTTTGTTTTATTAATGTACTTCTATGATAGTATGTGTTAAGTGATCTGTGTTGGAGTTTTATTCAGTATGACACAGTGAAAAGGATGATCTTTGAGTCTGGTGATATGGATACAGATCAACTTTGTATTTTTAGGTTTTTGTTGTTGTTGTTATTGTTTTGTTTTTGTTTCTGTTTTTGCTTTTTTTTCTACCTGGATGAACATGGATGAATCACTTTACTTGCCTTGACCTTTATAAAATGAAATCATTAGATTAGAAAAACCCAAGGTCTCTTCCAGATCTAAATTTATGATCTTATGATTCCACTAAAAGATTGGCAAAGTGTGTAGCGTGCTGGACTTAATTTCAGGAAAACATGATTTCAGATCTTGCCTTAGACATTTATTAGCTGAGTAACTCAGCATAAGTCACCTAAACTCCTCTCAGCTTCAGTTTCCTCATCTGTATCATAGGGATAATGTTAATAGAGCCTCCCTCATAATATTGTTGTGAGGATCACATTAGAAAGCATATATAAAGTTGGTTTGCAAACTGCAAAGCACTATATAAACGCTAGCTAATATAAACTAATATTATAATTGTTAAGAGAAGGTATTATCTTTTCTAAACTGGGTATCTCCCTGAAGACCTAATATAATACTTTACACATGCTTAGTAATATGTATATGTATGTGCATGTGTGCATGTATATATGTGTGTTCATGTGCATGTTTATAGAATGGATACATGTGTACAGAATGTATTTATATGTGTGTATATTAAATGTATGTTTTTATGTATAGGTACATACATGTATGAGTATATATTTACATATGCACATGTGTATATATAGTACACACATGCGAGAATACACATGAACCCCCAACATTAGCCTTTCTAAAACAGGCCATTTGTTAGCTAATCCTAAGGGTATTGTTGATTGTCTCAGACTAGATATATTGTAATTTGTATATATACATATATGTATATAATGTGTACATATGTATATGTGTTTATATATGTGTGTGCATGTAACATTATCAGATTGTAAACTCCATGAGTTTAGAGACATGTTTTGTTGATCAATGATTAATCTGAAGAACCAAGTACAGTGCCTGCAACTTGGTAGGCACTTAATAAACGTAAATGTGGTATGTGTGTATGTGTGCATATGTTCAGTTGAATTATATCAGCAAGTTGTCTTCATTTTGCATATTCAGTAATAGCTTTAATGGTTAGTTTGGTGGGGCACAGAATAGATTCTACCACATGAGTTATGAACTTCCTGATCAACCAGATTCTCTTTCAAGTTCCTATCGCAAACTCCATCCCATTTGCAGAAAAGCTTTCTTTTACAAGCTAAGTCCTGACCTAGATATTCAAGCATAAACACCCACTGACATCAAAGAGAGTTTCATGGGAGTATTTAAGAATTTGGCTGCTTGTTTGCTGTTTGTCTCAAAGGAGGCTTTCTACTTTGAACCCCAAACATTTGCCTTCCTAAAATGAGCCATTTGTTAGCTAGTCCTAAGTGTACTGTTGAGTGTCTCAGGCTAGATATGTTGAAATTTGGCATGGGATGTTTTTGAAGTTCTTTTCAGAGAAAACTAAGACTATGTGGGGAGGTGGAGGTGGAGGAATAATTCAGAAAGATAGCATAGTTTTCTTTATTTTCTTCCAATTTTTTTCTCATCAAAGCAGATGAAACAACACAAGTGTATTCACAGAGTTGTCTTCTCTTCAATATGTTACTCTTGATGCTTGGATCTTTTATACACTCTTGTCACTTGCTATTGATTACAAAACCCACTGTGTCAGACGAAGTTTGATATGGCAACAGGACATGTAAATTTGTTTCCTAGATGAAATATTTTTGTGTTTCCTCTCCTCATTTCAGATGACCTCTAATGTAAAATGCAATAACGATTGTGAGAATGAGACATGAGTATGACAGCTTACAAAATTTTTCCTCCCTTTTGTTCTTTCCTTCCCTTCCTTCACTGTAGCCTCTCTCCCAAATGATCTGGAAGGCCAAAATAAAAATTAGGAAGGAAAGAACGGCATCAACCAATCACAAGTTGTAGACAAAATAATTCCTCTTGACCACCATCTGTCTATTCCTTTAGGGATAGTCTCAAGCCAAGCACCAGACAGATTGTGGTTTAAATAACTTTGTGTCTATGTAATAATAAAGAAATGTTTTGGGGAAGGAACAGACATGAGCACCCTGTGGTGTTCATCAACTTCCAATGGCAAGGATAAATCTTTCCTATAGTACACTTCAGGAAAAAAGTTGGTGCTAAGATAAGTTCATATTGGTGGGATTTTTTTTAATACTCCAGCGGAATTTTATGGCAAAATTGTTTAATAGTGTTCAATATGGAACCTGAAATGTTCCCCCACATATTGATTCTCATAATTTTGAAATTTATGGATTTCTTTGAATCTATTTGGGAAAATTCTCCCCTTTATCATCTCATCACTGAAGAAACAGTTATTAAGTTCCTACTATGTAGTATTGTATAGTCAAAGTACTATATAGTTATATGAGAAATATAACTATATAGTAATATAACAGTCATTGTGTTATATATGAGATTTTGTATTTCACACCATTATGCTAAAAACATTGAAATTAGATGAAACAGTAGTTTATAGATATACAATGTGTTAGAATAGGAAAGGACATTAAGGATCACCTCATCCAATGCCTTCATTTTACAAGTGAGGAGAGACCCAAGAAGCTGAAAAGACTTGCCCAAGGTCTTACAGCTAATAAAAACAGAGTTAGTATTTAAACTTCAGTCTTCCAACTCTAAATTCAATGTTTTTGCTAGAATGCTACAAAAGCAGAGTGGAAATGTGACAAGTTTGCAAGAATTGCAGACAGGAGGTCCTGGGTTTGAATTCTGCCCCTGGCACTTACTAGCTTTATGATCTCTAGTAAGTCACTTCCTTTATAAGCCTCATTTTCCTCAGTTATAAAATATTTTATAAGATTTTCACACTTTTAAATGAGAAAAAATGCTAAAATTTACCTGTAAAGGTGACTGTGAAGATCTCAGAGGAGGTCATAAATACAAATCATATTGCTAACCTTAAACTGTAATATCACCTAATCTATCTATATCTATCGATCTATCTATCTATCATCTATCTATCTACCTATCTACCTACCTATCTACATATCTATCTATCTGTCTATCTATCTATCTATCACCTATCTATCTATCTACCTACCTATCTACCTACCTATCTATCTATCTATCTATCTATCTATCTATCATCTATCTATCCATCTACCTACTATTTCTTTTTATCACAAGAACTTTTCGTGTGACTAATCAATGTGTATTGATTGACTGCTAGGGCTTGATTGAAATACTAGGTATCATTATTACACTTTTCATCAACATTCTTAATTTATCACTTTACTTATTGCCCAAACATTAGTTAAAATGAATGAATCCATGAACTATTTCATGCAAATATTAAGGGTCTGCATGAGAGCACGAGGAAAAGAAAGTGATATGGATGCCAAGAATGGGGCAGTTATGTGGCACGGTGAATAGAGCACCGGCCCTGGAGTCAGGAGGACCTGAGTTCAAATGTGGCCTCAGACACTTAACACAAAACTAGCAGTGTGACCTTGGGCAAGTAACTTAACCCCAACTGCCCTGCCCTCCCCCTTCCAAAAAAAAAGAATGCCAAGAAGATGCTGCCAGTTATACATAATAGGGCATTGGGACTATAGGTCCAGTTTTGAAGCAAATGAGAAAGTCCTGCTTTCCCCCCACACCCAGGCCTCTGTGTACCAGATATCTAAAACAAAGAAAGGATATCAAGCAAGGAGACAGGGGATTTATATATCATGACCCATTCCCCCAAATCTGATCTGTATATATTTGCATACTTATCAGAAGATCTAAAGCTTAAAGGGGACCCAGAAAATATCTCATTTAGTCCCTAATTTTGAAGGTAAGGAACCTGAGGCTCAATGAGATTAAATAAATTCTTATCACATGGGTAATAAGAACCAAATCCATGACTTGAACCAAAGTCTTTTCATTTCAGACTCAGAAATTTTTATTCTTCACCACATTGTGTCATTTTGTGACTAAAGACTCCTTTACCCAACACACAAATACACACATACAACTCATAAATATACACACATACATATTGTCATAAACACATGCAAAACCCCACAAACACAAAAACTTTTGTCAGTAGAAATTGTTAGCCACGAGTATTTTCTGCCTGAGGTGGATTTAAAGCACATAAGCATAGCTTTATCAGGTGATTTTTTTTTAAAGGTCTCATTTCTTTTTTTTTTTTTTTTTTGCTTTTTGGAGGGCAGTTGGGGTTAAGTGACTTGCCCAAGGTCACATGGCTAGTTTTTTGTGTTAAGTGTCTGAGGTCGGATTTGAACTCAGGTACTCCTGACTCCAGGGCTAGTGTTCTATTCACTGTGCCACCTAGCCGCCCCTATCAGGCGATTTTTGCATTTAGGAGTCTGAGAAGTCCATCACATTGAAACTTGAGGACCTGACTTGTCACTGTGCGGAGTCTGACCTGCTTTGAAAGGGTTTGATGGACTTGGGTAAGGGCCATTAGGTTAAAAGAAGAGCCAGGTAAGATAGACTCTTGAAAGCAATGAGTATACTTATCAACACTATCTTGGTACATTTATTTCCATCCTGATCAAGACAGGGTTCAGAGCAAAAGTTCTTCACAATTATCATGTCACAGACCTCTTTGGCAGCCTCTGGAAGCCTATGGACTTCCTCTAAGAATCATGTAAATGCATAAAACAAAAAGCAAGATTATGAATAAAACTAATTATATTCAATACATTATATATGTGTATACTTATATACCTATATACATACACATTGTGCATATGTATATATAAATGTATGCACACACATACATATATGTATATGTGTGAGTGTGTGTGTGTATGTTTTCTGAGTCCCCAAGTTAAAAAAAACCCAGAAGGAAATACTTAAATTCCAGGATTTACCAGGTCTGCTCCTTCCATCAACATTTATACCATTTTTATCAAAGCCTTCAGAACTTAGCTTAGCTGAGGCAAGCAACAACTCTTACTAAGTATTTTTGCTGCTCTGGGCACCATACTAAATGCTGTAAGGACTCACCAAAAGACAATCCCTGCCCTTCAAAACTTCACCATCCACTTAGAGAGATGGGGCACACACATATGAACTGCTAGGTCAGTTTTACTAAGGAATGTGCCAACAAATGCATGTTTGTAATATAAATTGATGACTTTCATACTGAAGAGAGTTAACATTAAATACTACAAGGCCTCCAGGAGCCACATTTCCTAACTTTTTCTGCTCCATATAAAATAGATCTGCAGTTACTCAGAAAAACTGATAGAAATTCAACTAGGAAACAGCACATATTTTCTTCACCATGGGTCAGATAAAAAATACTCTGTTGGTTTATATTCTCCCTCAGTCCCAAAATGTGGTCTGTACAAATTCTGAATGTCACCTATAATAAAGCTTTTCACAAGAGTACAACAAAAACATGCCAAAGATGGAGAAACTAGCAGTGATGCAAACATAAGAAAAATTTAAATTAAATAAATTAAATAAATTTTGCATATTTTTATGTTTTTCATAATTCACATTAACATATACTAATATATACATATACTACTTTCCTTTCCTCACTTTTTAGGTCCTGTGACCCCAGGAAATAGGTTTAGAGTTTTGGTATGTTCTTTTTCATTTATCCTTTTCTGTTTTAAGTAAAAGACCCAGGATCTAGACTTAGGCCATGGAGACCTTGGTAACAGATATCTAGTTTGGGTGTTGGTATCAGCCTATCTAGTGAAGCCCTAAAAAGCCAGGGAATATATGACTTAAGACTAAAGTGGAAAGCAGGAGGCTTTGGACTAGAATTTGGTGGGAAAGTGCCATATGGGAAGTGAGTTAAGCTGTGAAATGAATTTCTCCCCCTCCAGAGACTGGGGCATGGGGTATGAAGGTGGGAGGTGGGTAGGATTGTGTTTCCACTTTTTGGAGGGGGTGGAGAAGAATTTTGTATTTTTGTTCTTGTTATGACTTTGCATTAAATAATCCTTTTCAAAGCCAATCTATTAAATGTTTAAAGGGAATTGGGATTTAGGGGACCCATAAAGTTAGGTGAACACCATCCAAGGGAAACTGAGGCAATAGCAGTGAGATTAAATATATCCCTATTCCCTGAGGGGAGTAAAACTATAGAGACCTGGGGGAGAGATGACTGGTAACATATTGGGTGGTCAGGTAGTGGCAGGTCAGGGGAAACTATATTGTATACTAATCTATTATAGGGTCTGAAATAACACAGTTTAAAATATTTTTAAATCCTTATTTCTTTATACCTTTCTTTACCTCTCATATATTAAGGAAGACTTTCAAGAGCTCTAGATTTGAAGTCAATAGAACCTGGATACAATGATCAAATATTCCACTTACTACTTCTGCAATCTTGGAGAAATTATTGAGTTTTTATGAGCCTCAGTTTCCTCATCTGAAAGATGAGGGAGTTGGATGAAACTTTTAAGATCCCTTCCAGATGTAAATCCATGACCTTAAAATCCCACTGTGCTATAAAGTCATTTTTACCATAGACTTGCTCCCATTATTCTAAGAGTATATTTCTCAAACCCTTAGGGGTCTTACATATCTTCTAGGTCAACCCCTTCATTTCAGTGAAGGGGTAACTGGGGTCCATGAAGGTTAAGTGACTTCCCTAACATTACATACAGAGTAAGTGTCAAAGAGAGGTTTTGAACTCAGGTCTAACGGCTCCAATTTTGCCCTTTGTATACAGCATCACATTCATTGCCCTACACTACCTGAATTTAGATTTTCTGCTTATTTTCTCTTCCTAAGTTGAAAGTTCCTTATAGAAAGGTGCCATATCTTTTCTTTCTATGTTCTTACCTAGCATACAGTTGGGCACATGGGAGTTGATTAAAAAATGCACACCAGTTGGTTAATTGATTGAAGGGAGGATAGTTTCATTTCTACTGTAATGAGAGTAACTATCAAGGTTCCCCTTCACAATCTTTCCATAAAGAAAAGAATGAATCCTTCACATCAAATCGGCAACATTCAACCTAAATAGAGATTAACAATGAAAAAAATACTAAGTCAATTATTTCAGAAATTAACTTAGCAATTTAGATAATGTTGATGCATTTTCTCCTGTGAAGAAATGTAGGGAATTGTAGACTGAAAAAAAGGTGAAAAGAAGTGAAAAAAGGGCTTCAAAGTTCCAAGATCAGTGACCCTATAGCATTTAACTGGCCCCAGGAAGCTGACATTAAATAAAAATTCAACAGTTAACAAAATCATGACTGTAGCAGGAAGGATGGGATAATAAAAATAATCAACCACTGATCTATCACTATTGCTTTCATTTTTTTCCCCTAAGAGATCCTGAGCATGCAAGTCTGTGAAAGGTAGAAAAGAGACCAAAGGATGGAATGGATCAAACTTTAAATTCCCATTGAAGTACCTGTGTATTCCTCCCCTGGGAAAGGAGAGTGAGAAGGATGCCAGATATAGACTCTCATCTATATTTTTAAAATTCTGTTTCAGAATCTTCTTATCTATCTGCATGTACTCAGCTTGAACCTTCCCAGGTGTAATTTACTTTCTAGGAATAAGTTAAGCAGTTTGAAAACTTGTGAACTTCACTAAACAACCCACAGGGTGTCATTCTCTTTCCTAACTGGTTTACTGGTGTTTGAAATGCCCCTATGTTTTCAAAAGTATCTATGAATGATGAGAACATATTAGCATGGAGAGGAAGCAAAGCGGAGTGGAAAGAGGGATAGTCTTAGAGTCAGGAAGATGAGTTCAACACTTGCCTCTGATACATAGTAGCTGAGTTATCATCAGCAACCACTGAATGCCAAAGGCAACTCTCTAAATCTATAAATTATAGATGTGTTTCTAAAGTTTTTTTGGTGGAAGATCTTTACACACTGGAAATACCCCATACTGATGAAAAGTCAGATCCAGAAGTAAAACCACCACAATAACTACAAAGTCTGGATAGAAACAGAATGGAGTAATGGCAAGAACATTATATTTGGAGTCAGAAGAGATCTGACTTCAAAATCTGCCTTCACTTTGAGATGTCCCAAAGGTCTTACTGCATTTTAAAGCTTCTTAAATCTGAAATTGCACTAACACTTTTGGAACATCTTTTATTTTTAACGTGTGTGACCATGGGCAAATGATTATTCTTTCTGAACCTCAGTTTCCTTCTCTGCAAAATGGAAATGGAATTAATGATAATTTCCGTGTATCAAATGTTGTGCCCTTAGGTAAAGCACTTAATCTCTTCATCCTCTAAGCATCTGTCTAAGACTATAAAGAACAGAGAAGGTGCTGACCTTTATTGGGAGAGGGAATTTCATCATCAAGAATTTCCTATACCATGAACTCAAAAGTGTAGTACTATTATTATATTAGAACAGGGGTGGGGGATTTTGATTTTGAGGTCCTGCGTAGCCCTCTAAGTCCTCAAATGCAGCCCTTTGACTGAATCCAAATTTCACAGAACAAATTCCCTTAACAAAGAATTTGTTTTATAAAACTTGGACTCACTCAAAAGGTCATACCTAAGGACCTAGAAGGCCACAGGTTTCCCACCCCTGTTTTTGGGGAAGTTTGTCATCTGCTGCATATACATGACAAAGACATGATTTAGGAACAAAAGATTGTTATTGTGGGTTTTTGTTGTTGTTCTTGTTTTAATTTTCATTTGAATGAAAGACTAAAGGCTCTTCAGTTTGAGGCTGAAAAATACAGGGCCTGAGAGAAAAATAAATTTTACAGGCTTGTTTATGGGTTTTTTGGAGGGATACAAATGGACAGTAATTGAAAGCAATTGCAATCATTTTCTCATCCTAAGCCAACTAGTTGTTTAGGAAAACTTGCAGTGATTTATCTTGAGACACAACACAGAATAGTTCTAGATTCTTCTTAACTGATTGACTGTTTTGTGTTCCAAAGGCTTTGGCTCTGGAATCGAAGATTCTCATTCTGTAGAGGAAAAGCCTCCCAAAGCTAACCCTGGGAAATGGCAAATTTCTCTCCTAATAGTGAGAAAAAGAAACCTAGGATTTTTCTTAGTCTCATACAGGGTGTGTGGAGAGTTGGCTTCACCATAAGAGCTGAAACTTAAGATTTTGTAGTCCATGGTCAGAGAGATGTGGTAGGGCTGACTCCTTTGGGCAAAAGATGTGTCACCTAAGCTGAGGACTCTACTAGAAGCCAGAACCTAGAGACAGAAAAAAATTTCTGCAACCATGTGCCCAACAGAGTAAGACCCATCAGACACTCTCCACCATGTGAGATCAGCAGAAATGTGATGTTACCAATAGAAGTCATCAGCTGGATGGTGGTGATATAAACTGTCCCTTTAAGGGTATGCAGTTTTATAGCCCTTTGGGCATAGTTCCAAATTGTTCTCTAGAATGGTTGGATCAGTTTGCAACTTCATCAACAATTCATTAGTGTTCCAATTTCCTTACATCTTCTCTAATATTTATCATTTTCCTGTTTTGTCAAGTAAGCCAATCTGATAGATGTGATGAGGTACTTCAGAGTTGTTTTGATTTGTGTTTTTCTAATCAATAGTGATTTAGAGCATCTTTTCATATGACTAGATAAGCTTTAATTTCTTCCTCTGAAAACTGCTTGTTCATACCCTTTGACCATTTATCAATTAGGTAATGACTTGTATTCTTATATATTTGACTCAGTTCTCTATATATTTTAGAAATGAGGTCTTTTTCAGAGACACTAGTTGTAAAGCTTCCCTTCTAATCTTGGTTGCGTTGTCTGGGTTTGTGCAAATACTTTTCAATTTAATGTAATCAAAATAATTCATTTTGTGTTTCATAATGTTCTCTATCTCCTTTTTGGCCATAAATTCTTCCCTACTCCATAGATCTGATAGGCAAGCTATACTTTGCTCTCCTAGTTTGCTTCTAGTATCAGTCTTTATATCTCAATTGTATAACCATTTTCACTTTATCTTGTTATATACGGAGTAAGAAGTTGATCTATGTCTAGTTTCTGCCCTACTATTTTCTGGTTTTTCCCAACAGTTTTTGTCAAATAGTGAGTTCTTATCCCAGAAGCTAGAGTCTTTGGGTTTTTCAAACAGTCATTTGTATATTCATTATTATAGTCATTGACTGCTGTGTTTTGTGAAAACTTATTCCATTAATCCACCACTCTATTTCTTAGCCATTACCAAGTAGTTTTGATGATTGCTACTTTATAATACAGTTTAAGAACTGGCAGGGCTACAGCACTTTCCCTTGCACTTGTTTCCATTAATTCTCTTGATATTCTGCACTTTTGGTTCTTCTAGATGAATTTAGTTGTAATTTTTCTAGTTCAATAATTTTTTTGGAGAATAAGTGGTATGGCACTGAGCAATTAAACTAATTTAGCTGGAATTGTCATTTTAATTATATTAGCTTGACCTACTCATGAGCAACTGATATTTTGCCAATTATTTAGATCTGACTTTATTTGTGTGGAAAGTGTTTTGCAATTGTGTCACATAGTTCCTGCTTTTGTCTTGGCATGTAGACTTCCAAGTATTTTATAGTGTCTATAGTAATTTTAAATGGAATTTCTCTTTCTATCTCTTGTTGTTGTGTTTGTAAGTAGCATATAGAAATGCCAGTGATTTGTGTGGGTTTATTTTACATCCTACAACTTTGCTAAAGTTGTTATTTTGAGCAGTTTTTTTATTTGATTCTCTAGGATTTTCTAAGTATACCATGACATATGCAAAGAGTGATAACAGTTTCTTCTTGCCTGTTCTAATTCCTTCAATTTATTTTAGTTCTCTTATTGCTAAATCTAACATTTGTAGTATAATATTGAATAACAGTAGTGATAATGGACATCTTTGTTTCACTGCTAATCATATTGAAAAAGCTTATAACTTATCCCTATTATGTATAATGCTTTCTGATGGTTTGGGGTAGATGCTACTTATAATTTTAAGGAAGATTCCATTTATTCCTATGCCCTTTAGTGTTCTTAATAGGAATAAGTGTTATATTTTGTCAAAAGCCCTTTTCTGCATCTGTTGAGGTAATCATGATATTTCTGTTAATTTTGTTGTTAATATGGCCAATTATGTTGATGGTTTTCCTAATATTGAACCAGTCCTGTGTTGCTAATATAAAATGTACCTGTTTATAGCATATTGTTCTCATTATATGCTGCTGTAATCTCTTTGCTGATATATAATTTAAAATTTTGCTATCTATATTCATTAGGGAAATTGGTTTATAATTTTCTTTCTCTACTTTGGTTCTTCCCAGATTAGGCATCAGTAGGGTATTTATGTCATAAAAAGAATTACATAGGATTTCTTCTTCACTTATTTCCCCATACAATCTATATAGTATTGGGATTAACTGTTCTTTAAATGTTTGACAGAATTCCCTAGTAAATCCATCTGGCCTTGGAGAATTTTTTCTTAGGGAGTTCACTGATGGCATGTTCAATTTCTTTTCTGAAATGGAGTTGTTTAATTTTTTATTTCCTTTTCCATTAATTTGAGCAACTTATATTTTTATAAATATTCATCCATTTCACTTAAATTGTCAAATTTATTGGCAGGAGGTTGGGCAAAATAGTTCCTAATTATTGTTTAATTTCCTTTTTATTAGTAGTGAATTCACTCTTTTCATTTTTTTATTCTAGTAATTTGATTTCCTTCTTTCTTTTTTGTTAAACAAAATAAACAAAGGCTTATCATTTTTATTGTTGGTTTTTCCCCCATAGAACTAGATCTTGGTTTTATTTCTTAGTTCAATGGTTTTCTTTATTTCAATTTTGTTAATCTCTCCTTTGGTTTTCAGAATTTTTACTTTGGTATTTAAATGAGGATTTTTAATTTGTTCTTTTTCTACCTTTTTTCATGGCATACCCAATTCATTGATCTCTTTATCTATTTTATTCTCGTAAGCATTGAGAGACTTCTTAGAAACACTTTTGCTGCATCACTTAAGTTTTAGTGTGTTGTCTCATTATTGTCAATACCTTGGATGGAATTACTGATTTTTTTTATGATATGTTGTTTGACCCACTCTTTATTTAAAATTAGATTATTTCAGTTTCCAATTAATTTTTGTTTATCTTTCCATATCCCTTTATTACATTAAATTTTTACTGCATCATGATCTGAAAAAGCATGCATTTTATATTTTGGCCTTTCTGTGTTGGATTGTGAGGTTTTATGCTCTAATACATGGTCAGTTTTTGGGTATGGGCATTGTACCACTGATAAAAAGGTGTATTCCTTTCTGCTTCCATTTAATTTTCTCCAGACATCTACCACATCTTAGTTTTATAAAATTCTATTGACCTCCTTAACATTTCTTGTTTAATTTGTGATTAATCTATTTCTGTAAGAGGGAGGTTGAGGTTCCCCACTAGAATAGTTTTGCTGTCTATTCCTTCCTAAAACTCCCTTAACTTATGTAAGAATCTGGATGCTATACCACTTGGTACATATATGGTTAGTAATGATATTAATTCATTGTTTATAATTCCTTTTAGTAGGATGTTGTTTCCTTCCTTATTTCTTTTAATTAGGTTTATTTTTGCTTCTGCTTTGACTGACCTGAGGATTGCTACCCCTGTTGTGTGTGTGTGTGTGTTTTTTTTTTACTTCAGCTGAAACATAATACATTCTACTTCAGTTTGTGTGTATCCCTCTGTTTCAAATGTGTTTCTTATAAACAACATATTGTAGGACTGTGGTTTCTAATCCCCTCTGCTATCCACTTCCACTTTATGGGAGAGTTCATACCATTAATGTTGATGCTATGATTACTATTTGTATCTTTCAGGCCATCCTATTCCCCTTCCCTAAATTTATGCTTTTCTCTCTCCTTTCTCCCTTTCCCTCCTCACTAGAGTTTTGCTTTTGACCATTGCCTCCCTCAATCTGCCCTCTTCTGTAAGCCCCCTCCCTTTTGTTTCCCTTTTCCCCTACTATTTCTTCCCTACCTCCTATTTGCCCTTTCCCTCCCTTCCCCCTTTCCCTTCCCTATAGGATAACTTAGATTTCTATATCTGAGTATGTTACTCTCTTTTTGAGCCAAATCTAATGAGAGTAGGGTTCAAATAATGCTCATCTCCCTTCCTTCTTTCTCTCTACTTTAATAGGTCTTTGTGTCTGTTCATGTGATATAATTTACCCCTATCTGCCTTCTCCTTTTTTCCCATTACAATCTCTTTTCACCAGTTAATTAGATTTTTTTTATCATTACATCAAAGTGAACTTATACCCATGCCCTATGTCTTTGTATATCCTTTCTAAATGTCATAATAAAGACAGAATTCTCAAGACTTACAAGTATCATCTTCCCTTGTAGGGATGGGGACAGTTTACCCTTATTGAATAACATTTTTCTTTCTATCTTGTTTACCTTTTTATGCCTCTCTTGAATCCTGTATTTGAAGATCCAATTTTTGGGTGAGCTCTGGTCTTTTAACTGGGAAGGTTCAGAAGTCCCCTGTTTCATTGAATGTCCATCTTCTCCACTGACATATTATGCTCAGTTTTACTATGTAATTGATTCTTGGTTGCAATCCAAGCTCCTTTGCCTTACAGAATATCATAATCCAAACCCTCCAATCTTTTAACGTAAAAGTTGCACGGTCCTACATAATCCTGAATGAGAACCCATGATATTTAAATTATTGCTTTCTAGTTGCTTGCAGTATTTTCTTCTTGATAATTGATGAATTTGGCTATAGTTTTCCTTAATGTTTTCAATTTGGGATCTCTTCTAGGAGGTGATTGGTGGATTCTTTTGATGACGATTTTACCCTCTGATTTTAAGACCTTTGGGCAGTTTCCTTTGATGACTTTTTTTTGGGAAGATAGTGTTCAGTCTCTTTTCCCCACATGATTTTCTGGATCTAGATCTGTTTTTCTTGTTCTATTTTCCAGATCAGTTGATTTTTCAATGAGGTATTTTACATTTTCTTCTATTTTTTCATACTTTTGATTTTGTTTGACTCATTCTTGATGTCTCATAAAGTCATTAGCTCCCATTTCCCCAATTCTAATTTTTAATAATTTTTTTCTTCAGTTAGCTTTTGTACCTCCTTTACCATTTTGCCAATTTAATTTTTATAGGAATTGTTTTCTACAGTCATTTTTTTCCTTCCTTTTCCAAGCTATTGACTCTCTCTTGAAAATCTCTCATTACTTTTTCCAGTGTTTCCTCTATCCCTTTTATTTGCCTTTTAAAGCACTTCTTGAGTTCTTCCAAGAAGGGCTTTTGAGCTTGAGACTAGTTCATATTCCCCTTTGAGGTTTCAGATACGGGTATATTGACAAAGTTGTCCTCTTCTGAATTTTTGTTTTGATATTACTTGTCACCATAATAATTCTCTGTGGTCAGTATTTTTCTTTGTTTCTTTTTGCTCATGGTGTTTGCATTTTTAAAGATGATCTCTTCTTCTGGTGCCCAGTTCCAAACTTCTTGTGCTGTGGTCCAGGGATCTGGTCACTGGCTTTGTGTGCTGGAGCCTCAGGTGCTTGCAGCTAGAGGCTGTAAAAGGTCTAATAGCTTACCTGGTGCCAAAGTGGAGCTGCTGGTGGTAGCTGGTGTGTGCTGAGCCCAGGTGAGGTTTCTCTGCATTTTCCAAGGACTACACTGATGTTTGCTAGGTGGGTTGGTGGTTTGATCTTTGTACTGGAGGGTGCCTCTTGACCAGGGCTGTGCTAGAGCACAGGTAGGTTCATTTGCTGGTGGATACTTCTTTACTGACTTGGTGTTTCCCTGAACCAGAATCTGCTGATTCCCCTGACTGTGCAAAGTTATGCTTGGGGGAGGGGTAGCAGGGGGTAGTTTCCCTGGTGTTGGTACTTGCCTGATTCACTACCCTATGGCTCCGGATTTTCTGTTGCTTTGCTAAGGTGGAGCTTGCCAGGACACCTCCTGTCCTGTACTGCTCCCCTTCCACTACAGCAAGGGGACCTTTCCTGTTAATCCCCCCTTCAGGCCTTCAGGCCAAAAGACTGCTGCACCCCATCTTTCTGCTGGTTCTGCTGTTCCAGGATTTTTTCTGAGGTGACATTTTCTGATATTTTTGAGGCTAATAAGGCAGGGTGAGAGCACCCCACTGCTTCCTCCAGGATCTTTGCCGCTAGGAGTTCATAAATATTATTTTAACATAAGAAATGGGGCAGTTAGGCAGCACAGTGAATATGCCCCTGACCCTGGAGTCAGGAGGACCTAAATTCAAATCCAGCCTCAGACACTTGACACTTACTAGCTGTGTGACCTTGGGCAAGTCACTTAAGCGTAATTGCCCTGCCTTCCCCCCTCCAAAAAGCAACCAAAACAAAACAACAAAAAAAAGATAAAGAAAAACATAGGAAATCAAATATTGGCTATGTCAGAGGAAATTGGGAAGATTTCTGTGAACTACTACATACCAAAGTGAACAAAGCTAGGAGATTCATTTATACAATGATAACAATATAATAGGGAGAACAACTTTGAAAGACTTTGCATTTCTGATCAACTCAATGATAAACTTCAAGTTTAAAAGGGTAAATATGAAGCATACCATTCATCTCTTGACAGAGAGATGATGAACATAAAATGAATAAAAAATATATATTTTTTTGGCTATGACCAAAATGGAATTTGGTTTACTACCTTACATAGATATGTAGTGAGAGATTTCTTTTTGTTTCCTCAATACAGCATTTAATTTGTCCATTGGGACCAAGGGGAGTAGAATGAGGAACAGATTGATTAAAAAAAATTCTTGCTACTTGAAATAAAAATAACAAACCAATTTTGAATTAATTGAATAGCAAGGCTAAACAGGTTGTTGCATATTTCTAATGAAACCTTGTACACCCCCACACAAATGGAATAAACTAATTCTTAGATACATTCAATACACAAGAAAAAGAAAGAGCCTAGTCATTTGATAAGGATGAAGGATAACATATGGATGACCCAGGAATTTCAAAGGCATTCATGAAATATTAAAAGATTATAGAGGAAGGCTTCCTAAGCCTTTAGGTAGATGCTTTGTAGAGGATTTATGGAAGAACATAGATAAGAATAAGATGTGATGAGAAAATTGGATGGATTGTAATCTACCCCAGGGAGAGAATGCCCACTCAGAGAACGTAGAAAATATCACCCCAGGAAACGTCTACCCCACAGAAGTCTTGAAGTAAGTACTTTCTATCATTTAGTCTGTTTCTTTGTGAGATTTTAACCAATTTTTATTTCTGCTTTGGTGGAAGTAGCCTTTTTTTAAGGGTACCAATTTAAGATAAACTAACCTTCCATTCCTAAAACTGGTCTCTGGAGAGAAGCTAATACAAGCTTGAATAAGTAAAAGCGCATGTCCCATAACCTGCTCTGCAGCTATCACAATTAAGAATCACCAGAGTAAGATTATTTTATTTACTAAAAATGGACAGAATATGCTTAAATCTAACAGAAATTAGATTGAGTTATCATTCATTTTATAAAACCTCTCATTTGTTCATAAATAGTTTAAAGTGAAAACTTGTACTTCTTTTTAACTTTTTAAAAGAAACTCAGGAATAGATGAAAACTGAAAACAGCATATAAAATTTGCTTCACTCAGTCTTTCTCTTTCACTTTCAAAGATCAATGAACATTCTATTAACATTTCCATGTTTCATAGTGATGTGTAAATATATTTTTAAAAACATGTCATGCTTATCTCTTTTTCCATCTTTAATCAGAGTTATGAAGATGATTTTTAGGTGAACATATTTCTATTAAAATGTCACTTAACTCCCTTTCATAAATACTTATAACTTGAAATGCTTAAAATCAACAATCAATAGTACATTATTTTGCTTAGTTTTTCTGATGTTAGAATATGCAAATTATTCAGAAACCTGTTCACTTCTACACTTTAACCAATAGGTGGCAATAAGCATTCCTTCCTACATTTGCTTTATTATAATAATGGACCATTTTTAAATGTAAGCAATATCACATAGTATTCCAGCTTTTAATATAGAAGCAAGGAACTCAAATAATCAATACCCAAATCAGAAAGGCTTAGTTTTGGTCATTTTAAAATGACAATGACTTATGTCATACCATTCATAATCTTCCTCTCTCATCTCTGACTTATTCCCAAAATCAGCTTTATGTTTTAAGCATGAATTAAATAGCAACTTTTTATTATTGACAGTGTGTGTTCCAGTTATACCTCACAGAACTGTTAAACCAGAGCTGTACATGCCTATATACATCTGTGCTTTTTCTTAGAACTGGACAGAGCTTGCTATGTTTGAAGTATATATAAATGTATACATACATGTATGTGTGTATTCCTATGTAAACATAAAGTGTGTGTTTCTTTTTCTCTCTCATTCATGTATATATGTATAAATGCATATATACACATGCAGACATACAGTGGAAAGATTTAAATGAATAAATAGATGATAGATTGACAGATTATCTATATGTATACATATATAGCATATATACAGTACAAACAGAGAGAGAAAGAAGACAGAGAGAGAGAGAAAGAGAGAGAGGCAAATGGAAATCTGCATTAGGTTTAATAAACCATTAGTATGAATTGGTTTACCACATACATTCCTTAAAGAAGTTTTGATAGTGGTGATATGAGGGTAATAGACACCTGAATTAGGGTGAAAAAGAATGAAGAAAAGAGTCAGTGTTTGTCTATGTCAGAATTTTGCTTATTTCAAAACTTCCTTAATTCTTGGTCTATTGGCTTAACTATTGTTATACTCTTTGGTAGCCAATGAACAATTTTAGTACTAAATGTCCCTTATCTTCTTTATGGAATACATTTTCAAATCCATTTTATGTGAAACTATATGTATCATTTCTTATGGCTCAATAAAATTCTATTGCGTTCATATACTATAATTTGTTTTAGCCATTGCTCAGTGGGGTACCGTCTTGGTTTCCCATATCTGGCTATCATGATAGAACTGTTATAAATATTTTTGTATGTAGAGATCCCCCCTTTCTTTGATGCCTTTGAGGTAGAGGCCTAGTTATGGTATTACTAGGTCAAAGGGTATGCACAGTTTAATAACTTTCTGGCCATTATTCCTAATTGATTTCCAGAACACGGAGAGTATGTGTGTATACACACACATGTATATGTATATATGTATATGTGTATGTGCATATGTGCACACATAGATGTGTGTATGTATATATGTGTATATGTGCATGTGCATATGTACATGTGTGTATATGCATACACATGCACTCACACACATGTATACACACATGTATGTATGTACACATATATGTGTGTATGATGACATAATGAATATATATGATTTTACTTGTGGAATTCAACTCAACAAGCATTTATTATGAGTCTACCATGTTCTAGGTATTGTTTTACATGTTAGACATTCAAAGAGAAAAAAGAAACAGTTATTTCCTTCAAGAAGTTTATAGGGAACAAAAACATTTAAGTGGAGAAGGAAATAGAATAATAAAAACAAAGTACCATGGGGATGAAACATGATAAGTAGAAGGGGGGAGTTCATGAGGACATCTTGAAGGACATCTTGAACCAAACCTTAAAAGCATCCAGGATCTCTCAAAGATAAAGGAGGGGAGTTAGAGAATTCTGTAAGAAAGGGAGAAAGCCTATGCAAAGTTGTAAAACTGACAAATGGAATGCTTTGGAAGGTGACTAGCAAGTAGGTCAAATATTTGACTGACTGTGAGGGTGGGTGGTTATAGGTACTTATGTTCTCCAAAGCAGCATAAAATAGATAGGGTTACATTTCCATTAGGTTTGCCCTAACTTTTTCCTCTTCATTGAATGTTTTCAATTCAGACCCATTGTTTCAACTGCAGAATTCCATGAATGTTGATATCTGGCATGTTGATTACCCCTCCTAGATTGTAGTTATGTACAAATTATGTCACCACAAATTTTATATTTCCTTTTGAAACATTGATAAACATGCTAAAGTTGTTCAATGGGAAGGAGAATTTCCAGCATTTTTCGAATGGTGCTGGCATGTTTAACAACTACTCTAGGCTCCCAGTTGGTACTGAACATAGACCATTGAGCATTCTACTTCATGTCTGAATGTATTGATGTAGGCGGATAGATTTGGACAGATTGAAGAAGAAATTTGTTAAGACAGAGCCTCTGGTTCATCTGAGGGAACTATAAAGTTCAGCCCACCTGGGTTAAGTCTCCGAATTTCACCCCAGGGTTAATAACTTTCTCTTTGGGAAGTTCAGCTCTCCCTGTTCTGGAAATCAATTTGAAACAATGGTCAGAAAGTTATCAAACTGTGTATACCCTTTGACCTTGTAATACCATAACTAGGCCTCTACCTCAAAGGCATCAAAGAAGGGTGGGATCTTTATGGACAAAAATATTTATAGCAGTTCTATCATGATAGCCAGATACAGGAAACCAAGAGGGTACACCAATGGGGAATGGCTAAAACAAGTTAGAGTATATGAACACAATAGAATTTTATTGAGCCATAAGAAATGATGAAAATGGAAATTTTAAAAGAAACTGGGGAGTGATGCCTGGTAAAGTAAGCAGAACTAGGAGAACAATTTGTCCAATGATAACATATTAGACAAAAACAACTTGAAAAGGCTTTAGAACTCTCCTGGTTAACTCGAAGATAAACCAGAAGTACAAAAGGATTAGTACTAAATGAGTGGGCTCTCTATCATTCCAATCCCTCCCAATATGCCCCAGACTT
>CM053599.1:119972702-120002702 GCA_028646575.1 Pseudocheirus occidentalis | reverse complement strand
TCCCCTAGATTCTGGATGTATTACTGGGAGAGTGTCACAGACTTTTGAGTGAATGTTTTATACCAGCTGATACAAAGCCACTTACTTAAGAGTGGTTGACTAAACTGATTTTTAACTGATAATCTTGGGGATCTGGAAATCAAGAAGTCAATAAACGTTTGTAAAGTATCGGATTATGGGTTGAGTAAGCAACAGGGATATGAAAAATGCAAAAACAAACAGAGACAAGTCTTTGTCCTCAAGGAGCTTACAATGTAAAGAGAATACATAAAAGGCAGGTGAAAAGCTGTAGTAGGGAGGGAGAATTCAGGGAAGTGTAGAGGGAAGCCAGGTAGGAAGTGATAAGATGGCTGCCCCTGTGCTCTCCTTAAATGGGGGATCTGGGAGGAACTCTTCAGGGTCCACTTTTAACTCTTCTTCAATCAGAGGGAAGGAGGGGCTTCAGGGGATAGAGGTGTGACTTTCAGAGGAATATGATCTTCCAGCATGATGAGACTCTAGAAATAGTGAATCATGGACTTGAAATTCTGTGTGAAATTTGTGAAACTATGTGTGTAAATATACATACATATATATGTAAACATATGTGGGCATATGTGTATATATGAATGACATTAACTCATTATCCTTAAAAAAAAGGCTTGAATATCCAACCCAACCCAATGAAAATTTAAATAGATGAGACCATGCACATAGACATGTAGGTATACAACATTATACAAGTACACAGGCGTGCAGACTTACTGTATTCTGTAGATATATGTGCATATATATTTATGTATATGTATCCTTAGAAAGGATCCATTTTTTTCTGAATTCACCAAAGAAACATAGCCATAAAATCAAAAGTTCCATATCTCTGTGTGTGTGTGTTCTTTGTTGTTTATGAAATTGCTTTATTTCACTATTAGGGGTTATAGAGGAACAAGAGAAAAAGTTCCAAAGAAATATGAATGAGTCAATTTCCTGCTTTGCTTCATCATGGAAGGGAAATAGGGCACATACACATAGAGGCATGTGTGCCACTTCTTATATCTTTATTTGGTCCTGCCAAGACACTTGGGGAGGTTGGAAGCAATCATTTCCTTAAGTTGTGAATTTGTCCGAGAGTATATTGTAAACAGCAGGGGCCTGAACTGATTTTTGTCACCTAGTGTTCCAACAGAGAAAACATAGCTTTTGTTCTCAACTGCCTCTCTGAGACAGAGGGAACAGAGGACTGAGTGACTTGGAAGACAAGCACATCTCTTTCTTGTTCATTTGTGAAAGCTCTGCAACTCTTCTCTTCATGTAGTTTATTCTCTTCTCTGGTGTCATTCTAATTCAGTGGCACATAGGGGGGAACCTAACAGTCTTAGAAATATCTTCTTTACTGCCATTAATCCTGTTTTGGAAATGAAAAAAATACATAAGGCTCTGAGGTGTGGCATGGATAAAAAGTGACAAATGGTCTTCCCAAATTCATATATAATTATTTACCAGCTGATATTTGGGTGTAAATTCCAAAATATAACTTTTAGTAAGAGTAAATTCTTCACATGAATAACCAAAGTAGATATAGATATGCATATATATGTATATATGAGTGCATTTATGCACATGAATGACATTCACTCTTAATGTCCTAATGCTTATCCTTAAAAAAAAAAACGTTTGAATATCCAGTCCAATTCAAAAATTTTAGTTAGATAGCCCATGCATAGGCATGCAGACATACAGTATTATGTAGATTTATGTGTTTATGTATATGTATCTTTAGAAGGGAATATTTTTTCCCTGAATTCATCAAAGGAACTTGTCCATTTACAGGAAATGTTTCCAAATTTCCATTAATTTGTGTTCATCAATTAAATAAACATGAATGAAGATGTTTGTAGAAGTTGTCATTTGACATTGAACTGCAAAGCACTCTTAGAGAAAGTGTCAATGGTAATGCCAATAATGAGACTCCGTTATTTTAAATACCTACCTTCTTGTCATTCTTGTCTGTCTGGTGTGTACTGCTGTCCAATATATCCCCACAAATTCATTGAAAGTAGATATTGCATTATTTTGTGTATATATACAATTGCACAATTCCAGAATTGCTGGGATCTCAAAGATCATCTAGGCCTTTTATAAAACATGAATCCTATTGATAACACCTTCTGCCTTCAACAAAAAGATAGTCCCACAGCTTCTGCTGAAATACTGCCAGTGACAGGGATCTCATTACTTTAGAAGGAGCCAATTCTATTTTTGTACAGTGCTATTCCTGTAACTTCTACTCATTTAACCTAGTTCTGTTCCCTGTAGCCAAGCAAAACTAATGTGATCCCTGTTCCATATGGCAGTCTTTTGATTATTGTAAGACAGTTATCCCCTTCCATTAAATCTCTTTTCTAGGTAAAAAAAATTAAAAACCACCCCAAAATTCCTAGTATCTGCAAATACATATCAAAATCCAGTTTGCAGGCCCCCTTTTAATTTTTATCACTTCTTCCGGTCATAGCTTCAATGTATTTATTAGTATATTTAGTTAAGTCATTAATATATGTATTCATTTTACTGGCCTAAAAGAAAATCCTTAATTAACATTGTCAATAATATGTGAAAACACCACCAAAATTAAAAAACATTTCAGTCATTAAAACAATCTGTAATTATGCCTCTATCATCAATTAGAAAAATAGAAAATTAATCCCCTGAGTGAATATGACTAATTAAATGATCTGTAAGAACTCAAAATAATTAACTAGGCAAACAATTTAAACACGTACATGGAAAGAATAGGGCAGCTATGTAGTGCAGTGCGTACAGCATCAGCCCTGGAGTCATCTGCACGAGTTCAAATCTGGCCTCAGATACTTACTAGGTGTTTGAGCCTGTAAAACGAGCTGGAGAAGGAAATGGAAAACCACCCTGATACCTTTGCCAACAAAATCCCATATGGGGTCATGAAGAGTTGGACACAATTGAGATAATGACTGAATAGCAACAATAATAAAGGGGAAAAACAGAGAGCAAAAGGCGAAATCTAGCCTTCCAATACATAATATAATAATGTGTGTATATGTGTGTGTGTGTATGAATACTGAAGGATATGTGATTTCCTCACAGTGGGGGATTCCATTGCTCTGGCCAAGGCAGATAACACTTATTTATGACTTAGTAGATATACCTTAGGGATTTGCTTGGAAGGACATAGCTTATAGGTGTCAGGGCCATGATACAGTAGAAAGAGAACTGGATTTGACATCAGATGTCCTGAGTATAATGGAAGATCTTCCACTCATTCCTTTCATTGCCCTGGGCAAGTCACATCCTCCCCAGACTTCATGTTCCAAATCTGTTAAATGAAAAGCTTCTAGTTAGATGACTTCCAAGGGCCACTCCAAGTTTAGGTCTATAAGAATATGATGCTATGAACCTATGCATTAATCTAGAACTCTCTTTTCATTGCTTCAAACTTCCTCTAGCATGCCTCTAATGTTGATACTGACAAATCTTTCTATATCTATGTCTATGTATATCAATATCTTTAACTATATCTACATATTTATATCGATATTCATTTTTATGCATATTAACATAGACATGTACGCAAATATCTTTGCCATTGATTCTTTTGACTTTCAATGAAAAAAGGTAATAAAAGTATGGGGTATTTTTCAATAAGTGAAGCTTTTTGTTTCTTGTAGCTACCTATTATTTTATGAAGTCCATGAATATACTTTCTGTTTACTCTGACAATTTGGACTAGCCTGTTTGAACCCTCAGTAAAAGCTCTTAGAAAAAAAAAGAAAGGATGATTAGCAATCACCAAGTTCAGTTCATTCAAATCTTGTCAAAGCAGGGAGGCACTTTAAGGCCTGTCACCTGTGGTGTTTGAAGTAAACAACCTCCCGGATGTGGAATATGGATGTACTAATAGAGTCAAGGTGAGAATTCAAGGCCTCTGGACTCAGGAAAACCAAATCTTAGAAGTATTTTCCCAGACTATCATATTTTGAATCTTTAAATCTCCAGTGCCTTGCACAGTGTTTTGAGTTTTTGCTATACTGAATTTTTACATGATTAATTTCATGCATTAATTGCATTGAAAGTTGTCAAAAGTAATAAGATCGCATTCGTGTTATTCTACTGCCATTGGCAAATCCAGAAAGGCACAACATCCTTCTCTGATGGGGCCACACCATGTGTCTCTCCTCTGACATCTCACTGAAGCAAAGAGACTGTGACAAATCAGTTTCCTATGTAATTACAGAATCTAAATGTGAAACATCTACAGGACAATTATTTCCCCTTTTTCTTCCTGTGCTTTATTTTGCCCTTCTTAGGAATTAGCACAAGATAGACCAGATTTATACATTATTCTCAATGCACACTGTCTGACACACAGTAGGCACATAATAAGTATTGATTGATTAAATGTCCCCAGTACTTCTGAAAACATCTTACTGTATTTCAAGACAAGCCCAGGTTTCTTTCTTCTCTGCCTCATTCCTTCAGTCTTTCCCTCTTCCATAGCCAGTCATCAGCTGTCTCATACATGACAATGGACCGTAGCTCTGGTGAAGGTGGTAGTGAGGATAGTACATCTGATTGTAGTTAAATAGCTACCTGATCTTATCAAAGTAAAATTTCAAAACAAACTGACAAAGTCTGCTTTAAAAAAAAATCAAAATTGGACACCCTAACCAATAGAAAACCATTTCAAACTGCTAAACAGACTGAAGCTAAGTAACCACATTACGTAAACAGGGAAGCCAGCCTGTCACTCCATGCAATCCTTTTTCCTTGACCTCTTTTCCCCTCCTCTCTGGTTCTCCGAGTGAGAAAAGAATGACATAATTTAGGATGAAATGAAGGTCACTTGGAAAACATCCAGGTGTCCAGTTAACTAAACTACTAGAACAAGGGATTTTGGCTCCCACTTAAATTTCATTCTCTGTGTCGTTACTAACTTGGAGTTATGGATGTGTGAATTTCTTTTTAAGTTCTC
Organism: Pseudocheirus occidentalis; assembly: GCA_028646575.1. Lineage (NCBI taxonomy): Eukaryota > Metazoa > Chordata > Mammalia > Diprotodontia > Pseudocheiridae > Pseudocheirus > Pseudocheirus occidentalis. Next base: position 119,997,718 of record CM053599.1, on the reverse strand, counting down.
TTGGCCTCATCCCCAGTCTAGTGAACCCCCAGACATTTCATCTGTGCTTTGTTCTCACCCAGCATGCTCTTTGTTTGGAGTTGGTCGTGATAGATGAATGTGGCATAAAAAACCCTACAAAATCACTCAAAGAGACGAAACAAGAGAGGATTAGAGGCAACCAGCTGGCTAGAATTAAATTGGCAGGGTTCAGCCAATGAAAGTCAAGTTGCCAAGATTTAGTCTTCTGTTAGGTCATCTGTTTCCTCCTAACTAAACAATTCTTGGATATTTATAGACATAAATGAATTTTTATTTCCCACAATAGCCAATAACTTGTCATTTCTGGTATTTGAATGTCAGACATGGAGAAAACAAGGGCTTGTATATAGAAAACTCAAGAGTAGTCTCCTGACTGACTTCAAGTTGAAAAAAAAAAAGGAACAGATATAAAATATTTTTTTTATTCTGAATGTCATCTCAAAATGAAGAATTTGTGTAAACCGGTGAGTTAGCATGGATATTGAGAGGAAGCAGTAGCAAAATAGATGCTGGTCTGGAGCCAGCAATGCCTAGTTTCAAATCCTACCTCAGACGCATATTAGCTCTGTGACTGTGTGCAAGACACCTAACTGCTGTATGCCTCGACTTCCTTATCTGTGAAATGAGATGATTGATTGGACTTGATTGCTTCCAATGTCCCTTTTAGATTCATAGCTATGATTCTATATTACATGTGCATTACATTATAGAACCTCTGTACACTATGGAAATATATATCAAAACTTTAATTCCTTTTACAAGAGAGATGACAAAGATAGATAGATATACAGACAGACAAACAGATGGATGGATGAACCTCTAACTCCATTATCACTAATTATTTGACTATCCCATAGCTAAAGCAGATGGATATCCATATCAAGCAAAGCTTCAAATTTTGTGTCTGTTGACATTTAGCTTATATTGTGTCTGTTGTCTTTTCTGGAAATGCCTGATTAGCCAAAGACCTCTCCTAAGAAGACTTTTAATGCCAACATACATTGTGATCAGTATTGATAGATTTTTCTTTTTAGATTTCTTTTAGGTGTCAATGGTGATCTTGTTCCTGAAATGAGACTTGAAATAATATTTACAATTGGATGCATTTGTCTATATTTCTCAGTGAAAGAAGAAAAACTATGTAGAATTATATCATTTTTTGTATTCATGTATGCATCTAATTATGAAATTATATATATATATATATATGTACACATCAATTTAATTGGTAAACATATTTATGAAGTGCCTATTATTTGCCAGTTACTCTGCTAAGCATTGGGGACAGAAAGACAAATAATGAAATTGTTTGTATTTGTAAGGAGGTAATTTGTATTGGGGAAGATAGTATATAGAAAGGGCAAATGAAAGTAAGGAGTAGAAGGAAGAAGAGGAGAAAGGAAGGGACAAAGACAGAGACTGAGAAAAAGAGACAGAAAGAGACAGAGGCATACAGAGACAAAGAAACAGAGAGACAGAGACTGAGAACATAGAACATTCTAGGTTTTAAAGAGTTCAAATGAATGTCACCCAGATAGCACTGTAGAGATGGTTGCAAACAACCTGTATATAATTTAATTGGAATTTTATAATTTAATATAATTTTAAAATCCTAAAATATGACATTAAGAAACTGAAGAAGAGCTATGGCAAAAGATTCCATCAAAAATACATGATTGGAAAAGAAGATAGGTGATCCACTGAAAGAGTAAAAGACTGGATTAGCCTACTGTTCTACTAGTATTTTTAGAAAATATTATTATTTAATTTAGTTTAGTTTTAATTTATGAAATGAAACTAGCTTTCTATAACATTGTACAATGAAAAAGATAATTGCACATGAAACTCCAAATCTATTATATACAACTTGTTATTCTTTTGAAATTTATGATAAAATTATCATGTAAATTTTTTCCTTTGTAAAAAATTTTCACTTTTCTAGTCAATAGTGATTTAGAGAACTTATATATAGTTTTGACTTTTTCAATTAGAACTATTTTAAGGTAGAATGGGATGACTTCAGATAGAGGCATCCCCTTGACTGAGTTTAATAAGATGACCACTGGCTGACAATGCAGTAAAGAGAATTCTTGATCCCATAGTGTTTGAGATAGAACAGCAGTGAGATGCTTCCCAGCTTGAAGATTCTATGATCCATGGTGCAGGCCCAAAAAGGATATTGATGTTAAAGACACTTCTGTAGAGGCAAGCAGCTTGTTAGTGTTGCGAGATTTTGCAGAATCAAGCAGCTTAGGATCATCAAACCCCCCAGACAACTTTACAATTCAATTCAGCAAAATCTCCTCCATGCCAAAAACATGCTTCAGCATCTTTTTTTTCTGCAGGTCTTCAAAAAACCCTTAACTTTATGGGATTCTTTTTTTTTTTAATTTTTTTTTTTTTTTTTGCTTTTTGGAGGGCAGTTGGGTTTAAGTGACTTGCCCAAGGTCACACGGCTAGTTTTTTGTTTTTTTGTGTGTGTTAAGTGTCTGAGGCCGGATTTGAACTCAGGGCCGGTGCTCTACTCACTGTGCCACCTAGCTGGCCCACTTTATGGGATTCTTAAGGTGAGCAGTATCATAGTTCTAATCTACAGAGGGAAAGATTAGATAATTTTTCCAAGTCTCTCAGGTGATAATAGATTTGCAGCTGGAAAGGACATGAGAAATCATTGAGTTCAACCAACTCATTTTACAAATGAGAAAAAATGAGACCCAGAGAAGTTAAGGATTTTGTCCAACGTCACATATGTAAGAAATGGCAGAGGTGGAATGTGAATCAAAGCTCTCTGATTTTAAATCCCTTGCTCCTTTCATGGAACCATTCTGACTATTTTCTTAGCCCTATAATACTTATAAAAAGTAGGAGGAAGGCAGATAGGTCCTACAGTGGATAGAGTGTCAGTCTGGATTCAGAAAGATTCGTTTTCTGGAGATATCTTACTAGCTGCATGACCGTAGGCAAATCACTTTACCTAGTTAACTTCCATTTCCTCATCTCTAAAAAGAACTAGAGAATTAAATGGCAAGCCATTCTATTGTCTTTATGAAGAAAACTCCACATGGCATCACAAAAAGTAGGGCACAACTGAAAATGACCGAAGAACAACATCTAGGAGGATCTCTGCGCCCATTTCAATAACTTTTTCTCCTCCACTTGAGTTCTTGTTTCTGTTGGCTAGAAATAGAATTGTATCAGGCAATCAGAATAATCTAATTTCCTGTGATAAAACAAATGTCTTCATTCTTCATTGTCTGCTGCAAATCCCTATGCTAAACAGCCCTTTGCTATTACAAAAAAGATGCTTTTGGGTACTTCAAATCATATATAATTACTTGAAATGTATTCTTTTTTCCCCATTGAAATATATTCTTGCCAGTTCTACCAACTGGTCTTCCTCTCTATTAAAATCCTCAGTAAATTTTCCACAAAGATTTTCAAGCATGTTGTATTAGGCTTACTTGATGCCAAAATTATCTAAATATTCACTGTATCACCAAGGCAATATTCACATCATTCTGATGGCGACTATGAATATGTCGGTGTAGTTCTAAATCACAAAATATAACAAACTCTCCATATAGAAGACAGATACAAAACATTTATTCAGATACCAGAAAGCCAAATTACAACAACAGAAAGCCAAATCCCAACACCAGAAAACCAAATCCATTATAGCAACAAAGAAATGAATATAACTTATCATTTCAGGAAGCAACACTATCCCTACACCTTCCCTCTGCTCAGGCCTTCCCACAAACAAACACTCAAAATCCAAGCTGTCTGCTTGACTGCATCCTCTCCTCCCTCCATTCTAACTGCTTTGATTCATTTCCTGCTCCACTCCTTCCTGCTCCATCCATTCAGTAAAGTCCATCCACCACAGGTTCCATGTGATTACATTTGGCTTATTAAGGGACAGGGAAGATATTTAAATTCCCATTACTGTTACATTCTGCCGCAAGATCTTTCATGTCTCTTACATAGGTCAATGGGACTTTAGAAGTAACTGTTGTCATCAGAACTTTACAACAATATAACAGGGATAGCAGAAAATAAGCATATAAAATGATATCTTAGAGGGGAGCTTGAGCACAAGCATCCCATCATTCCCCCTCAAACAAACGGGGCTCAAAATCTTAAGATAAGGAGTAAGATCTCCTCTTCCATAGCTACTTCCTGCTGAAATTGGATGTAAAGCTGTCCATGCCCCAAGAGGTCCCATTTAAGAGGTCAGTTCTTTGGCTGGCACCTGGAGCTCAATCAACACCATGTCCAGAGTTGACACATCACAGTCATGAACAGGAGGTGACATCTGACTTAAGCTGTTGGGCATCTGCAGATGGAGTGTACTAAACCTGCAGGAAACAAATCTAGCAAACAAATTTAACAGACAAAAAGCCAAAAAGAAATAAGGAGATAATAAAAAGAAGCAGAGTGTCAGATGTGTTTCTGGAATCCATGAACCCACTATCATAGTCTCATTCATGATAGAATATATGCCCTAAGGGTGCAACATGGCAATCACCTTGTCTTGCATAAAAAAACAGTTGCAGTATTATCTTTCCTGTGTGCTACACTTTCCACAGCCTTTGGAACATTGTCTGGCTTCTGTTTTACTTTAACTCCATTTTTATTCTATCAGTAGAACCAAAGCCTTCAGTTCCTCTATTAGTTATTTCAGAAGGAGGGTCAATTTTCACAAGGGGTATTGTTTCACAGGGAATAATGATCACTTGCACTATTCTGTTATTTTTACAAAACTATATGGGTTATTCACCCACATTTTGGAATATCACAATAATTTCTCCTTGATAATTAGAATCTGTTACTCCAGCCAATACATGTATTCCCTGAGCTGCTAATATTGATTTAGATAACATCCAACCAAAATGATTTTTAGGAATTCTCATACATATTGCAGTAGAGGTTTTCTTATTTCTTTTCTATCTGACTGAAACAATGTAAATCATATTTTGCTGAACCAGGTGTTCCTGGGTACAAGTGCTGGGACATCTTGCCTCACAGGCCAACACTCAATATTTGTGGTCTTATGTGTTTGCTGTTTTCTAACTTTCAGATCTGGAGTTATCATTCTGGCTAGAGGTGTACTTTATTGCAGTGGTCTATTATTCAAATTACATAAAGTAGTGAACAAATTATCCTTCCAATGTTGATACGAATTATTTAAACTTAACTTCTTTAACTATTCTTTCAATAATCCATTCATTTTTTCAATAAACCCAGATACTTGTGGATAATATGGAATATGACATATCCATTCTATATTGTTCAATGTACAACATAGCTCCATTTAATTATCTTTGAAATGTGATCAATTATTACAATGAATCTGCATTGGGCTTCTATAATATAGATTTACAATATCTAGAGTTTACAGGTGTTTTTTCTAGGTTGTATCCTTATAAGGACAAGCCACTACTATACCTGAATAGGTGCCAACACAAGTACATATGAATTTGCATCTTTTATCTTGGGGTAGGAGTTCAATATAATCTATCTGCCAAATTTGGCCTGAAACTTTTCCCTTTGCTGTCTCTCCACTTACTACCTGAGGAACAATTTGTTCTTTTTCCAACTGACATATATAACTGATTACATTCAACCTATTAAGGGGCAGGGAAGATCTTCAAATTCCTATTACCATTACATTCATCCTCCTAGTTTCTCTACAACAACAGAAAGAAAAAGAAAGTCAGATATGAAAAGTCACAGAGATATTAACAAAATCCAAAGGAAAAGAAACAAGCAAACAAAAATCTGCCCAACATTACCTAGAAAATATGACAAAAGATGTTATATACATTCAACAAAGGTTTATTTGGTGCTGCTATGTGTTAAGCATTGTGTTAGGCCAGAATTGGGAAACCTGCAGCCTCAAGGTCACATGTGGCCCTCTAGGTCCTGAGGTGTGGCCCTTTGACTGAACCTGGATTCAGCAAAAAAGGCCACACTTAAGGACCTAGAAGGTCACATGTAACCTCAAAGCTGCAGGTTCTATACCTATGTCTAGGCATGTTGGGTCACAGAGAAAGAAGATAGGACATAGTCACTAGCTTCAGGGAGATTATAATCTAGTTCAAGGGGTCTTAACTTTTTATGTTTCTTAGACCCTTTTGACAGCCTATGGAAAATACAAAGGAAGCCAATTATATTAAAACAGTTATATGTTGATAGATCTATTTCTGTCTATCTAACTACTGTCAATCTATCTGTATTTTAAATGATTTTATGAACCTTGGGTTAAACACCCCTGAATTCTTAGTGAAGGGAAAATATTGACACACAGAAACCACAAGACCAAAAGTAATTAAAGACTAATTTCCTTGGTGGAAGCTATAAATCCTGTAAAATTTCAGAAGATAGTACTGGTTAGTAAACTCTTCATGGAGAAAATAGAGACTTGGCCAGAATGAAGAGAAGCTGATCTAGGCAAAGGGCTTGTGACAGTGAAGAGAATATCCTAACTACAGTAGGGTATGTGTATGTGACAGGAAATGAATATTTAAGGTGGTGCCTTGTAGTATTTATGGGAAGATAAGAATGAGAATCCCACAGAATGAGAAGGCCTGGAAGGGTTGAAGTTGCCATATGTGACAACACAGGGAGCCCTTGCATCCATGGAATCACAAATCAGTCAAAGTGTCCAAGTGAGGAAGAACAGGTCCAGACTTAAATGACAAGTGACCAGTATAACTTAGCTATGATCAAATGAAAAATACTAAACCAGAGATGCCATTTAATAAGGTGTTTCTTATAAGGTACTTCTTTACCTGTCTTGACAAGGCTTCTCTTTCTCCTGATGATTTATTCTGGGTATCATATCTGTGCACAATGTTTCTGCATCAACAGACAGACTAGTGGCCCAGACTGCACCTCTATTGATTACTGTCCTCCTCGCCTCAGGAGAACCACTTGTCACCTTGTACAGACTATGATGTTTACTGCTGCAGTGGAGAAAAAAAGTCTTAGCTGTTGCAAAACATTTTCTAGTGATTTAAGGATATAGCATTCTAGCAACTCACTGTTATAATGAGCTGTGGGGTTTTTCCCTTGGATTTTGCAGGATGTGCCCTTGAATTATTTATAACAGTGCAGCCACCTGCTTGCAACCATTTTCTGTTTTACCTTGTGTTCAACCAGCCTTGTCAGTTACCTTACAGGTGAGGATGGCACTTCTTCCCAGTCCCCCACCCCCCTGTTCACCCACATTAGAAAAATTCTGACCCTGAGCTTCCAGGATTACTACTATTACTTTTCAAAGGCCATGGCTTTTCTCTAAATGGAGAGACCTTTAGGCCTCATCACTGAGAGAGATAGACTGTTCAGTTGTTCAAACAAATATCTCTAACTCTAGTGATGCTGAGAGCTAGTGTATTCTTGAAAGGTTGAAATTCATGAAGATGCATGCTTATGATGACTAATGGTGGGGGGGGTGGAGGGAACCACCAATACACCTGCTTTCAAAAGTATAGTTCTGTGCTGGCAAACACCCAATCCCTCCCTCTCCCCTTCTTCCTGCTCTTTAACAAAAAAGAAGATGAAGAAGAAACATTACATGTTTGAGTAGATAACAAGAGGTACCATTAGGATACAGAAAATTGAAAACCTAGACTGCAATAAAAATTTGAGGAAAAAAAAGACAGGCACAAGGGAATTTGTAATGGCTTCTCCAGGTTTTAGTGAAAGATTCTCCGTCCCCCTCCCCCCTCTTTTTTTATTCACTGAGCAAACAGTGTTCACAAGCAACGGTGAAGAACAAAAGCTGTGATTTATATTTATGGACAGGTCTACACGCACCCCTGACCTCCTGCTGCCTTCTTAGCCCTCAGCACCAGAAGCAATTTATGGAGACTGGTCTAAATAAACATTAAAGGGGCAAAGCCACCAACTGACAGCCAGGAAAATCAATGGTCTCCAGAAACCAGCAAGTAGGATCAATAAAAGAGATTAGGCATCACAGGCAAGTGTGGGGGCACTTACAGGTAAATGTGGCTTACTCTTCATCTGACAGGCTTCTCTCAGCAACAGGATAAAAACTGTCATATAAACAGAAGCACACTGAGTAGCCGATGGAAGACGTTCCTTAGCTGCAAACACTCACCAATGACCTCGGAATGAAAGAGATTTATATAGGGGCCTTTGGGAATTTTCAATCGCTTTTCCAGAGTCATCTCACACACACCTGGGCAGTTGCCCACAGGAAGTGGTGCAGATGTCGCTTTTACTGAGCTCTCTCCTTTTCTTTTTTTCATTTGTTTGCTTTCCTGTGGTGTATTTATTTCTCCTTTTATTCTCCTCTCTCCAGTTCCACACGTACCTGCCTCTCCCAGCTCCTGTGCTTGTCTCCCCCACTCCCACCTCCACACCACCCTTACTTCTCCTGCAAGGTTATTTATATCCTCATATGCACAATGAATATGTACTGAAGCACTTCTCACCCCATGTTAACCCCACACATCTGCTGCAAGGAAAGGGAATCCATAGACACTACACTAATAATTTAGGAATCTGGACGTTAACCTCTAATCAGAAGAAGATTTGGCTTGAACGGTTTCACAATGGAAAAATGAAGGATAATTATATTCCTAAAAGTCTAAGTGTCTGAGATCATAATCACAGAGACTAATTCTCCTTCCTCCATACTGAGCCATTAGCTAAGGACTTGGGGATTCAGACCTAAGCTTTGGGCTGATAGATACATGTTTGATGATTAGGTCTAAGCTACTGAGATACTCATTGTGTCATGTAGTGCCATGGCCCTGCCCTTCTTGGCTGAGGGAAATGTTCTGTTAATATGTTCTGTATGTCAAAGGTTTGGCTTTTTTCTTTTCTTGTTTCTTACTTTGAAGGTGAATTGAACCAGCACTGGGCCTAAGAAAACCCAAGGAAAGAATACTATCTTTATATTTAGATGGCCTGGGTTCAAGTCTAGGCTCTATACAATAATTATTTTTGTGAACTTGGGCAAGTTACAGCCCCTTTGGGGACCCACTTTTATCTTCTATATTATAAAGTGGTTAGATTAGATGACTCTGAGTGTCTTACAACTCTAAAAATATGCGATCCTCTTACCTGAAATCTTTTAAAATCATTTTTGAGAATAAAGGAAGGATGAACCTGAAGAGGAAAGTGAGAAGAAAAGGCATCTGGGTGAGAAAAAGAGGTTGGGGGGAGGGGAGCTATTGTTCATTACTAAGAAAATCTGTCTATTTTCTTAGATATGCCAATTGACTTTAGAGACAAGGTCATTCACTTGAACCTTGGGGGTATGAACAAGACAAAAAAAAATCTCAAAGATATGTATGGTGAAGTGGTACTGTTGGATGGACCAAAGGTCAAATTGTCTTCAAAGAGAAGGACCCCAAATACTATTCTCGATAGTAAAGTGAGGTCACAAATTTGAATATGCTTAATGATTTTAACAAAGTGACCAGAACTAACAGGATCACTCAAGAGTGAGAGGTAGTTTTTGAGGCCCTAGAGACAAGGACATCTTCAATAACATGCAAGAGATCATTGCAGGAAGACTGGAATCCAAGGGGGAAATAGAGGATTTGTGTTCTTGCTCATTCATAGTGTCAAGGGAATGGACAGTGCATTTATATATTCATAGTTTGAGTAGCTAGATAGCAGTGGATAGAGTGCTAGACCTGGAGTCAAGGTCAAATCTGGCTTCAGACACTCACTCTCTGCATGACCCTGGATAAGTGTAACGCCATGCACCAGCGGATTCCCAAAAGAATGCTTCTGTGAACAACTTTTAAGTTTTAGATTACATAGTAATAGTTAACACTCTGTTTATTCCATTACAAATGAAGGCAAATATTCATAATATGTCACAATATAGTGTCCATAAGAGCTTAACATTAGAATGGCCACACAGTTTTCAGTACAGTGGCCACAATATTTAGAACAAGGAACAAAATAATACAAAAGAATAATCATCTGGTTTCCCTAAGGGGGAAATCCTCCTCTCTCTCTCAAGAAAACTCCAGCTCACTTCTTCAGCAACCCAGCTCCCAGATGCTGAGACAATCCTGCTTCCTCCAACAGAACAATTCCAGTTCTGTCTCTCTGTCTCTGGAATTCTTGCCTATATACACACACTGGCCTCCTGTCTCAGCCAATACCCTTCTTCCATGTCAACAGGGGAGTTCATGCCCTCTCAACAGTGGACAGGGCTCACACCTTCTATACTTAGTCTTAAGTTACTAAGTGCTACTTAGCCCTAAATTACTAAGTGCTAAGTATCTGCTAAACTGATTGCTATTACAATGATTCACTTAATCTTTGTTTGCCTCAGTTTCCTCATCTGCAAAATGGGGTAATAATAATAATAGCAACTACCTTACAGGGTTGTTTTGAGGATCAAACAGCATAATAATTGTAAAATGCTTAGCACAATGTCTAACACATAGTTAACACTATATAAATATTAGCTCTTAATGTCAATGAGTCTAGAAACTGAGGACCAAGGAAATAGATTCTCAAAGCACTGATACATGAAACAGCCTTACAAACTGAACCTTTATCAACTAGAATCCCCAGATATCCATACAGTCTAAGAATATGGATTCCAAAGATAAGTTGAAAAAGGTAGTCAACCAGGAAAAGACATAGACTCTAAAAAATATTAATCTCAAAAAGGTCAAAGGTAGAAACCCTCAAACATGTGAAAGGTACAAACTATAAGTAGGTCAGTTATGGAAAGAAAGTCATAAGGTTCTTGATAGCAGGGACTATCATTAGTTTCTTTTTATATTCCCCAGTGTTTAGCACAGTTCCTGGAACAGAAAAGGCTCTTAATAAATGTTTATTAATTGACTTGATGATTGAATGTGCACAAATATATTTAAAGATTTTAGAAGCTCTTTTTGTAATAACAAAAAGAAATAGAATTAATACTATTTGGGAAATGGATAGATAAATTGTGATAAATATAACAATACTGTCATAAAATCATTAATTATGAATAATAAACAGTAGTACAGGAAGATTTATATGAACTGATGCAGACTCTAAAAATGATACACAATGTCTAAAATGATGTAAATGAGAAGAAATGAAATCAGAATTAAGTGGTATATAATTACACTAACTAGTTTGGCCATGAAGAAGGGATAAGAAAATGCAACATTCCATTTCATACCATTCCCTTGCCTTTAAAGTAAGGAAAGAAAATGTCCTTCTCTCTTGCCAGGTCTTTTGCTGGCTCTCCATCCTCCTAGGGAATAGTAGAAACACCCTTTTATCTCTCTGCATGTGCGATCTATTCTCCAGCCTGCTATGGGAAGAGGAAAAATGTTAGTCTATTATATAAGGCTTCTGCCTTTGAAGTGAAGAGAGTAAAATGTCAACTCTTAGGAGTGGCAAAGGATAGGAAAACAAGCCACAAAAATCTAGATGTTATAATTCAGGCTGCATTTTTCAGCTAGCACAACATCACTGTTCAGAAGAACAAGGAATGCTCTTCAGGCATGACCTCCAGTCAACTCATTGGCCTCTTCACCTTGGAACATCCTACCACCATTCCTGCAACCCATTCACTGTGGAATATCCCTCCACCAAGTCCCACTGGTGAGTCCTTCCCACAGCCTCCATTTTGTGGAGGGCCCAAGGCTGGACTGCCTTCATTCTTTTTCCTGTCCTATTCCTGGTTTCCTCTAGACTTAAAAACCATTCCCCCATGCCAGGTAGCTTCATTACTTACCCACCACACACACTTAATCTTTTCATTTCTCTTTGTGTGTTATCTTCTCTCCTTATAATGTAACAACTTGAAGGCAGGGACTATCTTTCTTTTTATTTGTATTTCTATCCCTAGAAATTTGCAGTGCCTGACACATAGTAAACCCTTAATAAATGCTAGTTTCCTCCCTCCATCTTTCTTTTTTCTTTCCTCCCTCCATCCCTCCTTTCTCCTTCTCTCTCCCTCCTTCCCTTGTTCCTTCCCTCCTTACTCCCTCCCTCCCTTCCTCCCTCCTTCCTCACTCCCTCCCTTTGTCCCTCCCTCCTTCCCTTCCTTTTTCCCTCCCTCCCTCTGTCCCTCCCTTCCTCCCTTCTTTCCTTCCTTCCTTCCTTCCTTCCTTCCTTCCTTCCTTCCTTCCTTCCTTCCTTCCTTCCGTCCTTTCTTCCTTCCTTTCAGAACTAGAGGTAGAAGTAATTGTTTTCTAAACCAACCTTATGCATTAGGAAACACAAGTATTTGTTCATCTTTTTGGTTTTACCTATTTTACAGCAGAAGAACTGAGGCTCATAAAAGTAGTGAATTGTTCTAATATAAATATGGGCATATATATGTATATATGCACATGTCCATACATACATACATGTATGTATATACTTATGTGTATATATACACACATATACTTATGGGCACACAATACACATATGTATATATGTTTCATGTTTAACATTTTGACATGTTTCATTTTATACCCATAAGGTGTGGAATATTGCATATAATGTCAGACTTAGTTGTTATGTTGGTTACTTCTAATAAACAACTTTTTAAAAAAAATTTTCTACAAGAGAGAACTCTATAGGTATGGGAGGGGGAGGGTATATTTAGAAATGAAAGATATGGGAAAACTAATTTTTTAAAAAAGAAAAAAGATCTAGATCTTATTAAATTGGCAGGTATTACATGTTTACTTAAAAAATAATTTTCCCTCTGTTAATTTAACCTCCTGCAATTTTCACCATGTAGTTTAGTAGTAAAATTCTCAATATCATCTAAATACAGAGGATTAGTCACTACTTTTAGGGAGCAATGCAAAAGAGAAGGAAGCAATGCAATCTTCAGGATAAAATTAGTGGAAAGTAAGAAATATGATAAAGCAGAAAGAACCCTGGGCTTGGAGGCAAAGACCCTTAGTGCAAATTCTGGTTTTATGCTTCATTGACTGTGTGATCTTGGGCAAGTTAACATCTCTGTGCCTCAGTTCCCTAATCTGTAAAATGAGATGTGTGACTTAGGTGACCACTGCATTCTGTTCCTGCTCTCACTATATAATCCCATGCACTCAGTCTATAAAGGAGAAGTAATGGTGTCCATAAGCATCAAAAGGTAGAACCAACAAGGTTAACCTTACAACTTGTTAGTAGAAGAAAAATGAGTGTAGATACTGGAGGCTGATAATACCTTAGTACTTCAGGTTTTTCATCTGTAGAGTGGGAATCAAGCTTAAATCTCTGGGATGTTGTACATAATAATGTAGTGTATCAGATGAGAAAAAAGAGAGGTAGTTTCCTTTGGCACTGACCTGAAAAAAGTAGTGTTGACTTAATTAAAATTTAACATTGAGGTTGAAGTAGGTTAGATCTGTTCAGTTAAAAATACATGATAAATATCACAAAATTCTAGTCTATGTAATCTAAACTCATTTTATAGATGAGGAGACTGAAACTCAGAAAGCCTAAATGACTTTTCTGAGTTCCAAAAATAGTATCAGAAACAATGAGAAACCAGATCCTCTGAACTTATAAGTAGTGGTTTTTTAAACCAACTTTGTGCTTTAGGAAACATACATATTTATTTATCTTTTGGGTTTTACCCATTTTACAGATGAAGAACTGAGGCCCATAAAAGTAGTGAATTGTTCAAATATATATATGTATATACACACATATATACACATATACTTACATACATATATGAGTATATAATATATACATATATACACTTATATGTATATCTAATATACACTCACATGCACATATATACATATGTACATATGTTTCATTTCTAACATGTTAACATGTTTCAACTTACATTCTAAGTCTTTTCCCTCTCTATATGAAGGTAAATAACATGTTTCATTATGCATGTTCTAGAATTGTGGTCAGTCATTGTGTTGATCAAAATGTCTATGTATTTCAAAGTTCTTTGCCTTTAAAATATTATTGTTATTGTCTAAATTAGTTTTTTGGTTCTTCAAACAAGTCTTCCACAGCTTCTCTGAAACTATCACCTTCATTAAGTCTTACATACCAGCAGTCTTCTGTCATATTCATATACAATAACTTGTTCAGCAGTTTCCCAATTGGGGAGCACCCCATCTCAGTTTCCAATTCTTTTCCATAACAAAAAGAATTGCTATAAATATTTTTGTACATATGGGCATTTTCCTTCTTTCTTTGATGTCTTTTGGAGCATAGACCTAGTAGAAATATTGCTGGGTCAAACGAGTCAAAGGGATCAAAGAGTGAAACCATTTAGTAGCTTTTGGGACATAGGTACAAATTGCTTTCCAGAATGGATGTTCTGTTCACAATTGTTCACAATTCCACCAAAAGTGCATTTATGTACTTGTTTTCCCTTAGTTCCTATAGCATTTGTTAAAGTATTTGTTTTTTGTAAGCTCTACATCTGGTAAAATCCAAAGGGATGGGATAATAGATCATTCTGTGAGCTCTATGCCTAAATTACCATGTAAGATCTTCTAAGTAACTGAAGGAGATCCAGAAACCAGAATCCGCAAGGTCCCTTTTTCTTAATCAGAATTAAGAAGGGGAGTGGAACCAAGATGGCAGAGAAAAGGCAGAGATTTACCTGAGATCTTCCCCCAAATCCTTCCAAATGACTTTAAATAATGTCTTAAAACAAATCCTGTAGTTGTGGAACCCAAAAAAGGATGGGGTAAGCCAATTTTCTGGCCCAAGACAATGAAAAGGTTTGTCACAAAATGTCTGTCACACCAGGGAAAATGTAGTATAGTCCTATATAAGCCATCAAACCAGGCCCAGAAAACCAGGAGTAGTCATGGGAAATGTAATGGCAAGCAAAGTAATACTCTGCTGCTTGTTTCAGCTATTCAAATGCCTTTGAGCCTAGCCTTTGATTGTAGGAAGTATTTGTTGAAAACAGTATGCACTGTGTTGCCCTTAATAGGCCTAAAGGGAGTTTGGAGACCTTTCCTACCTTAATAGATCTAATGTCATCACATGGAGACCATGGTGGGAGGAGTTTATTAAAAGAGTAGAACAAGAAGGATAGAACAGGAAGAGTAGAAAAGGAAGGAGCAGAGCACATAAAAGCTCAAACATGAGCTGGGACCAAGCAGAGATAAGAGAGAGAATGTTTGTGATGTTGGCACTCTGTCTGGTGTTCTGTCTGGTGTTCTACATTGGTGCTACTTTGTCAAACAGAAGTACTCTGTCTGTTGACTTGTGTTACTTTGTTATACATAAATATCCTGTCTGTTAATTTGTGTTGATTTCTCAGACAGAAAGTGAATTCAGATGATAGTGCCAGCAATGTGTGTAAATATTGTTGTAGCCCTGTTAAGCTTTGTTTTCCTAGGAACAGAAGCCGCAAAGGGGTTAAAGTGGAATGGTGCCCTTGGACTGAGATATAGAACAGGAGCAGAGAGCTGCCTGAGTGTGAATCCAGGCAAGAGCTGGGAGCATGGAAGAGAAGTCATGGGATTTGAAAGTCAGCCTAGAGTTAAGGGGAAAGAAGACTTTACTTGGGTACTCAGTGCTTACTGATGACCTAGTGGTGGAGGATGTTTGTACTTTCTACTGTCCCTTTAGGATGATTGACTTAAAGATAATTAACCCTTAAGGACAACTGCTTAAGGATAATTGGAAGCCAGTCTGGAGTTAAGATGAAAGAAAACTTGACTTGGGTACTCTGTACTGATTGAGGAGACTATGACTTACTGAATGATGTGTTTTGTTTAAGACTATATGGCCACCTTAGTAATAAGTTGTTATGTTATATTGTTGTGAATGTTGTGCTTTGTTTCTTGAATGTTTTGCTTTAGTTTATTGCTGAATAAATAAAGAGTTCATTATACTATGTGATTAGGTCCTTAAAGTTATTCACAGCAACAGTCCTCAGGAGAGTTGCTCATGATTGACTTTGCAGGGAATGAATGAATCAGCAGCTGCAGTGGCTACTTCCAGAGCTCTCAGCCCACAGACAGTAAGGGGGTTGAACAATTGGTCAGAAGAAGATTACAGGGGTCTCATTTTGGGCCCTGGGAGCAGGCCTCTATTTATTTGTCCTTACTCAGATGCAGGTTGCATTCCTGAGTGGAAGACCCAGGGTGATGATGAGCACTAGCGCATCAGAGCTTGTGGTCTTAGCGGAACAGGGACCCTCATCAAAGTTCCAGAGCAGAAAAGAGTGCTTGTGGTCACTCACAGAACAGAGTATCATGGCAGTAGAGTAGCAAATACACATCTTATTAGAACATGCTACCCTGGAAAAACTGAAAACTTACAGGTCCCCAGAAGTAGCTCTGAAAACAGCTGCACAAAACCCTTGGGACAGTGTGCCCTCCATCTTTGAAGCAGAGCCTCCACTTTAGCAAAGAGTTAAAAGTCAAGAAAGAGACTGGGAAAATGAGCAAAACAATAGAAAAAAATATTCTGACTATAGAAAGTTATTATGGTGAGAAGGAAGATCATAACAGACTCAGAAGAAGACAGCAACATCGAACTTCCTACATTCAAAGACTCCAAAAAAAAATATGAATTGGTCTCAGGACATGGAAGGGCTCAAAATGAATTTTAAAAATCAAGTAAAAGAGTTAAAAGTAAAATTAGGAAGAGAAATGGGAGTGATGCAAGAAAATCATGAAGAAGAGTTAACAGTTGGTAAAGGAAGCATAAGAAATACTGGAGAAAATAATACCTTTTAAAGCAGAATATGCCAAGGGGTTAAAAAAAGGAACAAAAATTCAATGAGGAGAAGAATGCCTTGAAAAGCAGAATTTGTCAAATGGAAAAAGAAGCACACAAATTCACTGAAGAAAAGACCACATTACAAAATAGAATTGTCCAGATAGGTAAAGATGTACAAAAATTCACTGAAGAAAATAATTCCTTAAAAATTTGAATCAAGCAAGTGGAAGCTAATGACTCTATGGGACATCAAGGAACAATAAAGCAAAACCAAAAGAATGAAAACATAGAAGACAATATAAAACATCTTATTAGAAAAAAAAATCAACTGACCTGGAAAATATATCCAGAAGAAAGAATTTTAAAATTATTGGACTACCTGAAAAGTCATGATCAAAAAAAGAGTCTTAACATCATTTTTCAAGAAATTATCAAGGAAAACTGCCCTGATATTTTAGAAACAGAGTGTAAAAAAGAAATAAAAAGAATCAACTGATCACCTCTTGAAAGAGATCCGAAAATGAAAATTCCAAAGAATAACATAGTCAAATTCCTGAGTGTCCAGGCTAAGGAGAAAATATTGCAACCTGCTAGAAAGAAACAATTCAAGTATTGTGGAGTCACAATCAGGATAACACAAGATTTAGCAACTTCTAACATTAAAGAATCAGAGAGTTTGGAATATGACATTATGGAGGGCAAAACATTCAATGAAATAGATGAAAAGACTGGAGCTGAATAGAAAATTTGACTTCCAAATACAGGACTCAAGAGAAGCATAACAAGGGAAGTAGGAAAGAGGAACCTTAAGGTACATAATAAGGTTAAACTTCTTACATTCCTACATGGGAAGATGATGTTTATAATGCATAAGAATTTTCTCATTATTAGGGCATTTGAAGGAGTATAGACAGAGGGCATAGGCATGAATTGAATATGATGGGATGATATCTTTAAAAATAAATTAACAGGTGAGAAAGAGGAATGCATTGGGAGAAAGGGAAAGTGGGAGGTAGAATGGGGTAAATTATTTCACATAAAAGAAGCAAAGAAGAGCTATTACAATGGAGAGGAAGGTGGAGGAGTTGGTGGGGAGCTCGTAAACCTTACTTCCATCAGAATTGGCTCAAAGAGGGAATAACATACACACTCAACTGGCTATAGAAATCTTTCTTACCCTACAGAAAAGAAGGAGGGGAAGAGCATATGAGAAGAGGGGATTGCTCATAGAAAGGAGGGTGTATTGGGGAGGCAATAATCAGAAGGAAAACACTTTTGAGGAGGGAGAGTGAGAGGAGAAAAAGAATAAAATAAATAGGGGAAATAGGATAGAAGGAATTTCAGTTAGCAATCATAACTGGGAAAAATTTTTGAAGCAAGTCTCTCTCATAAATGCCTCATCTCTCAAAAATATAGAGAAATAAGTCATTTATAAAAATAAGAGCCATTTCCCAATTGGAAAGTGATCCAAAATTATGAGCATTCAGTTTTCAGATGAGTAATCAAAATTATAATCATATGAAAAATGCTCCAAATCACTATTAATTGGAGGAATTAAAACAATACTAAGTTACTCACACCTCTTAGATTGGTTAATAGGACAGAAAAGGAGAATAATAAATGACTGACAGAATATGGGAAAATTGAGACACTAAAGCACCATTGGTAAGGTTGTGAACTGATTCAACCATTATGTAGAACAATTTGGAATTATGTACAAATATTAAGAGCAGTTCTTTTCTGGTGACAAAGAATGGAAATTGAGGGGATGACCATAAATTGTAGAATAGCTGAACAATTTGTGGTACATGATTGCAATGGAATACTATTGTGATATAAGAAATGATGAGCTAAATGCTGAGAAAAACCTGGAGAGACCTACATGAACTACCATAGACCTAGAAGAACACTGCACACTGTAACAGCAATTTTGTAAGATGATCAACTGTGAATGACCTAGCTATTTTAAGCAATACAATGATCCAAGAAACTCTGAAGGACTTATGATAAAAAATGCTATCCATCCCTAGAGAAAGAGCTGATGGAATCTGAATATAGATTGAAACATATTTTTTTAAAACTTTATTTTCTTGGGTTTTTAATTTGGCCTATGTTGTTGTTGTTGTTTTTACAACATGAGAAATGTGGAAATATGTTTTGCGTGATTACAAATTTATAACCTGTATCAAATTGCTTGCTTTCTCAATGAGGGGTGTGGGAAGATAATGAGAGAATTTGGAACTCAAATTTTAAAATGAATGTTAAAAATTATTTTTATATATGATTGGGGAAATTAAATATTAAATTTAAAAAGTAAAAAGAGATGTCACTTGTTGGCATTGAAAATTGCAAGACTGGTAGTCAGAACTTTTGCCTTAGAATCTTAGCTCTGTCCCCAACAAGAACAAGTCATTTAGGTATTTCTGAATTCCCACTTCCTCAACTGAAAGCTGGGGCTAGGTATCCTTGTAGTGCTTAGCATAGAATTGTTTTGAGGATCAAGTACATCAATGGATATGAAAATCATTTGTGACTTTAAAACATCTGTAAGTGAAATGTATTAACAATTAACATATTATAATAACATTTATTTGTTGTTATTCAGTCATTTTTCAATTGTATCTGAACCTTTGTGCCCCTTTTTGGGTTTTCTTGGAGAAGATACCAGAATGGTTTCCCATTTCCTTCTCCAACTCAGTTTACAGATGAAGAAACTGAGACAAAAAGTGAAGTGAATTGCCCAGGGTCAAACTGCTAGTAAGTATCTGAGGCCACATTTGAACTCAAGTCTTCCTGTCCCCAGGCCCAGCATTATATCCACTGTACCACTTAGCTGTCTCTTATAATAACATAATATTTTTAAAAAATCACTAAGTTTCACAAAGCACTGAACATATATCATCCCCATCTTACCCTCATAATTGCCCTGTGAAGGAGGAGCTACTATTTCACCTATATTATAGATGAATAAAATAAAGCTGGACAATCAAGTGACTTTTTCAAAGTTCCACATTGTGGAAGATTCAGGGTTCCAACACATATCTTTCTTATATCCTTTCTAGAGTGTACTTCCTAAGCCTTGTTGTTGTCATGTTCTTATGACATCCCCATTTCTAGCATGGCAGTGGACATGCAATGGGATAGGCCTTTACCCTGGACTCTCCAAGTAAAGCCTTCAACAAAGAGCATGACCAACTTTCTGGGCTAGACCAAGGCTGATCCACACATATGAAATGGTCGTCTTCCTTTCTTCCTTATTACTGTCAAGAATACCACTATTCTACTCTCCCAGGCTTGAAAACACAATGATCATCCTTGACTCCTTATTCCACCTTACAACTCACATCCAATCAGTTATCAATTCTTGCCATTTCAATATTTTCAACGTGTCAAATATGCCCTCTTCTTTCTTCTGATATTGTAGCAACTCTGACACAGATCAACGTTTGGCTCACTGCAATTGCTTGTTGGTTGGTCTTCCTGCCTCAAGTCTTCCTGAACTCTAATCGATTCTGTGTTTAGCCATCAAATTTATCTTCCTAAAATGAAGGTCCTAACATATCATCCTCCCTTCCACTCAATAAGCTCCAGGGGTTACCTATTACCTATAGCATCAAATATGTATTTCTCTGGCTTTTAATTTGGCTCCTTCCTACCCTTCCAGTTTTCTAAAGCATACTACCCTCCATACATTCTGTGATCCATTGACACTGGCCTCATGGTCACTCCATCTTCTAACTCCAAGTGTTTTCAATGGCTGTTCTCAATATTTGTGACACTATCTCTCCTCATCTTTACCTCCATACTTCTCTAGTGTCTTTCAGGTATCATCTGAAGTCATATCTTCTTCAAGAAGTTTTTCAGAGTTCTCCTTAACTTTAAAGCCTTACCTCTGAGAATACCCCTAATTTTTCTTCTATACGCCTTATTTATGGCTAGTTATTTACTTATTATCCCTAGTCAGTCCTATCTCCAGAGCTTAGCACTGTGCTTAGTACATAAAGGGTGCTTAATAAATGCTTGGGACAGCTAAGTGGTATGGTAGATAGAGTCACTGGCCTGGAGTCAGGAAGACTCATCTATCTGAGATCAAATCTGGCCTCAGAAACTTTCTACCTGTGTGACCCTAGGCAAGTCACTTAATCCTGCTTGTCTCAGTTTCTTCATTTGTTAGATGGACTGGAGTAGGAAATAACAAACAATTTCAGTATCTTTGCCAAGAAAACCCCAAATGGGATCTTGAAGAGTTGGATACAGCTGAAATAACTGACCACCAATATAGTGTGTACCAAAATACCTATAGTATTTTGGGATGCTGGGTGGTTTAGTGAATAAAGCACTAGACCTGGAGTCAGGAAGATTAATCTTTCTGAGTTCAAATCCTACTTCAGACACTTACTAGCTAAGTGACTTTCGGAAAGTCACCTAACCCTATTTGCCTCAATTTCCTCATTTGTAAAATGAGCTGGAGAAGTAAATGGCCAACCACTCAAGTATCTTTGCCAAGAAAACCACAAATAGGGTCACCAAGGGTTGGACGTCACTGAAATGACTGAACCATAATAATAAATGCCTAACGTGACCCGTGGGTTGGCCAGAGTTACATTGGTAATCATATCTCAAGGACAAAGATTTCCTATCATTCTAAAGACTTCCTACTGACTTATACTTGTTGCTCTAAAGAGAATTACGTAGAAAAAAACAAGTGGTAATGAGAGCAGGATATTCTGAAATGATGCACAGAGAACAACAGGAGGGGATTATTTGGATGTTGGGCCCCTAGCCTTTCCCAAGTACCCTTTTCTCATTCTCTTTGATCTTCGGACAATTCAAGCTTTAGAAATAGAAAAGCCAGCCTGCAAATGCAAGAGTAAAAACTGAACTGTAGTCATCCAAGTTTATCCATATTCACAAACCAGTGGACTTATCTTCTAATCCATACCATTTTAGCATTTCCAAAAAGAAAAAAAAAAGAAGAAAAAGAAGGAAGGATTTGTGGTAATGGGATGGGGGAGAAAGGATGTATTTTTCACATTAGAGTCAAAAAATGGTCTCTATCTCATGCTTCAATATGCCTGACATTTGAAAGGGAAATGGAATGCATTCCCACTATTAAGAGTGACCTGACAAATATGCCCGCACGTCTCTTAGCAGCCTGTCAAAAAATAAGATCATGGGACACTTGGTGCATCCAATCTGTCATATTAATGAAAATTCCCCAAAGCCTGAACATTCATCTTTGCCTTGCACTCCTAGTAAGGAAATGATTTAAAAGAGAAAAAACAGGAATCTAGTCCATCATAAAGCTCTGCTATCTTATTAGGGATTTTCTGCCCTAAATTTACTTTGAATGTTTTCCTTTCAACACACACACACACACACACACACACACACACACACACTTCACACAAAGCTTTTACCATTTCTCAACTCTGAACTCAATTGGTGTGCTGTCACCTGGCTGCCACTACCTGTAGCTTATATGTTTACTACCGTCCAGATGTTATCCACCCTACTGTGAGCGGTATCAGTGTTCCCTTGCCTACCATATTGCTGGGTGATATCTATCAACACGTGTCCCACAATCTGTTCCTTCCCCAAGGGTTCTTCACACATTTATTTTCCGTTACATCTCTGAAGTGTAAGATAACAACATACTTTGCTTTATTTTGGGCACAGTCATCAGTGAAAACCATCCCAGGAATGGTGTACACATTCTCTGAGAATTAGTCGAAATATCTGGTTTCCCTAGTACTGAGTACTCAGTGTGGAAACCTGAAACAAGGCCTGAACATATGCTGGAACATTTAGGACAACTGCAATTGCCTTGTGTGAAAAGATTGGAGTGACTGGCTCTTCTGTGTCTGCTTGGCTTTGTTAAGTGCCATCTGAGTTCAGCCAAAATCCTGTCAGCTCACATTCTCATGGGTCAAATCACTTTCCATCATGGGAGAGGGACATGTTTAGAAATACTAGCTCACTGGGGTCACATTCACAGGCACACATGAACAGGCGTGCTCGTGCACACACACACACACACACACACACTAAAATTTTTCTTAATTTTCTATTCTCTCTTTGACTATATAGTTTGTCTTACGAAAGTAAAATTAGGCAAAAGGTGGTAAATTAATTCATGAAAATTAATGGATGCCCATAGGCTAATGACTTGAATGAACCTAATCAGAATTCACCTAAAGGAAAACCTGAAAGAAACAGAATAGCCTCTCAACTACTACCATTTATTATTTCTGATTTGTGCTGTGACAGTAATCTGTGTGTTTTAAGGAAACCTGGGTTACTTGTAACATGTGCAGAGCTCCTTAAAAGCAGAGACTGTAGAATTTTCCATCGAATTTCCAGTGCCATAGTGAATAAGATGCTAAGTCTTATGCTAAGTCAGGAAGAAATGAGTTTGAATGATACCACTTAGACCTGTTAGCTATTGCAAGTATGGAGACATTCGATTCATCCATAGGAGCTGGGGTTTCCTGATCTTGAAAATGGTGATAATCATAGCTGTGTTACAATACCTGCCTTATGGGAATTGTATTAAGGATCAAATGAGACAATGTATATAAACTGTGTTGCAAATTTTAAAATGCTACATAAATGGCAGTCGTTAAGGGCTTAATAACTATTTGCTGAATTGAGATGAATAATAATATAAAATAATAGTAGCTAGTATTTATCCATTGCTTTAAGGTGTACAAACTGCCTCACCATGCTAATCTCATATTATCTTCACAACAATTGTGGGAAGTAGATGCAGCTAATCACCCCAGTTTTATAATTGAGGAAACTGAGGAAGAGAGAGGGTAAGTGACTTGCTGAGGATCACACAGCTAGTAAATATCTGAGGTCAGGCTTAAACTCAGGTCTTTCTGATTCTAAGATAGCAGCATGCTATCCACTGGGTTTCCTACTAGGCTCTTGATATGAATTCCAATACATTATTGAACCTGTAAATGAAATTTTCTGCAAACATGTTGCATTATTTAATGTAAATAATTCTTGGCCATATTTCAGCATGATAGATAATGTTAGAAGAGATTTTTTTTGCAGAACATAATGATAGCTCTTCACTGAGTCTAATAATATTTTTATAATTTGATGAAACTATGGTATCTTTGAGAGAGGTGCAGGTGCTCTTCACCTTACGCCTGGACTATTGTAATAATAGCTTGCTGATGAGTCTGCTTAGCTCACGTTTCTCCCCACTAATCTTTCCTCCATTTGGCCACTGAAGTGACTTTCCTAAAGCACAGGTCCTACTATGTCACTCCTAACTCAATAAACTTCGGCAGCTCTCTGTTTCCACTCATTTGGCGTTCAAAGCCCTTCAGATCTGAGCCTCCTCCTATCTTTCCATTCTTCTCACAACTTACTCCATAAACTGTACTGCATGATCCAGTATCATTGACTTCCTAGCTATTCTATACACAAGACATGATTTCTTGGCTCTAAGCATTTTCTTTTTTTTTGTAATAAATTTTATTTGTTTTCTTGTTTACATCATTCATTTTCATGAGATTTTTGAATTACAAATTTTCTTCCCATCTTTCCCCTACCCCCAATCCCAAAACAGCGATCCCACTGTAGAGCCCCTCCCCTGGCCTACTCTCTAACTTTCTGGTAGGGCAGGGAGGGTCTCCCAACCCCAGCCCCTGTATATCTTAATTCCTAGTTGCTGGTATTGCAGGGCTTTAAATTCTAGATTCTTTCTAGAATTCCTCCCTTGTCACCCACCCCTGCTGGAAGGACAACCAATTCAATACAGACTGTGTAGGTGTGATTATACAGGACATCTACATAGTGGACATATTGTGACAGTGATCATATGTCCCTCTTTCCTATCCCTCCACCCCCTTGTTCTGTTCTCAACCCTGTCCCTGTCCCTTTCCTGAAGTGTGTGCTTTCAGTATCCCTCCCCTAGACCCTGCCCTGCCCTCCGGCATCCCGCCTTTCATCCCCATGCTCCCTACTCTCTTGTGTGGCATGATGCCCAGTTTAGAGTTTATGCCATTTCTTCCCTACTCCAGATTCAATGAGAGTAAATGAAAGTAAAGTTGTAACAGTTATCCCTTGCTTCTTCTATATGGCATGATTAAGCCCATTTTGTCTCTCCCTGTCTCCTCTCATTCTAGTCCTCTCCCACCTCAGAATTTCACCTTTTAAAGTATCATCCCTTCATATTCAATTCATCCTATACCCTCTATATACACATATACCCACTTGCTCATATATGTATTCATACACATATATAGCCTCCTATTTAGACATAGGTGTAAGTATACTTATATATACATTTGTATTGCCTTCCCCTATCCTTATAC
>CM053599.1:119944826-119972202 GCA_028646575.1 Pseudocheirus occidentalis | reverse complement strand
AGCTCCACTCACTTTCACTGACCTCTAATCCTGGCTCAGTAGATGTGAAGATTGCTCCAGGTGCTTTAGATCTTCTCTGAAGTAGACTCACATTATGGCTTGGAAGGCTCAGCTCCTCCCAGCCACCCTGGAGCCTGGCTGCATGGTGGTTTCAGGCTGGGCTGGTCTGGGCTCCCAGACTGCAGGCCTGCAGGATGAGCCCCTCGAGCTGAGCTGCCTTTCTTTAATCCCTATTTTTCACACCTTGGTAGATGTGGAGTTGCTGGAGGCTGTAGATCTTCTGTCTTGTAGACTGGCTGTGGCGCAGCTCAACTCGGCTCAGCTCCTTCTGACTGCCCTGGGGCCTGCCTGCATTTTGATTTCAGGCTGCCACAGTGATCCCCTGCTGCTGAGCTGCCTTCTATGAGAGATGTGTTTTCTGTATTTTTGTGAGTTTGAGAGTTCTGGAATTTGTCCAGAGTCATATTTTATGTTTGTTTAGGGTGGCTGTGTGGTAGCTGCAGGACCTTGTTGCTTCTACGCTGCCATCTTGGCTCTGCCCCCAAAAGTCCAACTTCATGAGAAATTAAGAAATTATAAAATAAAACCAAAAGAATGAAAAAAAGAAAACAATGTAAAGTATCTCATTAGAAAAACAACTGATCTGTAAAATAGATCCAGGAGAGATAATTTTAAAATAACTGAATGAAGAGAAGCATGAAAAAGTAAACAGGAAAGACTAGTTATAGGTGACTTATTAAAATTAAGTTGTTTCCATTTCTACATGGAATGATGACATTTGTAACTCATGATACCTTTCTCAATATTAGGATAGCTGAAGGAAATACATACATACACACATATACATAGAAATAGGTAGATGGATAGTTAGATAGAGGTATAGATGTATAGACAGAGGGGACAGGGTGAGTTGCATATGAAAGAATGATATCTTAAAAATAAAATTAAGAGGTGAGAAAGGAATGTACTGGGAGAAGCAGAAAGAGAGAAGTAGAAAGGGGTCAATTATCTCACAAAAATAGGCAAGAGAAAAGCTTTTTCAAAGGAGGGGAACAGGGGGAGCTGAGAGAATGAATGAACCCAACTCTCATCACATTTGGCTTAAGGTGAGAATAACATATACACTCAATTGGGTATCTTACCCTACAGGAAAGTAGAGGGGAAGGGGATGAAGAGGGAGGATAGTAGAAGGAAGATCAAACCGGAAGAGGGGGTAATCAGAAGCAAACATCATCTCTCCCCCTTCTAAAACTGAACTTTTAAAAAATATCTTAAAATATTTTAAGTATGCTTACTTATGTAGGGTCAAAGGAGAGAATAAATGGTCCAAAATAAGGAATAAAGCAAATCAGGCTCTCCTTTCAATGCTTATATACTCCTTCTCCTTCCTTTGTCCCATAAACCAACTAAAATACTCAAAGATTGCTAAGTTTGAAACGAGAGGGAAAACTAACAAAAAACACCTTGCTTACCCTAGAACTCCTGAGAAGAATGAAAAACTAAGTCGTATCAGAGATGAGAACTTGACCATACAAAAGGGTAATACTGGGAAACCATCCACAGTGACCTACTAACTCCATCACATATTGCATTGTATATTTGGAGTTCTACAATCCTATTCCTCATCTTCTTTCCTATTGAGGCCTCATTTTAATATAAAAGCCATTCTTTAATAAATCTCATTTGATTTATAAATTTTGTATTTTGTATTTGTATTTGTTTGCCCATTAAAAGTGGACACATATGCCACCCATTTGGAAAGACTTTCAGTGCCAAATGTAAGAAATCTTTTAAAATTTTAAAATGTATAAAAACAATTTTAAACATTCATTTTTAAAAAATGCTGAGTTCCAAATTCTCTCAATCCTTATATCCAACACCTCTCCTGAGATGGTAAGTAATTCCACACGTTATACACGGGGAATCTTGCAAAACATATTTCTATATTATTCATGTTGTGAAAGACAGTACAGACCAAAAACCCCACAAATTCCAAACCATGAATAAAAGTGAAAAATAACATACTTAGATCTATGTTCAGTAAATTCTTTGTTTCTGTTTTGTGCTCTGGTTCTAGGATATCAAGACAGTTTTCCTAGATAATTTCTTGAAATATGGTATCCAGACTTTTTTTTTTATCACAGCTTTCAGATACTCCAAAAATTATTATTTTATTCCTCCTGAATCTATTTTCCAGGTTACTTGTTTTTCTGAGAAATGTCACATCTGCTATTTTTTCATTGTTTTGATTTTAATTGATTCTTTTTTTTCTTTTTTTGCTTTCTGGAGGGCAGTTGGGGTTAAGTGACTTGCCCAAGGTCACACGGCTGGTTTTTTGTGTTAAGTGTCTGAGGCCGGATTTGAACTCAGGTATTCCTGACTCCAGGGCCGGTGCTCTATTCACTGCGCCACCTAGCTGGCCCGATTTTAATTGATTCTTGATGTCCGATAGAGTCATTAGCTTCCACTTTTCTAATTCTAATTTGAAGGAATCATTTTCTTCAGTTTTTGTACCTACTCTTCCATTTATCCAATTCTGCTTTTTAAGGAGTTGTTTTCTTTAATGAATTTTTGTACATTTTTTTCTTTTCTTTTTTTGCTTCCTTTACCAAGATTTTGACTCTTTTTTCATGATTCTCCTGCATCACTCTCATCTTTCCCCATATTTTTCTACAATACTTTCATTTTTAAATTTCTTTTGGAGCTCTTTTATGAGTTCTTCTTCTTCTTCTTCTTCTCCTTTTTTTTTGCAGGGGTGAAGGCAAGGCAATTGGGGTTAAGTGATGCACAGCTAGTAAGTGTCAAGTGTCTGAGGCTGCTTTTGAACTCAGGTCCTCCTGACTCCAGGGCTGGTGATCTATTTATTGCACCTCCTAGCTGCCCCTCGTGCATGAGTTTTTATGGGCCTAAAACCAATTCACATTTTTCTTTGAGACTTTGCATTTTGACAATGTTATCCTCTTCTGAGTTTGTATTTTGATCTTCCCCATCACCATAGTAAGCTTTTATAATCATTTACGTTTTTTGGTTCATTTTTTCCGCATATATTTTTATTTTTAAAATTGGACTTTGCTTTTGGGGTATGGAGGCACTCTCCTAAACTTCTTGCACTTGGACCTGGGGTCTCAGCTCTGGATTTCTCTGCTGGGACTATGGGACATGGTTACTGCAGGTCCTGCTGCACCAGTGCTCGGGCCTTCTGTTGACTTGCTTGGGTTACACCACTACTGGCTTACTTGGACACTGCCTACACTACCTACAGTGGACTCCATTCCTTTCCTGTCAAACCTCTAAGTTATCTTGGGCTAGGAAATTGTTTCATCCATCTTTGTGCTGGTTCTGTCACTCCAGAATTTCTTTGAAGACATTATTTTATAGTTGTTTGGAGGTAAATCTGGGAAAGTTCAGGTGAGTTCTTCCCTTATTCCACAATCTTGACTTTGCTCTCCCCCAAATGAGAACATTAAAGTATGTGGCAAAAACTTACCTTTTTAAAAAAATTTTAAATGAAAAATATCAATGCACCTCAAAAAATAGTACTAATTCAAATTGGAACCAGGATTGCAGCTAATACAGAGGTCCCTTTCTCCTCCTGGGTTTTGTTAGAGGAAGGAAAGAGATAAACATTTTTTAAGCACCAACTACATACCAGTTATTGTTCTAAGTGCAAATGCTTTACTGATAATATTTCATTTGATCCTTATAACAACTCTTGAGGATAGGTACCATTATTATTATTTGTATTTTACAGTTGAGGAAATTAAGTGTCCAGAGTCACACAACTAGTCAATTGCTTGCTGCCAGATCTGAATTCAGATTTTCCTGACTCCAGATCCAGTGTTCTATCCATTGCACCACCTAGGTGATGCTGTAAGAACATGGAGTTCATAACACAACTACACAGCATCATTGGGAGGGTATTTGTGACAAACAGATAAATTTCTGTGGCATCAAGCAGCTTGGAAATCATTTTAGCATGGCAAAAATAGACAAATTTAACTTAGTACAAACTTTTCCCACTACTCAATTTTACACAATGAGTGGAGCCTAGAATTGGTAATATTGGTAATATCGTTCTTTCAACGTCTTTCTCCTCCACAAAGACTTCTTTGACTATCCCAGGTCACAGTGATATCTTCCTTCTTTGAATTCCCATATGGGTTCTGTTTGTCTCATTAATTTGCCCCTTTCATAGAACTTCTTACTGCCATCTATTAGATTGTAAGGATTGTAAACTTGAGGGAAAGCACTGTCTTATGGCTCTTTTTGTATCCCCAGTGCCTAGCACAATGACTAGCACATAGGAGGTCCTAAATAAATGTTGATTGACTGATGAACTGATCTAACTGTTTCGTAGGCAAAAAAGAAAAAGAAAAGTAGTGAAGTAAAATAGAAAGATCATTTGCTCTGCCGTCACTTGCTCTGGGTTTGAGTCACATTTCTGACATTTATTAATTCTCTGACACTGGTCTTGTCACTAACTTACCTTAGTTTCTTCATTGCTCCTTATCTGTGAAATGGATATAATAGCATTCTCACTACATGTCTCACTGGGTTGTTTCAAGGAAGATGTTCTATAAACTCAATTATAAAAAGAGGAGCTATTGTAAGAGCATTTCCAAATGTGAGGTGTTGTGCTACCTTTTGTTCTAACCACCTACCCTTGAGTGGTAAGCATAAAATTATAGAACCAACCTATCAATTAATCATCACTTATTAAATGCTTACTACATACCAGGCACTATGTTAACAGCTTAGAAGACAAATAGAAAATGATAAGTGATCTACCTTCAAGGAGTTTGGATTAGATTTGGGGAGGGAGAGTGGTATGTAAATTATAAAGGGATAGTGGACAGGAAAGGGAACTTTAGCCTAGTACTGTAGGGACTTTGTAGATCCATAAAGAAATAGATTATCTTTCCATAGCAATGGTACTATAATCTTGCTGATTGTTCTCTGAGTGCTGGAAAGAATCTCATCGTATACTTTGTCATAGCTTCTACTGCATTTAATAAAGGGAGGGCTTGGGACACACTACATACCCAATGAATAGTCATTGAAATGAATTAACTTGAGAGAGAAAAAGAAAAAGATTGTTTTACTGTACTCTAGACATGTTTTAAAAATTTGGCTGGAAGAAGGGAAACCAAGTACCCTTTAAGAAGTGACTTGTGAGCTGGTGTTCATAACACAAAGAAAAGAAGAGCAATGGCAGTCATCAGATGATTTCCAGTTGTATGAAAAGTCAGTCTGGATCATTTAGGACCAAAAGTGGCTTCAGTGGCGGCCAGCACAAGACTGAGGTGTTCCAGAACAGCGATGATCACAGTAGGATAATATAGGGTTATATGCTTCAGTGTTATAAAAATACTCATTAGAATTTGTGAATTTAATTAACAAAGAAAATATTAGTGTTTAAGCAAGAGTGTCTCAGCGTATAAGTGAGAAATCAGTTTTCTCATTCAAAATTAGAATCCTAGGATCGTACATTGAGAGATGAGACCATCTAGTTCATCCCTTTCATTTTACATTTACACTTCACTTTATAGGAGTGGAAACCAAAGTCTATTAAATGGTTTCTCCAAGGTGCCACAATAGTAAATATTAGAAGTGAGATTTCAATGCTGGGTCTCTGAATTCTAGAGGCTGTCTGTTTTCTATGATACTTTTCTTGGTAAAGCACTGAATCTGCTCATAAAGTCTCATGTTCATCAGCTTAGCACAATATCTGGCCCATAGTAAGTGCTTAATAAATATTTTGTCTGTCTGTCTGTCTGTCCGTCCATCCGTCCGTCGGTCCATCCATCCATCCATCCATCCATCCATCTATCCATCTATCTATCTATCTATCTATCTATCTATCTATCTATCTATCTATCTATCTATCTATCTATCTATCTATCTATCTATTATCTACTTATCTGTCAAACTCCTTAGGCCAGAAAAAGGCAAAATCTTGAATTCTCTTTAGGTAAAAATGATCTGTTTATGACTTTAGAAGAGAAGATATTAAGCAAAATGACAGGTTTCCATCTGTGAGAGTTGAGGTGAGGATGAAATTTGTTGTACTTTTCTACAAAGCTCATGGAAATGTGATCTTGAGTTGGTCTCCAAGTAGAAAAAAATAAATAATTTTACACAGTTGTAATGTGGGAATGCTCTGGGAAAGGACAGCACATGGAGGCTTAATTTGGGGTAGATTTCTAAATAGGGATAAAACAGGATAAATAATAGTTCCTTTCCATCTGTCGTACTCATTTCTTCCAACCTCTCTGCTCTAAAGAAGAGTCTTAAGGCAAAGGACATCTTGAAATGTTTCTCATCACTTAAAAATGTTGGGTTACCATTGAAATTCTGAAGGGATAAATGGAATTCCATTAACCAGTTTCCATCTCTGCCCTGAGTCTAATTAAGATTTTAATTTTTTCAGTTTTCCTTATTTATAACAATTATTATGCTTATTGAATTGATATAATAATTACTATTGCAATTCCTCATCTAACTGCCAGTGTCAGGGAAAGAAGTGTTACATATAAGTGTGGTTTCCAAATAACCTAAACTTTATCTTTTGAATGACAGAAGTTTCTGTTAAATTGTAATCACTTTTCAAGAAAATCTTTCTAGGCATACATTTCATGCATTTCAACATTCATATGTAAATGATATGTTACATAATTTAATTTTTCTTAGTGACTCAGTCTCATCATTTAGCTGGTAAAACTACTTCTACCTCTGGTATTTCAGTTGTTGTGTCTCCTTTCTCCCTGTCCTGCTCTCATTTTTCACTTAGTCTCTTGTCAGTGTGCTTGCTTGCAAAACCATCCCCTTTCTACTGTTCTAATTTACTGCTTCTAATCTACTATGAGCTGAGAAAACAAAAAAGCAAATTTGTTAGAATTGTATGTCAATATGTTTCTTACTGAGTGCTTTATGAGCAAAGGTGATGGCTTTGATGCAGCTATTTAAGGGGTTACTAGCATTTGTCCTAGATTAAGGACTATGTTCCAGAGTTTTGGAGTTATGGAAAGAATGACCTTTTTATAAATGGAGTGGTGTTGCATTATTACCATTAGACAAAAAAGGAAGTTTAGCTATCAGAACAGGAAAACAGCACCTTCTGTAAACTCTGAGGTTGCCTAAGAGCAGTTTATAGAAGGACTTTGAGATGGTTTTTCCTAAATTGGCCCTTGTAGTGAGACTGCAGAATTTAATGTGTTGATTAGGAAAGTAAGAGAACCACGTGAGATTGTGAGATCTTGGGTAAGTCATAACCTCTCTGGATTTCAGTTTCCTTATGTGCAAAATGAGATTTGAACTAGAGAGTCTCCAAGGTTCTCTCTAAATATAAAACACTATGATCTCTGACCTACTCAGGTCAAAGTAGTGTAGTTTTTGAGACTGATTACCTGGGAGACTTTCCCTATGAGTCTATAATATATTCTGAAACACCTGCATAGAGACCAATGTACCCCCCTTACCTAGCTAATGTACCTTTTCCTACCTCCAAAAGGATTTTAGATATTGAATAGAGTCAATCTCCAACAATGGGCTTAAGTAAAGTAATGTTTTTACTTGACTATCTATTTATCTATCTATCTATCTATCTGTCTATCTGTCTGTCTGTCTGTCTATCTATCCATCCATCCATCATCCATCTATTTTGCCTTTTCCTAGCCTGAGTTTGACAGATAAGTAGATAATAAATAGATAGATAAATAGATAGATAGATAGATAGATGGATAGATAGATAGATAGTCAAGTAAATTTTTTATTTTGTCCTTTTCCAAATTGGCACCACATATCTCCAGTCTTATTGCAGCAATAAGATTTCTTGGTATTGACCTTAGCAAACCAGTCAGAGATTCTGAGACCCAGTGTGGTGGAGCAGACAAAAGCCAAAACCAGGACTTCACTACCACCATTCCTCCCACACATATATACCTTGGTATAGCCAGGGAAAATGGCAGATTCCACCTCTGAAAACCACCACATGCTTCAGCGTAACCCCAGGCAGAAAGATTTTCTCCAGTGGCCAGAGCTCCACATGCTTCAGCTACAGGAAGGTGGGCATCCTACAGGTCCAGAACTCTATGTGCTTTGGTGTAGCCCTAGGGAAATCAGAAAACCCCCACCTGGCTTCAGCACACACCAGAATAGGAACAACACTGAGCACTAGATAAGCTGCCAGACACCCACAGTCTACAGCTGTCACAGCTACCCCAACCCTTCCCTCTCAGCATAGCAGAATGCATGAGAGGCCCGTTGGGCATCAAGACAACATCAGTGTAGCCCCTGTCACAAAACGTCTGAGACAGAGCCCCTTCCACTCTGGGAGCCAAGATCAAATTCAAAAGGAAGGGAAAAGGCCAAAAAAAAAAAATCTGACCGGAGGAAGTTATTATGGTGACAGGGAAGATCAAAACACAAACTGAGAAGAGGACAACAATGTCAAAATGCCTGTGGGAAAAACCTTAAAGAAAAATGGTAAGTGGTCTCAGGTCCAGAAAAAAACTCATGGAAGAGCTCAAAAAGGAGTTTAAAAATTATATGAGAGGTGGAAGAAAATTTGAGCAAAGAAATGAGAATAATGCAGGAGAGTTATGAATAAAGATTCAACTGCTTGGAAAACTGCTTAAAAATTGGACAAATGGAAAAAGAGATACAAAAATCCACTGAAGAAAACAGCTCCTTAAAGAGTACAATTGGCCTAATGGAAAAGAAAATACAGAAACAGTTGAGGAAAACAATACCTTAGAAAGTGGAATCAGTCAAGTGGAAACTAACAACTCTGTGAGCCATCATGAATCAATAAAACAAATTCAAAAATAAGAAAAAAATGGAAGACACCATAAAATACTTCTTGGTAAAAACAACTAACCTAGGAAATAGATCCAGGAGAGACGATAAGAATCATTAAACTATGTGAAACCGATTATCAAAAGCAGGACCTGGAACACGATATTCCAGAGGGCAAAGGAGTTAGGACTACAACCAAGAACCAACAAACAAAATTAAGAATAATACATCAAGGGAAAACATAGTCATTCAATGAACGGAAAGATTTCAAACCTTCACAAGGAGAAGACCAGAACTAAACTAAAGATTTGACCTCCAATATCAAGACTCAAAAGAGGCATAAAAAGTTCAAAAAAAGGAAAAAGAAAACATGACTGATTCAATAGAGCTAAACTGCTCACATACCTACAGAGGAAGATGATACATGTAATTCTTAAAAATTGTATCATTAACAGTACAGATAGAAGGAATACACATAGACAGAGAATGTGAGTACAATGTGAATTTGAGGGAAAGCCATTAAAAAAATTAAGGGATGAGAAAGAGGACTACACTAGGTACAGAAAGAAGGGAAAAGTAGTATGGGATAAATTATCTCACAGGAAGAAGTGAGAAAGACCTATTACAGTGGAGGAGAAAATGCAGGTGGGATGGAGTGACAGGCATTGTTTGAACCTTACTGTCATCAGTATTGGTTAAAAGGGGGAATGATGTACATAGTTAGATGAATATAAAAATCTATTTTACATGATGAGGAAGGAGGAGGGGAGAAAGCAAAGTAAAGGGGGGGAGATGGGAAGTGACAGAAGGGATAGAAGATCAGAGGAGGTTGTATACAGAAGCAAAACACTGGTGAGGTGGGAAAGGGTGAAAGGAGAGAAAGGACACACAGGAAGAAAATTAAGATAGAGGGATATACACAGGTAGTAATCATAATGTGAATGTAAATGGAATGAACTCCCCCATAAAATGGAAGTGCAGAGGAGAGTGGATAAAAAAGGATAATGCTACAATGTGTTGCTTACAAGAAACATACTTTGGGGCAGCTAGGTGGTGCAGTGAATAGAGCACCAGCCCTAGAGTCAGGAGGACCTAAGTTCAAATCCAGGCTCAGACACTTAACACTTCCTAGTAGTATGACCTTCTGTTAAGTCACTTAACCCCAATTGCCATGCCCTCCCCCCTCCAAAAAAAAAGCAAAAACAAACAAACAAACAAGAGACATTTCAAACAGAGAGACACACAGAGTAAAGTTAAGGGACTGGATCAAAAACAATTCTGCTTCAGCTGAATTAAAAAAAAAGCAATGCTAGCAATCTTAGACAAAGTAAAAGCAAAAATAGACCTAACTAAGAGATATGAGGAAGGAAACTACATCTTGTGCCATAGACAACAATGTAATAAAATTAGAAAAGCAAGGAATATCCTCCCTGTCAGATCTATGGAAAGAGGAAGAATTAATAACCAAACAAATTTTAAAGAACATTATAAAATGTAGAATAGATAATTTTGATCATATTAAATTGAAAAGCTTTGGTACAAACAAAATAAATACAACCAATATAAGAAGGAAGCAGAAAACTGGCAAACTATATTTACAGTAAGTGTCTCTGATAAAGGCCTCTTTTCTCAAATACATAGAAACTGAGTCAAATTTATAAGAATACAAGCCATTCTCCAACTGAAAAAATGGTCAAAGGGAATTAACAGGCAGTTTTCAGATGACGAAATCAAAGCTATACAGGCATGTGAAGAAGTGTTCTAAATCAGAGCTTCTTAAACTTTTTCCAGTCATGACCCCTTCAGTACTTCTTAAACTGTGGGCTATGACCCCATATGGGGTGCAACCCACAGTTTAAGAAATGCTACTTACTTTTGACTAGAGAGATACAAATTAAAACAAATCTGAAATACTACCTCACAATAATAAGATTGGTTAATATGACAAAAAAGACAAACGATAAATGTTGGAGAAGATGTGGAAAAATTGGGACACTAATGTACTGTTGGGGTTGAGAAGTGATCCAAACATTCTGGAGAGCAATTTGGAATTATGTCTAAGAACAACCAATCTGTGCATAATCTTTGATCCAAAAATACCACTACTAGGTCTATATCCCAAAGAAAACATAAAAAAGGAGAAAGTTCCCATATGTGCAAAGTATTTATAGCAGTCCTTTTCAAGGTGGCAAAATATTGGAAATTGAGAGGATACCCATCAATTGCAAAGTTAATGAATAAGCTGTGGTGTATGAATGTAATGCAATATTATTGTGCAATAAGAAATGACAAAGAAACACATTTCAGAAAAAAAAAACTTGGAAAGACTTGTACAAACTGATGAAAAGTGAAATGAGAAGAACCAAGAAACACTGTACACAGTATCAGCAACATTGTGTGATGATCAGTTTAGCTTTTCTCAGCTACACAAAAATCCAAGACAAGTCCAAAGGACTCATGAAGGAAAATGCTATCCACATCCAGATAAAGAATTGATGGACTCAGAATGCTGACTGAAGCATATTTTTTCACTTTCTTGATTCTTTCTTGTGTTTTTGTTTTCCTTTTATTCTGTTTCTTCATCTGAAACCATGATGAATATGGAAATATGTTTCATATGCTATCATACGAATAAATTATATCAAACTACCTACTGTTTTCAGAAGAGGGACAGAGGAAGAAGCTTTGCAACTCACAATCTTGTAAAAATGAATGCTAAAAATTTTCTTGATGTGCAATTGTGAGGAAAAAAATGAAATTCTATTTAAGGTTAAAAAAAGCAAAAAATGCATAAACAAAAAAGAATCACAGCAGAACAAAGAAAATTTTAATATGGAAACAAAAAGAACTTTTATTAATGATAATAGGAAAAATGTTTCAATAGTTTTTTCAATAGGGGAAAATGCTTGCAAAATCCTCATGACGTGGCCACAGGGAAACATCTGGCATAAAGGCTTTGATTCAAATGAGGCATCACCAAGCCAACTAAGGCAGTCCTTTTTACTTTGACAACACTCAGATATGTAGCCTAGGGAATCATGCAGGCCATAAATCAGTGGCTCTGTGATCTGTTATTGTTTGTAGATGTTACAAATAAGATAGTTCTTCTGGCTGACTTCAAATAATATACATTATCTGACTGAGCAAGTGTTATATGCAATTTTTCTAACTGGGTCCAGAGTGTGGTCACTACTATAGCTGGAAACAGAAGAGACATAGTCCTGTGTCTCATTCTATCCCTCTGTATAATTTTTTTTCCTACAAATAACTTGTCTTCCATATCCCCAAAATATTTTCTCCTTTGTTACCTTTTCCTTCCATCCTTGAAAGCCATTGCATTTGACAGGTCCTCCCTTGTATTCCATGTTCAATCAGGCAGAAAATCCCATAGATTCTGAATTTGTTAATATCTCTTATGCTCATCTCCTCCACTCCATTTTCACTGCCATTTTTCTCATTCAGAAAATCATTTCCTCTCATCTAGATTATTTTGATGGTGTCCAATTGGCTTGTCTCCCTGTCCTCAATCTCTCTCCTTTAAAATTTATCCTGAATAAAGCTGACAGATTACTTTCTTAGAGCACAACTCTGTCAGCCTACCTGCTTGAAACCATCAATGAATCACTTTTGTCGATAGAATAAAGTACAAACTCATCTTGGTATTTAAAGTTTCCATGATTTGGTGACAATCAAATGTACCAGTTTTATCTTGCATATGTCTGAATTGCCAAATTCAAGGTTACTTTCTCAGTTTTCTTCCTTTTTGACCTCTCTGTTGCAATTGATATTCATCAACACCCTATCCTCCATCATACTTTTATCTTTCCTGAATTTTTGAGATACCACTCTCTCATGCCTCTCCTACATGTATCACCACTCCTTCTTAGACTCTTTTTTTTCTGGTTGGGGGATCATCATACATATCTAATTTTGAGTGTTCTACAAACCACTATCCTGGACTTTTTCTATATTCTTTTAATGAACTCAATATCTCCTATGGGATTATCATCTTTTTCAAATGACTCACAGATCTCTATAACCAGTCCCAGTCTCTTTCCTCAGTTTCAGCTCCATATAGCAATTATTTACCAGACATTTCAAACTTAATGGCCCAGAGACATATGAAATTCAACTTGTCTGAAGTAAAATTCATAATCTTACTTCTCCTCTGCTCACCTATATTCCAAATTTCCTGTTTTGGGCAAAAGCACCACATTTTTCAAGTCTTAGGTTTATAATCTTTGCTGTATCATTGACCCTTTATTATCTTTTATATTAAATATTCCATCATTTACCATGTTTTGCCTCTTCAGCCTTTCTTACCTCTCAGTCCTTCTCTCTATTAATACAGAAACCACTTAGTTCAGGACTTTGTCACTTCTTTCCTAGACACTAACAATGGCCTCCTAATTGTTCTCTCTCTATTCGAATCTGTCCACTAGACGGTTACCAGAGTGATCTTACATAAACACAATTCTGACTATTTTATCTCACTTCTCAACAAACTTCAAAGGCTCCGTGTTGCCTCTAGCATTGAATTTAGACCCCTCAGTTTGACTGTTGTAGTACTTCATGATAAGAATCTAATCTTCATTTCTAGCCTCACTACACATTACTCTCCTTCTCAAACTCTACGCTCTAACCAAATTGGACTTCTCTCTTTTCTGTTCCTTAGTGCCCACTGTTTTCTGCAGTTTTGAACTGACTAACTCCTTAGCAAGTATATGCTTTCTCCTTATCTCTGCTTCTAAGATTTTCTTCTTTCAATGAGTACCTCAAATACAGCCTTCTAGAGCAGTGGTTCTCAACCTTCCTAATGCTGACCCTTTAATAGTGGTATGTGGGAGTGTCTGCACGTGGGTGGACTTGCCTGGAGATGGATACAGGAGCAGTGTCTCGGTTCCTAAGACTGTCAGAAATATGTGTTTTCCAATGGTATTAGGTGACCCCTGTGACTCCTGTGAAAGGGTCATTGGACCCCCCAAAGGGGACATGACCCGCAGGTTGAGAACCACTGTTCTAGAGAAAGCTTTTCCTGATCTCCCAGATTCTGTTGACCTTGCTTCCTAACCGCTATCATTCATTTTGGGTTTATTTGTAGAAATATTTGAATAAGCACTAGTTAGCTCCCCTAATAGAATGCACCTTTCCTGAGGGTAGTAATTATTTCATTCTCTTTTTTAATACCTATAGCATAGCAATGTGTTTGATACATAGGAAGTACTTAGTAAATACTTATTGACTTCTTAATTGATATGTCTCTTCACACAAACTCTTTTTCAGTCATACTAGACTATCAACTATTTCTTAAACAGACCCTGAGCTTACCTGACTCAGTTTCTTTGTTCCTTTTATAAATTCTTATAAATCTCAAAAATTCAACTTCAACCTCCCAATTCCTATTCATTAATCAAAGGCTAGCCCAAAAGTTACCTCCTTCATGAGTCTTCCCTTGTCCCTCTAGGAAGAAGTAATTTCTCCTTCATTTGATCTCTAATAGTCCTCCCTCTGATCATTTATTTCCCTTTCACATTATGTTTTATATTATTTGTATTTGCTCATTTCTAATTTTATGGCTCCCACCCGGAGGGCAGAGGCAATGTTTTCTTCATTTTTCTCTCCCCTTTTGACGTCTTGCACAGTAACTTACACATAGTAGGCATTCAGTAAATATTTAGAGAATGAACAATGGAGAATGAATAAATAAATTAGCAAATGAATGAATAGAAAAGTCAAAGTTTCTGGGGAATCTGCATAATTGGAATAATTAAGCTCAATAATACAGGCTAGAAAATTTAGGGCTGATTTTGAACTGAAGAAAGTTCAATTTTTCCAGTTCTTGGCAATGACACTTCTTTTTTACCAAATGGTTAAATATATATGCATATGTATACAAATTATAATTACATGATTATAATTTATCATGCGATTATAAATACATATTAATTGTAATTAATTTTTATAATTTTATGTATCTGTAATTTATATATATATATATTTATATATATGCATATATATGTAATTTTATCCACAATCAAGTTCACAATGTCTGTAAGAATTGGTTTAGTTAAAAGAGATCAGAAGCTGATCTCTTTCTGTGATCTTTTAGTGGTTTTGGAATAAAACTATCCTCATACTAGCTTTCGTAAAATAAAATCCAAAATCACCGACAAATCCTGATTCTGAATCCCTAAAATATTTCCTGGTTATCTTTTTCATTCCATCCAGTTATTTCAGAATGCTCTGTAGACACTATCTCATTAATTTTCACAAGATCCCTGAGCAGTAATAAGAGGAGGAAGATTCTTATTATCATCACCAACCCCATGAAATCATAGCCTCAAGAGGTTAAGTCACTTGCCCAAGGTTATGCACCCAGGCAGAGAAGCAAATCCAGAATTACCCCATCCTATGTCTCCTCATTTCTTCTCTGTCCAATATTCTACCTCTGAAATAAACAAAATTACCATGCTCAAGGCTGCCTTTCTAGTCATGTTTAATGCAGTGGAATTCAAATTATTATGAGTTGCCCAGTACTATGATACTTATTTATTTTAGATGGAAGCTGCCTGGGTGCCTGTCAAATAAATCAATTGCAGATTGCTTGATCCATTAATTTCCACTCTCTTAATCATCTTTGTGAATTGTCTTGTGACTGGCTCAGTTATGAATATTGGAACAGATCATGAAGGTGACTGAAATGAATTGTATAACTTCCCTGTGCCTCAGTCCATTAGAGGAAAGAATTCCAAACATGTAGTCAAAAGACCTAGTTTTGAGTGTGAGCTCTAACATTTACTCATGACATGGCCATTAAACTTCTCAACTAGCACTCCAGCTCTTACTTTGCTTACCTGAACTCCTGATTTGTGAGAGTTCTCCACTTCTTGGTCATGTGTGATGAAACTTGATAGCTAGGTGGCACAGTTTATAGAAAGAGTCAGGAAACATGATTTCAAATTGAATATCAGACAGTTATTGACTGTGTAACCCTGGGGAAGTCACTTAAGCGCTCTCTGCCTCAATTTCCTCATCTGTAAAATGGGATTTTAATATCACCTACCTTCCAGGAGGATAAATGAAACAATATTTGTAAATCACTTTGTAAATATTAAAGTTCTATACAAACGATATTATTATTATTAAATCAAATGGAGTTATTGCAAGGACATCCTTTTGTAAATCTTAAAGTGCTATGTAAATACAAATTCTTATTGTACAGACACCAAATGCAAAATTTGTTACAGCAATTGTCAGTGTAGGATTCATTTTAGAATCAGCATATACAGATTATTGATTTAGAATGATGGAATCATAGATCTAGAACTAGAAGGTACCTAAGAAATCATGCTATCCAACTTCATTTTGCCGACAGGAAAATTCTGACTCAGGTAAGTTAAATGACTTGGTCATGTGGGTAGAAAGTATTTTATATGAATCAAATTTCTCTGATTTGAAAGTAAAAGCTCTTAGAATAAATAATAAACCAACACTAAATTAAAAGAAAGGGTAACAATAGCTACTGTTCATTTAGTATTTTAAAATTTACAAAATGCTTTGCAAATATTATCTTATTTTGTCCTCAAAACAGCCCTAGAAGTTTAAGTGCTACTATAATCCCCATTTTACTGACAAAGTAACTAAGACCACAGAGTGTCTGAGGCAGGATTTGAACTCAATCTTCCTGACACCAACTTTAGCACTCTATCCAACATGTCCCTTAGCTGCCTACCAATGGGTAAAAATTACACAAGAAGAGAAGTCATAGATGGCATGTGATCTACACACATACACATACACAGCCCTATATGCCTTCAGTACCCTCCTCCTCCTCTGCTTCAGAGTTCTTTTCTCAAGCACAATCTTCTATATTCTTTCCTGATCCTCCAGCTATAATGTCCTCTTTTATTAATAACTTGAATTTACATTATATTTATTCTTTTTAATATGTTTATCCTATATATTCTTTTTTTCTTTTTACTTTTTTTGGATGGGGGAGAGCAGAGCAATCGGGGTTAAGTGACTTGCCCAAGATCACACAGCTAGTAAGTGTTAAGTATCTGAGGTCAGATTTGAACTCAGGTCGTCCTGACTCTAGGGCTGGTGCTCAATTCACTGAGCCACCTAGCCGTCCCCTATCCTATACATTCTTATATGTGTACTTGTCTCCACCATTAGAATATAAGCTCCTTTGGATATGTTGTTTCATTTTTTGTAGTTGCATCTTCCGCAGAATATAGTTGCCAGCACTTTATAGTTCCTTAATAAATCTTCATTGGTTAATGAGAACATAGATACTTTGGAACATAGATATGGACAAAATCTAGTCAATTTTCCTTCCAAAACTTGGTATAATTATGTAATTGATCATGAAATCCATAAGTCATATCATCTAGGTATCTTAAACCCTGATAAAAAAGCCATTTGAGCAGGTTTGAAAAAGAGACTATTTAGGGTTGTCATGTATGTCATAGATCAGCTTAATTTTGTTCCATTCTCATTTTTTAATCAGTGGGATGATTAACATGAGAAACAGGATCTTTAGTTCATAGGAGTTCATCCGGCCTTCCTGCTGGTTAATCCCCACCTGCAGCTATGTCTCTGTGGCATCATAACCATTTCCATAGCAACTGACAGTGATATCACAGTATAAAACTGGCAGTTTAGGAGGGGACAGATGAACTCCTAAAAAATAAAGATCACGGAATTTTGTTTTCTTTTCATTTTTATGCAGATGTTCCTAGAAGAAAATAAAGAAATGGGAATATTTAGAGATATTGGTAGGAGGAGGGGGTGAATCAGAATCTTAATGCTTATGATATTAAGTTGTTATGTAGCTAATGATGCAAGGATCTTTATTTTTCTGTGGCAGAAAGTAGCAATATGAAAATGAAAGAAAGAAGGGAGGTGGGAAACAGGGGAAAAGATGTCATTGAAAGCATCTTTGATAGCCTAACCTATTATTTTAAAAACTCTGAAGACTGTATAATGTTTAAATATTGCTGATGGGGACTTTAGCAAATTAGCAAGCACATCTGTTTCATGCACACAAGAGAGGTAACAGCCAGGGCACATGCAGAAATTCATAGACAAATGTGAATTGTGCACCCTCATTGAGTTCCTTGGGGAAAAGGTGAGCTATAAAAACCAAGTTATTATAATGTTGATTTGAAGGCAGTTTATGACATACTTTCAAAATAGAGATTGTGTCTCACTCAGTTACTGTGATGCTGATCTTACTCTCTTGCCAGAATACATTCATGGATAAGAGAATAGAACTGTAAGTAGCAATTTTTAGATCAGGGGCAAGTGGCTACAAATGTGCTGAGCAAGAAACATGGATTGTGTCCTGGATGTTTCTTTCTTAAACAGCAGTAATAAGTAAAATTTATGTACTACTTTTTGCAAAGCATTTTGCATATAGATCCCTATTTGGTCCTCACAGCAACCCTGTGAGGTAGGTGCTGACACTAAGAGAAGTTAAGTAACTTGTCCAGGGTCATAAAGTTAGTAGGAGTCTGAGGCAAGATTTGAATTGATGTCTAAATTAACTCCATGTCCAACTCTCAATGTACTGTATCATGTTGCCTCATAAAGTCAGATATGTGGGGTGAATGGGGACAGCAAATAAAAGGTGAGAATGAGGATGAACTCCAATTATTGGGTCCCACTGGGGATAAGTAGAGAACCTAGGACAC
This sequence comes from Pseudocheirus occidentalis, assembly GCA_028646575.1. Taxonomy (NCBI): domain Eukaryota; kingdom Metazoa; phylum Chordata; class Mammalia; order Diprotodontia; family Pseudocheiridae; genus Pseudocheirus; species Pseudocheirus occidentalis. The sequence continues at coordinate 119,953,708 of CM053599.1, read as the reverse complement.
TGAAATGATTCTAGGACAGGAAAGAACTCACATGGCGGGGGGGGGCGGGGAGGGAGGGTGGAAGGGGTTGGAGGAAAAGAAGCAGTATATCATCTGGCAATTTCTATTTTAACTAAATATTCTTGATGATTATGTGCTAAACTCTGTTGAACCTATAAAAGACTTCAAGGCCAATCTTTTCCAGCACCCTCAAAATTTGATATCTTTACAAAAATTCCTGTTGTTTCACCATAGTTATAATTTGGTGAATAGACCCAAGATCTCATTAGGAAAAGTGTATGCTCTGCTATCTTTTTATGCAAACCACAGGCTAGTTTTCCCAGTAGCTACTAAATGTTTAAAAGGATAAAAAATGTGTAGGGAATAGGGAAATGAAATTAGATGTATGAGTAATGTTTGTTCTCTATTGACATACCCACTATTCACCTCTTCTGGGGCTGATTTCAATACCCATTACTCCTTATATCATAGTAATATCATTAGTTGACTATAAAAGTGGGGAAATCATCTATTTGATTCAGTATATTTTTAAGATCCTGTCATGATATGGAGTTTTGTGCATAAAGGAAGAATAAACAGCAAATAAGATGGTTCTTGCCTTCATAAATTAAACTTTAGTGAAATTGGTAAGACATATACATGGATAAAATTAATAATATTAGAATACAGCAAATGTGCAGTTAGGGTGGATAGTGCTATGAGATCAGATGAAAGATAATTGAGGTGAAAGTGGAAGACCATAGAGAAGAGACAACATTTGAGTGGGACATTGGAAGATGAGTAGGATTTTAGCAAGTGGAGGTAGAGTCACCCCATCTAGACATAGAGAACACTATGAATAGAATCCTTAGAGCCAGGAAAGTACAGGATTCAATTTGAAGCAGCAAGTAGTACCCTCTGGCTCGATAATATAATGTATTGTGTGTAGGGGAAAAAAAGGAAAAAAGAAAAAAAAGCAGATTGGAGACAGATGTTAAAGGTTCCTGATTCCCAAGTTAAAGAATCAATTTGTATTTTATTTAATGCTGTGGCTTTCCTTCCCTTTACAATCTTGACCCTATACCTGACCAATTAAACTAACAATTACCCTCCTTCCTTGAATTCCTTACTTATGAGTCTTCCTATGTTCATGCCAGGACAATATTCCAAGGTGGGTGACCCCCAGCATCTGTCATCTTCCTTGCTCCTCATACCATCCTGCAGGAAAATAAAAAACAAACCTTTAACCAAGTCACATGACAGTGATTGCTGATTCCACCAAATTTTTATATCAATTATTCTTAGTTAAACCTTCACTGATGCACCACAATGCACTAAAATAACTACAGATATCTTACTCTTCCTTGAAATCTGTGTCTCACTTTCTCAAGACAAGATTAAAAAACTATTATGTAAAAATAAGCTATGCGCAGGATAAATAGAACATAATCAACAGAGAGGAGACAATAGAATTGAGAGGGATTTGGAAAGATTGCTGTAAAAGGTACAATTTTAGCTAGGAAATGAAGAAAACCATGGAATATAGGTAGCAGTGAATAAGAGTTAATTCCTCCATGCTAGATATCTTGAAAAAAAGACTGAATGATTGTTTTTCAAATATGTTCTAAAACAGATAATCATTCATATCTGAGTTACACTGAATGGTGGAGTGGAGCCAAGATAGTAGAGAAAAGACAGGCACTTAACTAAGCTCCCTCTTATTCCCCTCCAAAAAACTTTAAATGATGCCTCATGATAAATTCTGGAGTGTCAGAACACACAAAAGGATGGAGTGAAATTATTTTCCACTCCAAGACAACTTAGAAGGTTGGCAGCAGAAGTCTGTCACATCAAGGTAAGAGTAAAGTACAAACCAGTCCTGAAAATGGCCCTGCAAGTCAACAGCAGGCCTTGGGGGAACCTAAGCTGGCAGAAGCAGCTTCTGGAGTTCTAAGGCCACAGATAGTAAAAGGCTCTGACCACTGATCAGAAGGAGATTACAGGGGTCCCTTTGCTAGTACTGAATGCAGGACTCTGTTTAATTGTCTATACATAGATGCAGGTCACAGTCCTGAATCTCAGTCCGAGCATGAGGAGGAGGAATACTAGAGAAGCAGAGTTTGTGATTACAGAGAAGCAGGTACTCAGGTGGCAATTCTAAGGAAGAAAATAGAGCTTGTGGCTGCTCACAGATCAGAGCACAGGGAAGGGAGAGTAAACACACCTCCTTTTAGATCATATCACCTTGGAAGAAATGAAAATTTTGAAACCGTAGAAGTAGCTCTGAAAACAGCTATACCCTTGAGACAGAGTCCCTTTCAACCCATGAGCAAAATTCAACTTTAACATAAAGCTAAAAGTCAAGACATAGGCTGGAAAAATAAGCAAACAACAAAAAGGAACCTAACCATAGAAAGTTACTATGGTGACAGGAAAGATCAAAATACAAACTCAGAAGAAGACAACAAAGACAAAACTGCTACATCCAAAGTCTTCAAGAAAAAATAGGCTCAAAATATTCCTGAAAAAGCTCAATTTTTTTTAATTAAATAAGATATGTAGAAGAAAAAATGGGAAAAGATGACAGTTTTGCAAAAAAAAATCATAACAAAAAAGTCAATAGCTTGGTAAAAGATTTTTTTTTAAATGCTGAAGAAAATAACCCCTTAAAATGCACAATTGGCCAAATGTTTAAAAAAATTCACTGTAGAGAAAAATTCCTTAAAAAGCAGAACTGGCAAAATGGAAAAAAAGAAACGTACAAAAAATTCACTGAAGGAAAGAATTCCTTAAAAATTAGAATTGGCAAAATAGAAAAGGAGGCACAAAAGCTCACTGAAGAAAATATTTCCTTAAAAAGTAGAGTTGGGAGAGTGGAAGCTAATAACTCCATGAGACATCAAGAAACAATAAAACAAAATAAAAAAATGAAAAATGGAAGAAAATTTAAAATACCTCATCAGAAAAACAACTAATCTGAAAAAAAATAGTTTTAAGAGAAATAAATGAGCATACAGCATTAAAAAAAATCCCACTATAGAATCCTACTTTGGTGACAAAGAAGATCAAAATATACAACCAAAAGAAGACAACAAAATCAAAGCCCCTGCATCAAAAGTCTCCAAGAAAAATATAACTTGGTCACAGGACATGGAAGAGTTCAAAAAGGGATTTAGAAAATCAAGTAAGAGGGTAGGGAAAAGAAGGAGAGACTATTTATAATTCAAAATCTCATGGAAATGAGTAATACAAATAAGAAAATAATTAATTTAAAAAAAGAAAATCAAGTAAGAGAGATAGAAGAAAAATTGAGAAGAGAAATGAGTCTCAAAAAATTGAGAAAAAAGAGTCAACAGTTTCCTAAAGGAGACCCAAATAATGCTGAAGAAAATAACACTTTAAAAAATTAAACTAACCCAAATGTCAAAAGGGGACCAAAAAGCCAGTGAGGAGAAGAATTCCTTAAAAAGCAGCATTGGTCAGTTGGAAAATAAAGTCCAAAAGCTTACTGAAGAATATAATTCCTTCAGAATTAGAAGGGAGCAAATGAAAGCTAATTACTTTATGAGAAATCAAGAAATTATAGAACAGAACCAAAAGAATGAAAAAATAGGAGACAATGTGAAATATCAAATTGGAAAGACAACTGACATAGAAAATAATTGCAGGAGAGAGAATTAAAAAATTATTGGGCTATTTGAAAGCCATGGTCAAAAAAAGAACCTAGACATCATCTTTCAAGAAAATATCAAGGAAAATTGCCCTGATATTCTAGAATCAGAGGGCAAAATAGAAGCTGAAAGAATCCACTTATCACCTCTTGAAAGAGATCCCAAATGGAAAACTCCTAGGAATATTGTACCCAAATCTCAGAGTTCTCAAGTCAAGGAGAAAATATTGCAAGTGGCCAGAAAGAAACAATTTGAGTATTGTGGGAACACCATCAGGATAACACAAGATCTATCAGCTTCTACATTAAGGGCCAAAGGGCTTGGAATGGGACATTGCAGAGGTCAAAGGAGTTAGGATTAAAATGAAGAATCACCTACCCAGCAAAACTGAGTATAATACTTTAGTGGGGGAAATGGACATTAAAGGAAATAGAGGATGTTCAAGCATTCTTTATGAAAAGACCAGAGCTGAATAGAAAATTTGACTTTCAAATACAAGAATCAAGATATTTGGCTTAAGAAGGCAAAAACATACACACTCAACAGGGTATCCTACCTTAAGGAAAGTAGGATGTAAGAGGATATGAGGGATAGATGACAGAAGACAGGGCAGATTGGGGAAGGGAGCAGTCAGAATCAAAGATACTTTTGAGAAAAGATGTAGTCAAAGGAGAAAATAAATTTGGGGGTGGGACATGAAAGGATGGAGGGAAATATAGTTAGTGTTTCACACCGTGACTATTATGGAAGTGTTTTTGCATAACCACATATGTATAACCTATATTGAATTGGTTGCTTTCTCAATAAGTGTGGGTGGGGAGGGAAGAAGGGAGAGAATTTAGAATTTAAAGTTTTAAAAACAAATGTTAAACAATGTTTCTACATGCAACTGGGAAATAAGATAAACAGGCAATGGAGTATAGAAATCTATCTTGCCCTGCAAAAAGTGAGGGGGAAGGGGATAAGAGAGGGGGTGGGGTGATAGAAAGGAGAGCAGACTAGGGGAAGGGGTTAATCAGAATGCATACCTTGTTGGCATGGGGTGGCAGGGAGAGATGGGGAGAAAATTTGGAACTCAAACAATTTTGGGACTGAATGTTGAAAACTCAAAATAAATAAATAAAATTTTAAAAATTCCACCAACATTTGATGCCAAACCAAAAGGAATCAATAAAATTTAAAACAAGGAGAAGAGAGACAGGAATGAATCAGAAAATTAATTGTCTATATATTAACAAATAGTAAACAACCAATGTAGAAGTAATTATTTTATTACATGCAATTGGACCACTGTAAATTCTGGTCAAATGCCTAAGTCAAGAATAGCAATAATAGCATCAACACCAATACCACCATCACCAACAAAAATGAAGATAAAGGTGAGAAGCACCATATGACTTATTATAAGTTATTTTTGACCTCTAGTATGAAATGGGTAAAGGGAAGTAAATTGAAAATAAGTACAGGAGTCATGTTTTAAGAAGAACCCTAATATGCTAGAGGATGTCCAAAGAAATGAAAAGCAAAAAGGTGAAAGGTGTCAAGATCAAGCCATATGAAAATTAGAAGGAATTGGGGGGGGGAATGTATTTATAGAAAGTTTAAAATGAAGCTTCCCCAAGCCAGATTATGACAAGATCATTCACAGACCAAAAAATGCAACAGATGTCCTAGATAAGCAGTGGAGGAGACCCAGATAAAAGAGGAAATTTGAGCTGAATCTTGAGGAAAACTAGGGAAGCCAGGAAGTAGAGGTGAGGAACAACCATGAACATATGAGAGACAACATGTGGGACAACCAATGAAAAGGTACAAAGTTGGAGCTTGGGTGACATTTGTGAAGAATAGCAAAAACACCAGTGTTGCTGGACTGAAGAATGAGGGGAGTGTGTGAAGGGCAGCAGAGTGCGAAAAGACTGGAAAGGTAGGAAAGGGCCAGGTTATGAAGGGCTTTAAATGTGAAACAGATAATTATCATCTGAAAAATGAGGATGTCAGATGAGATTGATGAAATTAATTTTGAGGTATTTAAACATACAATCTTACGAATATGCCAAATAAATTGGAAAACTTGTAGGAGGTATGGTTAATTTAAAAAAGGCAATCAGAAAGACATTAGTAACTATTGACTCTTGTGCTTGTTTTTACATTCCTAAACAATCTTTACAAGAATGTTTTACTCATGTATCAGGGGTATGATTCACCAAAAAAAAAAGAAGAAAATGAGGTGACTTTAACAAATTATTTCTAGCACAAAACCACATCTTCATTGGGATGTAACTGACTGAGAATTGCAGGAAACCTAAGATTCCATTGTGTTTACTATTTGTTCTTAAAAACAACAATAACATTTGACTCAGTATAATAAAATGCCTCTTAAAGGCTCTCCTTCACGAAGGAGCTATGCTTATGTTAAGATCATAGAAGAGTCCTTGATAGCTATAACCACAGAAATTACTTTGTTCAACAATCCTCTGATTATCAATATCAAAAGAGGAATAAAACCATTACACATATACTCACCAGAGCTATTGACCATGTTCTTAGAGGATATCTTGCTCTGGGCCAAAGGGAAAAATGATTCTCTATTGATGACTTTTTCTTTCAATTGTTACTACTTCCAGAACGTTAATTACATGAGGTTCCATTTCACTACTGGAACCTTTACTCAATGTCATCTGTGCTATGATTATTCAAAATAAATTGATCTAACAAGCCAGAAGAAGGCTGCCTAGGTAAACCTTTGTGTTTTTGTTGTTCTTCACAAATGCCACCCAATCTCCAACTTTTTGCCCTTTCCCTGGTTGTCTCCTATTACTCCTTACCTGGCTTCCCTGGCTTTCCTCAACATTCAGCTCAAATTTCATCTTCTGTAGGAAGATTATCTGGGTACCCTCTGCTGCTTGTTCTTTCCCCAAAGATAACCTTCCAGGTACTTTGTATGTCTTTTCTGTGTATAGTTGTTTGCAAGCTGTTTCCCCATTAGAATGAGAGCTCCTTGACAATAGAGAATATATATTTGACTTTCTTTTTTCTTAGAGGAAAGAAAAAAGAGCTGGGCCTAGAATCTAACAGGAAGGGTAGAAGAGGCTGGAAAACATTTGGAGACTTGTTTGATACCTTGAAAGATTATAACTTGCTCCTGAATATAAAAATCTCACATTTAATGTTTTCTCTAGTGGAGGGGCAGCACGGTTTAGTGAATAGAGAGCCAAACTCAGTGTCTGAGAGACCTGAGTTCAAGTTCTACCTCTGATATATACTGATTATATGACACTGAGCTGGTCATTTAACCTTTCAGTGCCCCCAGGCAACTCACCATGACCACAAGATGCAGAAAAGATATAGATTTTCACTGGTAGTGGAATTCTCCCCAGCAGGGTCTGCCTATGCTATTATGTCATTGATTGATTGATTGATTCATTCATTCATTCATTCATTCATTTATTTATCTATACATGGAGGCATTTGTTTATTTGGCAAGGTAATCAAAGTTAAGTGATTGCCTAAGGGCACATAGTCAGTATCCAGTGTCTGAGAATGGAATTGAACTCCTGACTACAGGGCCTGTTCTCTATCCACTGTGCCACCTAGCTACTATCCCTTTTACCCCTCATGCTTATTAAAACACAATTTATGGCGCAGTCAAAATGGCAGAAAAAATAATAGGGACTTGTTTGAACTTTCCTCCAAACCTTTCCAAATACCTGTTAAAAAAAAACTCTAAACAAATTACAGAGCTACAGAACCAAAAAACTGAGAGAGTGAAACAAATCTCCTGCCCAAGACAGCCTGGAAGGTTGACAGGAAAGGTCTATCACATTGGGTTTTGAGTGAAGTGCAGTCTAGCATGGGCTGTGCTGGCATAGACAAGGCTGGAGCAGGCCTCAGTGGACTGAATTACTGGAAGCTGTGGCACTTTCCAGACTTTTCAGCTCACAAACACCAAAGACAGTGCAGAAGGTCGGTGGGAAAACTCTGTTAGGCATGGGTAAGAGAGGAGCACAGTTTGGTCCTAGCCCTGGGGCAGTAGAGGTGGGCAGTTGCACAGTAGCAGCAGCCACCACAGCAGCAGTGGCTGCTTCTGGAACTTGCAGCCCACAGACTGTATGGGGATTAAGTGACTGATCAGAGGGAGATAGCAGGGATATGTTTCCTGGAGGTGAGCCAGGATTTTCTTGCTTTGCCCTGCTTGAATCTGAGTCTCAGCAATGGGTTATGGTTCTGAGGTAAGTAGGAATGCTGGTGTGGCAAAGTTTGTGACAACTGTGGAGAGGGCATCTTCCTCACAGTTCCAAGGCAGAAAAGAACACTTGTAGTTACACACAGACCAGAGCACAAAGCAGGAAAGGAGTAAACACCTCTCCTTTGATCATACAATTTTGGAAGAACTAAAATTTTACAGGACTCTAGAAATATGTCTGAAGACAGCTGCACAAAACCCCTGAAGGTTGGGATAGTACATGAACCCCTCTAGCCCTACTGTAATTAGAGTCCTACATTGACAAAGAGTTGGAAAGCTAAAAATTTGGCTGGGAAAATGAGGAAAACAGCATAAAAACACCTCACACCATAGTATCTTATTTTGGTGACAAAGAAGATCAAAACATATAACCAGAATTCAACAAAGTCAATTCTACTGCATCCAAAGCCTCTGTAAAGTTAATGAAATCAGAAGATCTTCCATGCCCCTTTCTATTGGCACCTAGTAAAGGCACTTAGCACCTAGTAAAGGCTTAGCTCCTTACTTCCAGTTAACTCCTTGGGAGTAGTTCACACCTTAACAGGAAGGGGCTGAACAGGGAGGAGCTACACTGTATATAAGGAGAGAACCAGGAGGACCTTGAGCTCTTTTCCCAGTCACCATCTGGAGATTGCACTTTTTCCTGGGATCCTCCTTCTACAGCTTCTACTGAGAACTTCTAAGGACCAGGCTGAGAAACTGCCGTAAGTCTGAGAGGGATCCCTGCTTGAGGGATCCTGTTCTATTTGTGAAGGCTTGGGAATGTGGGTGTTCACTACGTTAACTATGTGTATTAACTTTGTGACCACTATAATGACTTTGGCTTTCTGGTTTGGGGACTTGTCCTTCTGGTTTTGGGACTCAGTGTTATGGTTTCTGAATAAAGACCTTGGTTCTGCCTTCCATGTGGAGAGTTTGCTACATTTTGTGATCCAAAACTATACCAGCATATTCATAACCATCATGGGTGTTGTGAATATCTCATTATT
>CM053599.1:119916372-119944326 GCA_028646575.1 Pseudocheirus occidentalis | reverse complement strand
ACTTTGTGACCACTATAATGACTTTGGCTTTCTGGTTTGGGGACTTGTCCTTCTGGTTTTGGGACTCAGTGTTATGGTTTCTGAATAAAGACCTTGGTTCTGCCTTCCATGTGGAGAGTTTGCTACATTTTGTGATCCAAAACTATACCAGCATATTCATAACCATCATGGGTGTTGTGAATATCTCATTATTGATACAGCCTCCAAGAAAAATATGAATTGGTCTCAGGCCATGAGAACTAGAAAAGGATTTTGAAAATCAAGTAAGAAGCAGAGGAAAATTTAAGAAGAGAAATGAGAGTGCTGCAAGAAAATCATGGAAAACAAGTCAGCAACTTGCTGAAGGAGATCCAAAAAAATACTGAAGAAAATATCACCTTGAGACATAAGCTATTGGCAACCAATTGGCAAAAGAGTTCCAAAAACCCAATGAGGAGAAGAAAACCTTAAAAAGCAGAATTGGCTAGGTGGAAAAGAAGATCCAAAAGCTCACTGAAGAATTCAATTCCTTCAAAATTAGAAAGGAATAAATGGAAGCTAGTGACTTTATGAGAAATTAAGAAATTATAAAACAGAGCAAAAGAATGAAAAAATAGAAGTCATTGTGAAATACCTCATTGGAAAAACCACTGACCTAAAAAATAGACCCAGGAAAGAGAATTTAAAAATTATTGAACTACCAGGAAATTATCAAGAAAAAAATGCCCTGATGTTCTAGAACCAGAAAGTAAAATAGAAATAGAAAGAATCCACAAATCTCCTCTTGAAAGAGATCACAAAAGGACAACTCCTACAAATATTGTAGCTAAATTCCAGAGTTCTCATGTCATGGAGAAATTATTGCAAGCAGCCAGAAAGAAACAACTTGAGTATTGTGGAAACACAAAGGATCACAAGCTCTAGCGGCTTCTACATTACAGGATCAAAGGGCTTGGGATGTAATATTCCAGAGGTCAGAGAAGCTAGGATTAAAATAAAGAATCACCTACCCAGCAAAACTGAGTATAATACTTAAGGGGGAGAAATGGATATTCAATGAAATAGAGAAATTTCAAGCATTCTTTATGAAAAGACCAGAACTGAATAGAAAATTTGACTTTCAAATATGAGAACCAAGACAAGCCTGAAAAGTAAACAGGAAAGATAAATCATAACAGACTTGTTAAAGTTGAACTGTTTACCTTCTTACATGGAAAGATGATATTTGTAACTTATGAGACATTTCTCAGTATTAGGGTAAATGGAAGGAATATGTGTGTGTGTGTGTGTGTGTGTGTGTGTGTGTGTGTACTTACACTATATACATAGACACATATACACATATAGACAGAGGGCACAGGGTGAGTTAAATATGAAGGGATGATATCTAAAAAATAAATTAAGGTGTGAGAGAGGAATCTATTGGGAAAAGGAGAAAGGGAGATGGTGCTGGGGAAATGATCTCATATAAAAAAGGTGAGAAAAAGTTTTTACAATGGAAAGGAAGAGGAGGGAAGTGAGAGAGACTTAGTGAATCTTACTCTTATCAGATTGGGCTTAAGGAGGTAATAACATACATACATGGATATGTTCCCCTACAGGAAAAGTAGGGAGGAAGGGGATACAAGGGGATGGATGATAGAAGAGAGGGCAGATTGGGGGACATGGTAGTCAGAAGGAAACACATTTGAAAAGGGAAAGGGGCAAGGGAGAAAACAGAACAAATGGGAGGGGGTGGGGTAAGATGGAAGGAAATAGAATTAGTCTTTCACAGCATGACTATTAGGGAAGTGTTTTGCATAACTATACATGTATAACCTATATTAAATTGCTTGCTTTCTCAATGAGTGAGTGGGGAAGGAAGAAGTGACAGAATTTGGAACTCAAAGTTTTAAAAACAAATGTTAAAAATTATTTTTTCATGCATCTGGGAAATAAGATATACAGGCAATGGGGTATAGAAATCTATCTTGCCCTACAAGATAGGCAGGGGGAAGGGGATAATCAGTAGAGAGTGATAGAAAGCAGGGCAGACTGGGGAAGAGGTGATCAGAATGCATTCCTTCTTGGAGTGGGGGGGGGATGGGAGATATGGGGAGAAAATTTGGAACTCGAAATCTTGTGGAAATGAATGTTGGATATTAAAATACATAAATTAATATTGAAAAACATAATCCTGTCCCCACTTATTCAATTTCATTCTTCCAATGACCATATATGGTTATAAATCACATAAAAGCACAGTTTCTAAAGCATCAAAATTGCAGTTTAAGTATAGAGCAGTCAAGAGGCACATGGTGGAAATAAGCAGACTGCAGGATATCCAGTTAAAGAAGCCTTGACAAAGTGCATACCATGTGCAGCAACAATATCTTACAAGCAAGGAGTAGTTTGTGAAATAATATGCATGGAATTACAATGAGAAAAGGTAAGGAGGTGGGACCATTGATCCATCAACTATGAGATGACCAGCCTCTATTTGCATGGAGAGTCGTTGGACTGAAGTAGGATATGTGTTCAATAAATGTTTGCTGTGGGGTAGATAGGTGGTGCACCAGCCCTGGAGTCAGGAGGAACTAACTTCAGACACTTGACACACTAGCTATTTGACCATGGACAAGTGACTTAAACCCAATTGCCTTCCCTTCACCCCTCAAAAAAAAATTTGCTGAATAAATTGATGAAACACTTTCTACTTCTCTGGCCAGCTCTCCCAGTTATTAAAATATGTGTGTGATATGATAAGTTCATAGTACTGGTACCCCTACATTAAATGTTTTCTAAGACTATTGAGATGATAATCAGGAAAGAAGAATGGCAATATTTTAAATTGACACATGTTGCCTTCAGATGAAGAAAAAAATAGTATTTAAATGTATTTTATAAGAACTAAATCTTTCAACCAAATTCCATTGTGAGCTGTACTTTTCTCACTTTAATATCATTTTTGTAAAATATGAAAATTCAATACTAAGATTTGTCAGAATATTCAAAATCACTGATTTCCCAGATGACTGAACTAACAGTTAAGCCTTTGAAAAGTTTGCCTTAAGTTTTTCCTTTTTAGTCAAAATTGCTGTTCATTTAAGTTTCCATTTGAGATTTTAAGATACTTAAGATTCTGGGGGTAGATCCCAAAAGTGGAAATACTGTGTTATGCCCTTACAATGCTCTCCACCTCCATCCTCTACCTCTTCAAAATCATCCTTCATACTGCTGCAAGAATTTACTTTTGTACTTAGTTTTTGTCATTTCATCTCTGTTCAAAATCTTCAGTAGTTCCCTATTTCCAGTGGAGTTACATTCAAATTTCCTTGCACTAATATTTGAAGTCCTACTTCCTACACCATTTGATACCTGGTATCAAGTAGACATTATATATCTATATTTCCTATTATTCTCCTTTTCTAATGTTACAATATAGTTTAACTGGGCTATTCTCTCTGCATTCTCTCTCCTCTACATCCTTACAACTTTTGTTTAGATTCTGCTTTTCCTCCCTCCATTCACTTACAAATTCCTACATAGCCTTAAATCTTCAATGAAAAGGTTGCCTTCCCATTCTCTGAGGCAACAATTTATCAGAATTTACAGTTTCTTTTCATAACTTACTATATGAGCTACAATTGTGTTGGTTTCTTATCATGATATCGCTTAAGCATCTAAGTTCCAGGACTCATTTCATCAATCCCATTCACAACTGGCAGGTTAAATCTTCAGAGCAAGACTAGATACCTCACCCCTCAGGATTCTTGGAGTAAATATGAGATTGGAGTGTGGAAAACTTTTCACCTCCAGTCTCTGTCTGATATGTAACTGTCCAATTCAAGTCAACCAAATAACATTTACCTAATAACCAATGACCAGGTGATCTCACCATAATATCAATCAACCAATTAATATCAATTAGCTTTCACATAGGAATATTTACAAAAATGATACTGTAGGAACCCAAATATAACAACAATAACAATAATAACTTCCCAAGGTAGGAGAATACTTTGCACATCTACTTAGTCCTTATGGGTACTTATAGAGTACTCAAATTTAAATAGCGAGCAGCAAACATTTACCCCACAAAATTCACATCTAGCTATGGGATAGCCAGTGAACATCATGATTTCCTTATTTGTAGGAATCAATGCTTACATAGCTAGACTGATATATTGTTGGACTGGGTCAAGCAAGTCCTTTCTCAGGGTTCTATTTGTAAATATTAGAGGTTGAAGTGTCTAAGACTTTGACTTCTAAGCCTTCATCTGCTCTTTTCCCCTCCAATAGAAGTCAAGGCTGGTGCCTTACTGGGATTGGCCACTGTAGCTAATAGCAGACTCTGTTGCAGACTCCAGTTGCCAGAATTCTCTGGTGGATTGTCTGATATTTTGAAGCTAAAGGGATCCTAACCTGGTCTATTCTCTTTCTTATATACATTCAGCTAAGATTAGCAAAGAATCAACACCAAGAAACCTAAGTAAATGGTGATGAAATGGATTCTAGGCTACTTGGTGGTCCAGATAAGGTGATAAGGCAACCACAGCAATTCCTGCTACTACCTCTTCACCTAAGGCTCATAGCAATTCTTCTTTCTCAAATGATGTCAAGGAAGAAAGAGATTTTTCTGGTTTTAACTTTTGTATGCTTATTCAGTTCCTGCTCTGCAGCCAATTAAAAAGTCTTTTTTGAAGTCAGAAAACTGTAAGCCAATAGGAAACAATTACAGAATTCCTGTGCCTGTTCTAGATTGGAGGTGGTACACTGGATAGGGTGCTGGGTCTGAAATCAGAAAGACATAAGTTCAAATCTAACTTTAGACCCTTGCTACCTGTGTGACCCTGGACAAGTCACTTAACCCTATTTGCCTCAGTTTCTTCATCTGTAAAATGACATGGAGAAGGAAATGGCAAACCATTCCAGTATCTTAGCCAATGAAACCCCAAAGGGGGTGAGAGTCAAACCCAAATGAATCAATTGAACAACACTAACAACAGCCACACTGAAAACTGGGCAAAAGGGTCCTCACATGTTTGCAAAGAGACTCACTAAGCCTCCATGTAAAAAAGTGTGTATGTCCTAAGCCCTCATTGCCCAGACATTCAAAGTGAAATAAGTATCAAATATGGATTTGGAAGATTTATATATCCTCCCTCTGCTACTTAGGCATTATAGTTTAGCCGAGAGTGCTGAATAGATATGACAAAGTTCATATCTTGTGTCAAAAATTTACTACGTGACCCTGGACCTGGTCTCTTGGCTTATCTGAATCTTAGTTTCCTCATCAATAAAACGGCAATGATAATCCCTATAATACCTGCTTTTGCATAATTGTTTTGAAGCTTAGATGAGGTAAAGCATATAAAATGCCATATAAATTTTACTTGTTATTTATCTGGATAAACATGGGTGAGTCAATTAACCACTCTGTGCCTCAGTTTTCCCATCTGTAAAACGAGAAGTTTAAACTAGATTTTCTCAAGGGTTCCTTCTAGCTCTAAATTTAAGAGACAACAAAATGTGTGGCTATGTCATAGGGTTTATGGTAGAACTACATGTGGATAAACCCTTTGTTTCCATGTAGTGTCTTTTCTAATTCTGGTATAGTTAAGAATTCATGCTGAAGGGTCTTTGTAGGTAATGACATCAGTTCACAATGACTCCATATCCCATACAAATTTAATTAAATTGACTCTCTCCCTTGAGACCTAGAAATGGTTCAAACCAATGGCACACAGTTCAAGTTACTAGTTATAAAATTTTTCTCAGTGTCACCATCACTGATCAGCTCTATCTCATCATATTCCTTGATCATGTTATGAGTCCCGTAGAGTAGAGAATCTCTGTTTATATGTGCCCCCATTTGCCAGATTTTCAAAGGTTCTCCTAAATTTCCCAATGTAACTAATTCACACTTTCACAGCTCTCTCCTAGTCACATACGTCTATTGTCACATTCTCCCTGACACATCCAAAAGTACCCAGTGACAAAGACACAAGAGACATGTACATAATCTAGTTCTCCATTACTCTTCCCACTTACTAGGCAACTGCAAACCACAGTTGCTGTCATTTTATCTTTCCACTCCAACTTTCTGTGGCCTAATGACCAATAGCATCTTTAACCTAAAACTCTCTTCTCTTCTATGTATTCTCTATATCCTGTCAGGAGTAGGGCTGCTTTTGTATAAGTTAAGTGTGATGTGGGGGACTAGTAACAGCTCATAAAATCTAAGAAAAATTGGGCTTCTTCTACTTATACCAACACTTCCTGTACCCTCCCCCTCTTTGATTTGTAGAATCCTATGTACACTAGAGACTGGAGGAAAGGGAAATATAGAGCAGCTACAATCATCTGAAGAGAGCTGCCCTTCTACTGGAAGCTTAAGGCAAGCCCTAGGCCAATTTTCCTCTAGCCCCAGGGTGATCATAGTTCAGCCAAACAGGGGAAAATTCTATTTTCTTCAGGAGGATGGGCAAACAGTAAGTTTCATGTCTGATTTAACATTATGTATTTGGGTGCTACTCTGAGGATAGAGGCAATGAAGAGGGTTTCACGTTTCCGGGAAGACATAAAAAGATACCATTTTAAGAAACGATGAGGGTGAAAAAAAGTCTCAGAATTCAACCAAAGTCACGTTTTAATGAAACATCAGCTAACCATGCCCTGCTAAACTAATCAAAACTATAATTCAATGTATAAAAGACTGAATTTTATTCAGCTTAACCCATCACCCATCCCTATGTTCTGTCTGTACAGTAGGAATGTTTATCAGAAGTCTGCAGTTACACAATTTGTGAACTTATTAAAGCTTCTATTTGTTTTTCTCTTTTTCTATTACCCCATTTCTTCTACATACTTAAAAAAATCCTTCACCTCTACAGTCCAATTTGTGGATTGTTTCTTGCTAGTAAACAATGTGCCTTCCTTCCCCTTGCTCTTTCTGTTATACATTCGAAGACTATGGCAATATGGAAACAAATCAGCAGCATGACTAAAGAATAAACACTGCAGAAATAATGCCTCCCCAATGTTTCAGGTAAGTCAGGTCCTTGTCAGGTTCAGGCAGTCAAAGAAAATTCCTTTAGACGAGGTCTGTATGTTTTTTCTCTTTGTGGCACATCACCTGATGTACCTTGTTATAAGATTGCAATAAACCAACTTGGATTAAGAAGTTTTCCATGTCAACCCCTTAGGGCAGCTGATTATAGGTCTGACCTTTTGAGATTCTGTGTATTTCCCACTTAATCAGTGCTGGAATGAGCTGCTGCTAAGTAGGATCTATAGCATCCCGATGGGAAAAGGGAAGCCATCTAAAAAAATAATGAGTCTCTCTTCCATCCCCTCCCCCTTCCCATTTTGAGCTCTATTAGGCCATGATAACAGTCTTAATCTGGGCAACACTAAAGCATAACACGGCATGTGATGTTTGCATTATATCAGGTTAGAGGGAGGCCAGGGAAGGCTTTTTGGCAGCTGAGAATGTAAATGAAGCTTTACCACTTGGTTAAAAAAAAAAAGCTTCCCTTTCCCCTTTTTGGATAGAAAAAAAAATGTTTGGTTGAGAAGAGATCTTGTAAGGCTTTTAAGCTCCAGCACCTCACATTTTGACAGAGTAATTGGTTCCCTGTTGCCTGGGCAATAATACAAAATTGGCACCATCTCCATTACAGTAACACACTTGGTGGTTTAGATATAATCTCACAAAGTACTCTGGTTTGGTCATCAGTTCATTTCTCAATAGCTGAGGCCTTTATATGTGTTGTGTGTGTGTGTGTGTGTGTTTCCTTACAACCTTTTTTTTTTACCCTTCCCTCCTTCTTCTTCCTTGTCCTCTCTACCACTCCCTCCAACCCCAAACCCCCAACCTTCCATGAAACTGAACAGCATAATAGATGTAATTAGACCTTCAGTAATAGGACCGAATGGAGCAAGCAATGAGACTCCTTCTAGGGAAGCAATCAGTGCATTAGGTCCCCAGGACTGAAACTGCATTTAACAAGGTTTGGGGCTTAGGGATTGTCAGTCTAGGCTTCTATTGCTTCCCCAAGAGAAAGGTCTACCCAGAATGCAAATCTTCATTTACCATTGCTACAAAAGGGAGGAAAAGAACATTAGCTACTTTATTACACACATAATGAAGCGAACTGTAGCTGTTAATATATTTTTTTCTCTCCTTGGCAGTAAATCAACTGTTCACAAGTGCTCCAAAGGATAAATATGTATTTCATCTGTATTTTAAAACCATTTCCTATGTTTTCATTACCAACTTTTAGGAGAAGATAACACTGACTGGTGTCAAACCAAAGCAGTCTTTTCTGTTTGTAGGAGCCTGCTGACATGTTTCTATGCTGGAATAAGGATTAGGCTAATAATATACTAGAAACCGATATTTAAAAATCATCATTTTTGATCAAATGTCGATGCATGAGCAGATTAAAAGAAAAAACCCAGCTGATTTGGTTGTTAGTATTTCTTTTCTATGATACACACATGCAAACACTTATAAAGAAAAGTGCTCTTCCTATTTATAATATGGAATGAATTTGAAAAGAACCATAACAGCAACATAGTCTGTGGAAGAAGTTCCTCACAATCAATGACTGATCCCAACTTTTTCCAGAAAAAAAATAGTTATGCTTTCTACAGACAGGCAGCATCAAGGTGGAGAGATAGCTGGTCTCATGGTCAGGAAGATTGGAGTTTGAATCCTTCCCCAGACACTTATAGACTCTATGGTTTAACTATACCACTTAACCTTCCTGGATCTCAGTTTCCTCATTTGGAAAATGAGGGATTGGCCTTGATTACACTAATGTCCTTTCCCACTTTAAAGCCATGATCTCTAAATGACAAGAATATCAATTTTGTTAGTGGAAATTGAATCAACTAATGAGATGCATCAGCTTAGAAAGATCCGAAGTTTGCTTTATATTGTTTTGTTGCTGGAATAGTTTTCTAAAGACACAGCTAAAGATTTGCATGGGCTATTAATAGGGTCCCTGGTGAGCTAGGCAAATGGGCTGAACATTATGATACCATATCCAATTAACCTATTCACTGTAAATCCAATGGAAATGTTGGAATATTTAATTCAACTTAAGCAGAGTATCTTCTTTCTCCCAAAGAAAATATATCCCTTTATTTAGTAAGTGGTTTATGGTTTATGGTCATTCAGGTAGCTAAAAATATTTTTTGCCTTAACAAATCAACAAACTTTTATCAAGCACCTACCTTGTGCTAAACATTGTGCTAAGTGCTCAGAATATGAAAAAACAGAAAGAAAAAAGGTAGAATGGGGAAGATAACATGAAAAGAGATATATACAAACAGGATACAGTTATCCCTTCCACATCATGACTTTCCCTTTATGGTTTCAATAAATCACAGGTTGGCATAAGAAATTGAATAGAAATTTGGGGGGAGTTTGGCGAAAGCTACAGATAACACTCAAAGGATACCTGATGACATAGAAAAAGTTTAGAAATTTAAAATGCAGTATAAATGTGTATACATATATACATATATGTAAAATATAATAATAATGTACAATACTATATATACCTAGTATTATGTAATTTGAACATGTCTTGTCTTTTAAAAACAATAATTCAGAGTTCTCTGGTGTGAAGAGAGGGTCAAAAAATTTTAAATGGATTTCCAGATCACAGAGGTGCCACTCCCATAACCCCCATGATGTGGAAGGGATAATGTATAAAAAATATAAAATAAAAAAAATAAAATAAAAAATAAAAAGACTGTGAAAGGCTTGTTGCAGAAGGCGGAACTTTAAAGGAGACTCAGGAGAAATAAGGGAAGTCAGGATGTAGAGATGGGGAGGATGAGAGTTACAGACGTGGTAAGACATGGTAAGGGCTGTCAAGCTGACACCTCTTCTAACTTTGTTGGACTGAATGCCGGTCTGTCATCAGCTTTGTACTTGAACCTTGTCCAGTCTGGTAGATCCAATTGAGCTTAACCTCCATTGGCAAGGGCTTAGAGAATTCAGAGTTCCTTCCACTCCATGATAATGAATTATTCAAGGAAGACTTTAATGGAGAGTTTAAAAAAAGCTACTCCTTCAAAATCTTTGTTGATTAAATAAATTACTTAAAAACCATGTTAAGAGCTTGCCAAATGTAAGGAGTTTTTATAAGTAGAGTACTACAAATACAATCAAACAAAACAGTACTTACCCTAAAGCAGTTTACATTTTAAAAGATGAAAACCACACATGTAATGAATGATGACCAAGGAAATGTTTTGGTAAAGGGAAGTCACATAGAATGGAGATTAAAATCATAGGGAAAATGATTTACCTTGGAATTCCAGGAATTAATGCCAAAATTGTATTTTAATAAATTTCATTAATACCTTTTTTTTTTACACCATAGTCATTTGTACCATAATACCACAACCATCACCACCTTCCGGAAGGCAAATATTTAAGAACTGGCTCCACAGAAAAGAAATATGAACATGAAACACTGAAGTTTAATCTGCATTAATACTTTCCTCATCTCTTTCTTGAGTCCAGACAACCAACAAAAAAACAAATCCATCCCTTATTGATTTCTGTCTTTACTGATTTCGAAGATGTAAATACTCATAATAAAAATTTAACAGTATACCTTTGCCACCATCCAGTCTCCATTCTCAAAACTGAATAATGTATCCTAGTAGCAAAATATAAGGTGGGAAGTACCTTTTGCTTTCTCCACTCCAATTAAGAGGAATTCTCTTTGTTAGGTAATAACACTTCTTGGCCGAATCAATTAGCACTAAGTGTAAGTGTGGGGAGAATAGGGGGAGGGATAAGTATTTATATAGCATCTACAACATTCCTGGGATTGTGCTAAGTGCTTCATAATTATTATCTTGTATGAGCCTTAAAATAACTCTACAAAATAGGTATATTATCTTTCCATCTTACAGTTAAGGAAACTGAAGTAAATAGAGGTTAAATGACATTCCCAGAGTAGTTATGTAACTATTAGTAGTGGTGGTAGTGGGAGTGGTAGTAGTAATAATAGTAGTAGTAGTAGTAGTAGTAGTAGTAGTAGTAGTAGTAGTAGTAGTAGTAATAGTAGTAGTAGTAGTAGCTAATAACTAGCGTTTCTATAACACTTATTAAGTGTCAGGCACTATGCTAAGAGCTTCACAATTATTATTCATTTGATCCTCACAAAAACCTTGGGAGGCAGGTGCTATGGTTATCCCCATTTTACAAATGAGGAAATTAAGGCAAACAGTGATTTACCCACGTCACATAGTTAATAACATGCATATGGCTAGAAATGAACTCAGATCTCCCTGATTCCAGACCCAGCATTCTACGCATTGCACCACCAGCTACCTCATTAGGTATGTATAAATCCCATACATCTTTTTGAACTGAGCAAAGATATTTCTATTAGGTTTGACAAGAAGATTGTTTTGATTGGGTAAAGAATTTGATTACACCTTGAAGCACTTGTATAAAAGTAGGAGCTAGTTCAAAACCAGAGAGAGAGTTTAAGGGTCTGCCAATAAAGAGGAAAGGACTGGACTTTCAGTTGCACCAGAGAGAATCAGTAGCACAGGGCAACCAATGAAAAGAGAAAGAGAAAATAAATTAGGCTGCGTCAGAGAAGGCGGACATTGAGAAGGGCCACTGGCCTTTAGGTATCTTAGAGAAGAAGACTGAGCTGATGTGGCCCAGAGATTTTGATTGTACAGTTTACCAAGACAAAGTCAGAAATATTTTTGAAAAACATGCTGCCCCAATTTTATATTTTTCAGGCATGGATTGTAATTGTAGTCAGGATAGATTAGGAATGGAAAGATAAGAAACTTCTAAGATTAAAGGGAAACTCAAGCATAAATTTAGGCACACTTTAATGGAAATAGGTTTCTATAGATGATAAGCAAGACATTCTCAGATGCATTGTAAATGACAGAGGGATTTTTTTTCTCAGAAGAAGATTCCCCCACCCCCAATGAGACAAAGAATATTCAGAGTAGATTCAGAGCTGCTCTGTTCTACTTCTAGCCCCAAGTCCAGTATCACAGCCTAGAGTGAACTTCTTCCAGTGCCCTCGAGGTTCCCGGAAGCACTTGCTGAGAAGAGCAGACTTCGATCTCTTTGTTCATGGTCACTGCTCAGGGATTAGGAGCATCTGCCAAATGACTTGCTTTCTTTGCCAATAGGCTGTTGTCAGTTTCTATTACATGAAGTCCCACTTGTTTCCATTTCTTTGCTACCATAAAAAAGTGTTGCTATGATCTTCTTGGGGTAGAATATCTAGTAGTGGAAGCACTTTGTTCAAGTGAATAAATAAATCCCGTTTAATAATTCTAAATTGTTTTATGACTGGATCAATTTTTAACTCCACCAAAGGTATCAGTTTGCTTGTCTCCCCACAGTCACTCCAATGTAGACTTTGCTCCCATTTTTATCATTTTTGACATATTATTGGTAAAATTTCAGAGCTGTTTTAATTTTCATTTTCACAATTATTAGTTATTTAGAGCATGTGATCATATGCTCATTGATGGTTGATAAATTTTCTTTGTTATAAATTCATTGTTCACATCCCTTGATACGAGCCATTGGGGAATGACTTTTGGTTTAATATATTTGTGTAAATTCTATATATACACACATGTGTATATAAATCTTGTATATCAGATTTTATTAATGATATTTAATATTAAAAACTTTTAAAATCACTAGACCAATTACCATTTCAAAATGTTAGGGCAAGTTCTTTGTGTTAAATTCTCCTGGAATGTATATAAATATAATGCCTTGATGTATCTTTTGTACTTCCCTTATGTACTTCTGTCTTACAGCTTTGCACATAATACTTAATAAACGTCTGTTGAATTTAAATGCATTTATTTTTTTAAATGTATTTATTTTTTAATCTGCCACATGTCCCTATGGTAAGCTCCAGAAACAGTTTAAATAGTCTTGTCTCATTTCAGCTGAATTAAACAAATATTAAGTGCCTAATAGGTGGAAGGCACAAGAGATACAAAGACAAAAATGAAATGGTTCTATTCCTCAAATCTCAGAGTGTATGTTCCATGGTGTGGATGGAACTTGCACATGGATAAGTAAGGGGAAAAAAAACCCTACAAAATAGTACAACAAAATTTCAAGAGTGCGAGTGCTAACAGCTGGAGATTGGGGCAGGAAAGCTCCTATGCAGGAGGTGATATCCAAGGAACATTTCTGAATAACCAATTACCAGCAAATATTAAGTGCTTACTATATGCCAACCAGATAGTAGAATAGGTATTGGGATATAAATACAAAAGTGAGATAGACAATTCCTACCCTCAAGAATCTTCCTTTCTACTACAGTGATAGAACTTGTCTGGGTAAAGTCTAGAACATGTACAGAATATGTACTTGTATATATATGTACAAAATTAACACAGGGATGAGAATTGGGGATAGAATCAACAAGAGATAATGAGAAAATATTAGAAAATAATTCAAAATTATCAAACTTTAGGGAGCGAGAGGATGATCTCGCTTGTAACATAAATTAGGAAGGTTTCAGAAGAAGCATTAATTTGGTGGGAGGTGGGAGATAAATATAATAAATTCTATTTTACACATGTTCCATTTTGAACTGTATATGGAACATCCAGTTGGGGGCACTGGGTCATTTTGGATCTTTTCCCAGATTTAACACAATGCCCTTTCTGCTACCCCTCTGAATGTTTGTTGGATTGATTTGAAAACTGAAGTGGAAGCAATTTGTTGGGAAGCATATAGCCTTTTTAAGGTCAGTAGGGCAGTGCTAATTGTTCTGCAGAGGTAATCCAGTAAATGAGACTCCTGGGGCCCAAATAAAAAGTTGATGACCTCAGAAAATGCCTAACAGAACTAGGTGAGACCTCATTATCCCTGGAAGTTCTGGACCCTCATGCTGTAGTTTCTGAATCTGAGAATTTGATACATTTGAACTGGCTATAAGATCGCCTGAAGGAAAGGCTAATGGGTGTGAATGGGAGTGAAGAGGTGTTCTCTCCTCTGTGGTTTGTCAGGGCAGAGTGTTATGCTCTGTGGAGTAAAGAGCAGGTGAGTAGGTTACATAAATCATTTATTTATAAGGGGACAAAGTGAAATTGGAATCTAATTTGTCCACATCTATTTTCACAAAATCTTCCACAGGAGCATTGAGTCTAAAGTTCATGAGAGGTTTAGCTCTAAGATAATTTCGCTTCTGTAATATCATTAAAGGGTCTTGCAAGCAGGAGGAGTTAGTAGGTCACCATTATGTATCTGAAATGAAAACAAATATAAACCATCTGTCAGGCTGTTGTTGTCATAATAGGTCTAGATGGCATGGTAATGGGGAGAGAAGGGAAGGAGTTGACATTTGATATGAGCCTCCACCCAGAAACCTGGAAAAATCTCTTCATTCAACTGCCCAGAAGGATAGTATAAATGCTTATTTGTAAGCATGTTTGATGAAGATAGCAGAGTGAAATGAGCATTTCTGCTAAGCTCTCCCAATCCAACCCTCTAAATAGCTTCTTTTTAATTATGTCAAACCCAATTCTGAATAAGATACAATAACAAATAAAGGCACAGTTAGTCATTTTTCCAACTCAAGATAACTAAGGATGGACACGGGACTGGAACCTGGCCAGGAATACAGGAGCAAGGTAGAAGAGGCACCTGCAGTGGGGATTAGAGGCATAGGTGGCAGTAGCGATAGTGGCAGCAACAGTGTTAGGGATGGTAAGGGGACAAAATAACTGCTCAGAACATCAGAGGAGACTCCTGTACTATCACTGGGTGCAACACATGATGCTATTTGTTAGCTCCTTTGCCCATTATCCAGTAAGTTCCAAGGTGGAAAGAAGTATGGGAGCAAGGGAGCAGAAATCCTATGTGGGTAATGACCAGAGAACAGACCAGGAGGACAGTGGCCAGAATTCTCTCTTGATCATACCACCTAGAAAGCAATGAAAACCTACAGTCCTCCAGATAGAACTGGAGAAGTTCAGGCTAGCCATTACCTCAGAGACAAGTAGAGCCTCATTCTAATATGAAATCCAAAGTCAAGAAATAAATTTGGAAAATGAGTAAACAAGTAAAAAAGAACTTGAGCATAGAAAACCTCTATGGTGAAAGGGAAATTCAAGACATAAACTCAGGAAAAGACAATGACTTGAAAAAATCTTCAAGTTAAGCTCCAAAGGGGAAAAAATGCAGATTGGACATAAGACCAACAAGAATTGTTAGAAGAGTTAAAGAAAGAGATTTTTAAAAGAGTGATTTTTAAAAAAAAATCAAATGACTGGCAAAGTTAAAACTGGGGTAAGAACTTAAAACAATGCAAAAGAATTATGAAAGAGGAATTAACTGGGTAAAAGAAGAACAAAAATATTGAAGCAATTAACTTCTTAAAACTTACAATTGGTGGGGAATGGCTGAACTAGTTGTAGTATGTGATTATGATGGAATACTCTTGTATTATAAGAAATGATGAGCAAGATGCTCTCAAAAAACCCCAGAAAGACTTGCATGGGCTTATGTAAAGTAAAATGTACTGTGTACAAAGTAACACCAATATTGTAAGATGATCAGCTGTGAATGACTTAACTATTCTCATCAAGACAATAATCCAAGACAACTCTAAAGGACTTAGGATGAAAAACGCTGTCCATCCCCAGAGAAAGAACTGATTGTGTTGGGATACAGATTTATGAGTACTTTTTTTGCTTTATTTTTCTCAAGGTGGGGTTTTTATATATATTTTCTTTCACATCATAACTATTATAGATAAGTTTTGCATGACTACACATATATAACCTATATTGAACTGCTTTCCTTCTCAATGAGAGGGGTGGGGAGGGAGGAAGGAAGAGCATTTGGAATGCAAAGTTTTAAAAATAAACATTAAAGATCATTTCTATATGTAACTAGGGAAAATAAAATACTAAATAAAAGTTTAAAAATTATAATTGGTAAAGTGGAAGCTATTGACTCTATGAGACATCAAGAAACAATAAAAAAAAGTTGAAAGAATGAAAAAAATAAAAGAAAATATGAAATACCTCATAGGAAAAACAACTGACTTGGAAAATACATTGGGGAAAGATAATTTTAGAATAATTGAACTACCAACAACTTATTAAGGCAGGTTTGCCATGATACATCAAAAAGAAATGGTGATAGAGGAAAGAAATTGTATGGGCTATATTACAACTTCTATGCATATGTATGTATATACACACATTTCTATTTATAAAAAAATCAGCAACAAGTAATTTGAAATCATACAAAGTTCAAAAGATCCTACAATGTATGCTTCCAAAGAAGGCCTAGAATGAAGAATCTTCCCATTTGAATTCTCCCTGAACTGTTCCCTATAGACTTCAGTACTACAAAATCTATTGTGCTGTCCTAGGATGTTTCTTGTGCAACTCACATGACCCTTGCTATAATGCCATCTCTGCTGTCCTCTGGGTTGTGTCCTCAATTTTTAACAAAAGGCCAAGGCAGAGAGTTCTCCTCCTGATCTGTCTAGCAGTTTTTACCTCTTTGCCTAAGTATTCACAGCAATAACAACAAGGTCCCCTGATGAGGGAGTTGGCACTACTGCTTATGGGACACCTACTTTTACATAATACATGCTAAGATTTCCTGAGAAGCAGAAAATTTGGATCATGCTTGCAAAGTGACCAAGTCTCCTTTGGAATTTTCTCACTGGTTCTCAGTTATGTGAAATCTAACATCAGTAATTCATTTAAAGCTACAGGGACTGAATCCTCACTCCAAACCTGATGGTGCTTGGGACAACCATACTTAATGTTGGGCCCATAAATGTGTGCTATTGTTGTTATTTTCAATGTTGATAACTGTATTCCAATATGGTTGATTTTCTTCGCAATAGTATACCCTTCATTTTATGTTTTTAAAAACATTCTACCCAGTATGATGCTGCATGACTAATTATAGGCATGTTATTAAGCAGGTTGAGACTAGTGAATCAATTGACTTCCGGATTTTGAGTTTCAGTATGCTAAGCCAAATAAAGTGTCTGAATTAAATCTGGCACCAATATGATAGGATTCTGGGAGTAGGGGGCCACCAGGCTGCCTAAGAGATGCTTATCAGCCCAATTTGAAAATGTAGCAGGTCAAAGCTCCCATGCATGTTAATCAGCAAGAGGGACTGAGTTTATGAATGGCTGAAAGATTACTCAATTAAAGCCCCTCTGTTCTAGAGACTCCATAGTATTCATCAAACTATCAAATGGGTGCTCTGCTATGGAGAACCTATATATTTTTTTCACCTTAAGAATAGATATCCTTGGACTGGATATTTTGAACCCAGGAGGACCTGGGTTCAAATTTGGTTTCAGACACAATGCAAAAACTAGCCATGTGACTTTGGGCAAGTCATTTAGCCCCAAATGCCCTAATTTCCCCCCTCCAAAATGCCAAAAAAACCCCAAAAAAGAACAGATATCCTTTCTTGAGGAAGGTATTTCTATTCATTTAGTTACTGATGAGGCTCCCTTAATTGTTTCTGGTGTTCCATAAATTGGAACTAAATAACTGGTTTACTAGAGGGAAAATGTGCACTTGAACCTTCAAAGCTTAATTTAAAAAAATTTAATTATTTTAGTTATTAACATTTTCTCTATCACTTCCTTAAGTTTAGACAATTGATAAAATGATAAACCAAGCCCTGATTTGTAGCATTTGTATTTTCTAATGTATAAATTCTCATACTGAAAATTTAGCGATTGGATTTTTTGATCTATTTGAGCAGACTTGTTTCCTGAGTTAATCTCCTTAATTGTGAGCAGATAAATCATAGCAAATGACTGGCAAGATTTTTAAGATCTTATCACCATGCTCTTTAAACAGCTTGGGCAACTGGTTGTAAGATCTCAGGACCCTTTGACTTGGAGCAGTTACAAAAGGTAACTTGATTCTCTAAAATGTTTGCTT
Organism: Pseudocheirus occidentalis; assembly: GCA_028646575.1. Taxonomy (NCBI): domain Eukaryota; kingdom Metazoa; phylum Chordata; class Mammalia; order Diprotodontia; family Pseudocheiridae; genus Pseudocheirus; species Pseudocheirus occidentalis. Next base: position 119,926,386 of record CM053599.1, on the reverse strand, counting down.
CTAATTAGCCAGATGACTTTTGTACAAATGTAGCAAGCAAGGTCACCTCTAATTTTGTTTTCAAGCAATGAAGAGATGACTATGGTACATGAGCAATAGAAGACCTGACACACAGAGAAAGATTTTAGTGTTGTCTTCCAATAAAATTTACAACAAAATTAATTTGATACATATTAATGACCTGCAAAATAGTGTATTAATCATATGGTAATTGCATCATAAATGTTAAGCAATTTTCATAAATGACTATAATTAGTATTACTTTAAGATAGGCGAACTCTTTTTTTAGTGTTTTATTTCAAATGGTGAATTCTCCAGTGAATGAAGGAAAAATGAAAGAAAACATATTTATTGAGTATGTACTATGTGCCAAGCTGGAGATACAAATAGAAAGAAAAAAAAGAAATATAAAAACACATTCAAGGATAATATCAATTCTGAGTGTTTTATCTGATATAGTGGATACTATAATAATTGTGATTATACAGATAATATATACTATCACAAATTCATGCAAAGAGAAAGGTATTTGTATTGTTACTGTATTGTTAATGGAACGGGAAGATCTTTCTTGCCTGTTAATAGGCCTACATGACATGCTTTGAGCCTGAGTCACATGTAAGCCTGAGTCGCACGAGTCTATGGTAGGGGGAGCCTGCCAAACAGGTGAAGCAGAAAGGTTTGGTCAGGCAGAGCTGAGAGGGAGTGAGAGTGTGCTGGGAGGGAGACAGCAGGCAGAGCAGCTAGTACCAGTGAGAGAGGGAGCAATTTCGCCTAAGGGAACTTATTTTGTAGAAAAGCCTAAAGGAGGGAAGGCTTGGGATGTTGATGTTTCCTGCATTGGTAACGCATATGGACTTTGTCTTAATAAGAATGCTTGGGGTGTTGGTGCTCTTCACATTAGCAATGTGTATAGACTTCTTTGTTACTCTGGTGGATTTGGCTTACTAGTGTTTGAATAAATGTCTTGGTTTTGTGTTTGAAGAAGAGACTCTGTTATATCTTGCAATTCAAACTTGGGAATATACCTGCTTATTTATAGCAGCAGCTGTGGGTATCTGTAGCAGCAAGCACCCTAACTTACCCAAGATGGCTGCTAGCACAAGTTCTTTGATCTGCTTTTCTATAGGAAAGCAATTCAAAAGGGGTTATCAATTGTACTTTAATCAATCAAACATATATCATTGACCTAGTTCAGGAGAAAAAGTCAGCCCCCTGAACTTCAGATAATATAAACAGAAGTTATAAGCAGACAAAAATACGGAGAAAATAACACAATTCAGCACACAGGACTTCTAGCTGTCTGACCAGTACATCCATACCTAGTTAGTCACCAAAGAGAGAAGCACCAACAACTGGGTTTTCAAATGAAGGGGCGTTCAACAGCTGCCCAGAGTCTCATCTGGCCAAATCACACAATTCTTCCCAAAGTGAGCCCCAAAGCAAAACCTCATCTCAAAGGTATATATATAGCCTTCTCCAGGGTCAGAGAACATCACAACCCTCATGACCCACTTGACTACAAAGTAAAAAATGTTGTGCCTTCCTGAAAAACAAGCCTCCCACCACAGGCGCCAGGTGAGCATATTCAGACTATTAGAGGACAGAGTGTATTTTCAAATCAGGAAAGGTCCTCAAATTCAACTTAGGCTTTTTAAGGGGCAGAGAAGATCTTCAAATTCCTGTTAGCATTAGGGTATCACATTAGTGAAATAGAATTCCATTGGGCTTCCCAGCAGCTGGAGTTCCCTGTGTTCCCTATGATTACTTGTGTTCAAGTGAAGCAAGTGAATTTGGGAGGAGAAAGACATGAGTTTTTGAGTCCATAACCAGACTATCAGAGCTGGGGATTATGGAAAAGGAGAAAGGAGGCTAGGCAAAGACTCACATAATAACAAAGAAGGTTGAGGCCATCTCTTAGAAGACTGTGGAATAAGTGACACTGCACTATGGGAAGAAGAACCAGGGAATACAGAGGTCGGGCTAAGAGGCAGAGATATGAAGGATCTCAGTAGAAGATTTGTCTTTATAAGCTAATATTAGAGACACAGAAGCACATGTGTCACGTAGCATATTAATGTAATACCCATTTTTATCCAGGCTTCTTGTCACCATCAGGGATTATTTTTTTCTAGGGCTTCTGATAAGTCTGCACATGAAACATCTATATGGTAAAATGGACAGAATGGTTGACCTGGAGTCAGAATGACACACAGTCAAATTCTACCTCAGGTACTTACTTAAGGAGTCATCCTGGGCAAGTCATCTAAATTTTCTCGACCTCATTTTTCATCTGTACAATGGGGATGATAAATAATAATAATAGGATTGTTGTTAGGGTCAAAAGAAGTAACATGTAAAGGGTTTTGCAAACCATAAAGTGCCATGCATGGCTATTACCTACCTTGACTCTTCATACCTTAAGCCTTTTGATCTAAATATTGGCATGCAGTATTGGTGACAATGCATTTGGTGGTGCTAGATAATTCCCAGATTAAATGAGAGCAGATGGACTAGAGACATTGAAGGTCCCCAAATAAGAATCCTATTTATCCCCACTGGTCTCTCAGTGTCAGGAGGTAACCCCTAGCAAAGATTCCTTTTCAAATGAGGGGCTTGGACTGGGTCCCTAAGGTTGCTTCCACTTATATGTTTTATGATTCTATGACTATGAATGAATGTATCCTTGATCCATGAATCATTGGGCAAAGGCTGGAGAAGCAATGGAACTGCGAAACGAAAGGGAATCAGGCACTTAGAATAAATTGAGGTAAATAAAGCAGATTGTACTTTTAGGCCTTAGGACTTCTTGGGAGAAGATGGTAACCTTAAAGTTATCTTCTCCACTACCCACAGTCCTAGAATTTCAGGGAGAAACCCAAACCCAAAATTTCTTTGCACTATGAACTAATAATTAATAGCTCATATTTTAAAATTGCAAAGGCTTTTCTTCATAATGGCCACATAGAGTAGGTAAAGGTATAGGCAGTATGGTGTAGTTTAAAGAGGGCTAGATTTAGAATCAGAAAGCCTAAGTTTAAATCCTGACTATTATTTATCTGTATGATCTCAGGAAAATCACAACATAACTTCAACAGAACTTTTAGTTTTAAACCTATGTTTTCAGTGCAAGGTTTCAGTATTAGAAAATGGAGGTATTGGAACATTAAGTGACTGACTCATAGTTAAACAACTATTTCTGAGACATGAGTCAAACTCAGATTTATTTTAATATGATTTTAGTCCAGATCTTGTTCTGTTATGCCTAGCTGCCTACTAACAAAGAAATCTTATTTGGGTGGGGAAGGGTGGTGGGGGAAAAAAAGTGGATAATATGATAACACTAAAAAACATTGAAATGAATTGGGAGGGAGGTAATTTGTTAAATCTCTCCTCCTTGGGTGTGAGTTATGGGGTGCTATTTATGGACCTAAGATTTCATCTCTGTTGGGATTTCTGGGGATTCTGATAGGGTAATTTCCTTCACCAAGGCAGATTGGCAAATTATCTGAGACCCTTAGCTTTAGGGAGTTAAGTGGGGGAGGGAGAGGGAAAGGAAGGCAGAGAGAAATGAGTGATTTTTTTTCACAGTCATGAAGCTTGAACTTTTCCTAACTCTAAGACCAGCCCTCTATTCACTATGCCTTGCTTCCTCTCCATGGACAACTATTCATGGATTAATGAAAGCTTAGGGTAAGCATATTTGTGTATAGAATGTCTATACACATGTACAGCAGAGTAGGAATATTGGGGCTAAGTATAGAAAGTGGGCCAAAAAGAGGCCTGCAATACACACACACACACACACACACACACTCTAATTATAACCATGTAACATAGCAATGTCAAATTATATTCTGTAATAAAAAAAGATCAGATGTCATTAGGCTTCCCCATAGGTCAAGGTTTTCCTAGATTGGTAGGTTAGCTGACGATGCACAGTACCAATCTCATATCTCCAACCTAACCCTTTCAAAAAAAATCGAATTTCTTATTTAAAAAATGTAGACTAGGACAAAAATAAATCAAATCCAGAAAACACAAATAAATCACCACTCATAAAACATGTGCAATAATGGAAAGGAAACAACAAGGCTGGGGAAAAAAGCCAAGGAAGAAGATCCAAACAAAGCTCATGTGAAAGCAGCCGATTAGCATTAAGATCACAATTTGAACCACATGAAAATCAAGCTATGCTGTTTTTCTAAGCTCATTATGGATATTGCCCTTTTATTTGGTGATCATTAATCTAACCTGGAAGGATTTCAAACCTAGCCAATTGTCATGTCCTCTGCCAAATGAATTGCTGAGCAGCAGGGTAAGGCTGATGCTGAGACAGCAGGGTAAAATCAGAACCTTTTCCAGATAGCTCTTGGGAGTTTCAGAGTAGCAGGGCTCTCACCAAGGGTCTAAAGACAGAGGGAGAGTAATAACTGTACCTATTTTCTCTTACATAGCCTTTTAAAAGTTGTTGTTCTTATAAAAACAATTCTGATAGCTTCTGTTTTTATATCTCTTTGTTTGGGGATAAATACATCCTACTTCTCATTCCTACAAAGATTTATCTCTTGGAAGAGAAATTTCAAAAAGAGAGATGCACAAAAGAAAAAAAAAAGCAGTTCAAGAAAACAAATCACATCAATTGAATTTGATGGCATTTGCAAAGTTCTGCTCTTCTACTTCCCCACTGCTGCAGATAAACTTTCCTCTTGATTTTAGCAGCTCCTTTTATTTTCAATACACACACCCCCCCACACACAATCTAGTGCCTTCTTTCTATATTTGTTTTTGCCCATTACACTATAGCTTATATTCTTGTTTTTTGTAGTTGGTCTTGTCTGGTCATTCATTGTTTTTTTTGTTACCTACTCTGATATATATTCTGCCTTTACATATATTTGAATAATATGTATTACTCCAATTATTTGTATCTGACCTTATTTGTATAAAAAGTGTTTTATGTTTATGTTCATATACTTTCTGTTTCTGTTTTCGCAGATATACTCTCAGGTATTTTATACTGTCTAGTTATTTTAAATGGTCTAAAACAGTACTGAATAATATTGGTTCCACATAGTGTAGTTTCCTTATTTTTCTCCTTTAAGTAAGTCTATTTTAGCTTTAACTTTGTCTGAGATCATAACCCTGCTTTAAAAAATGTAATAAATTCTGCTCTAACCCTTTATTTTATCTTTGTTTGTATCTCTCACTTTTATTGTGTTTCCTGAAAGCAACATATTGTTTAAGTCAAATTTTTAATCTGCTCTCCATTTCTGTTTTATGGGTAAATTCATCCAATTCAAATTCTAAGCTATAATTATGTATGGCACTTATGTATTTTCCTCCTTATTTTTCTTCACGATACTTCTCACTCTATTTACCCTATCTTCCCTTACTTCTCTATTTTTTTCTACCTGCTTCCTTGCCCTCCTATTCCTTAACCTTTCCATTCTTCTAAGAGTACTTCCTTTATGCTCTATCCCAGCCTTTGTCTTCTTATTTCTTTCTCACCTTAGAAGACTTTTACACCCTTCTAGATAAATACTGTTCCCTCTTTAACCCATTTCTGATGAGAGCAAGATCCCAACACTACTCTCTCTCCTCCTCCTGCCCGCACAATCTTATTCTGTATCAATTCATCCATTTATGCTTCATTAGTATGAGATAAATACTTCTTTTTATGTCTCCCTACAGTTTTCTTTTTTTTAGAGTCACCCCCTCACAAACAGTTCAGCCCAAGCCTTTCTTTCAAACTATTCAAATAATGATACCAATCATAAAATAGTGATAACATTTTCATATATAAGAAGTAAACAGTTTGACTTCTTGGAGTGCCTCATAATTGGCCTTTAATGTTTACCTTATATTTCTCCTGGAGCTTCGATTTTTTCATTAAATTCTGCTGGGTTTTGTTCTAAGTACCTGAAAGCCTTTCAGTTTGTTAAATGTTCATTTTTTTCCCATTCAGGATTATACTTAACTTTGCTGGGTAAGTTATTCTTGGTCATAACTGCAGCTCTTTTGCTCTATGAAATACAATATTCCAAGACCTACAGGCCTTCAATGTAGTAGATGCTAGGTCTCGTGTAATCCTTGCTGTTGCTCCATGATATTTTAAAATTGTTTTTTTCTTGTTGTTTGCAATATCTTGTTCTTAAGGGCCATCCACTGGTTCTAATCTATATCTTGCCACTGGACACTGATGGTGCTGGAGGAGAAAGTGAAGCTGGTGCCTTTGCATAGTTCTCTCTCACTTAAATATAATTCACTTGCACACCATGGTATCACCTCCCTGATGTCATGGTCCTTTTCAAGAATTAAGGACATGTGGGGATCCAGTTATGGGGAGCCCTGCCATCCCGCCACAGAGCTGAGAAAATATGGGGAGCCCTGCCATCCCCAAGCAGGGCCGAGAAAGAATGACATACCCAGAGGTTGCAAGTGGGTGCATAAAAAGAGACAGGACTCAGGGAATGGTGGAAAATATACTGCTGGTGAATTCTTTCAGGTACAAGCCATAAATCTTCTTCCTAATTGTTTTCCCCTGAAGACATTGTGCACTTCTTTGTGTGGTTTTCTTTGTGGGTGTAAATACCACACTTATCTTGAAGACATAACCCTCACCCTTGTGTGTTTGAATTCTTTTCTAGGCCTAGTAGCAGGTCCTTTACCTGAGAGCCTTGTTCAGCCATCAGGGTCAGAGTCCCACTGGCCTGTGGTCCTCTACAAGGACAAAAAAATGACAACAATTTTGTCATTAACCTGGGAGCTTTGAAACTTGACTATGACATATGCAAGTTTTCCTCCTGGAATCTCTTTCAGGTAGTGATCAGTGGATGTTTTTCTATTTCTGCTTTGCCTTCTTGTTCTGGAACTTCAGGGCAATTTTCCATGATAGCTTCTTGTAATGTTGTATCAAGACTCCTTCTATTGATAATAATTTTCAGGTGGTCCAACTCTACTAATATTATTTCTCTTCAATCAGTTCTACAGATCAGCTGTTTTTCTGATGAGATGTTTCACATTCTTTTTCTATTTTTTCATTCTTTTGATCTTGTTTTGTTATTTCTTGGTGTCTTAGAACATTATTAACTTCCACTGTCCAATTCTTGTTTTCAAGGAATTATTTTCTTCCCTAAATTTTTCATTCTCTATTTCAAGTTGGTTGTTTTCTTTTCATAGTCTTCTTGGATTGCTCTTGTTTTTTTTTTTTAATTTTTCCTCAATCTTTCTTATTAGATTTTTAAAGTGCTTTTTAAGTTCTTCCAAAACCTCTTTTTGTGCTTAGGACCATTTCCTGTTTCTCACTTGAAAGGATGTAACTTTTTAAACTCCATTATCTTCCTCTTAATGTGAATCCAGATCTTCCATATCCCCAGAGTAGCTAACTATGATCAGGGTCTTTCTGCTTTGTTTACTCATTAAAAAAGAAATTATTTTTTTAGTAGCTATTAATATAATCAAATTCTAGGCCCAAGGTGTGGGGAATGATTGCCCAAGTCTCAGGTCTTTGTTTGTTTGTTTGTTTCTTTTCTTTTTAAAAATAAAATTGTTTTTCGTTTTCAGTATTTACTTCCATAAGATTTTGAGTTCTAAATTTTCTCCCCATTCTTTCACTCTCCTCTCCCCAAAATTGTGTGCAGTTTGATATAGGCTATACATGAATAATCATTTTAAACATATTCCCCCATTAGTCATGTGGAAAAGAAGAATTAGAATCAAAAAGAAAAATGAGAAGAGATAGAGACACAGAGACAGAGAGAGACAGAGAAACGGGGATGGGTGGGGAGAGAGGAAAGAGAATACTTTGCTTCAATCTGCATTCAGACTCCATACTTCTTTCTTTGGATTTCAATAACATTTTTTGTCTTGAATCTTTTGGAATTGTCTTAGATCCTTGTACTGTTGGTAAGAGTTAAATCTACCAAAGTCAGTTTTCATGCAATGTTGTCATTACTATGTACAATGTTCCCATGGTTCTGTTCACTTCATTCAGCATCAGTTTATGTAAGTTTTTCTAGGTTTTTCTGAAGTCCACCTGCTCATCCCTTCTTATGGAACAATAGTATTACATTGCATTTATATAGCACAACTTGTTCAGCCATTCCCCAATTGATGGGCATCCCCTTTAATTTTAAATTCTTGGGCACCACACAAAAAAAAGCTGCTATAAGTAATTCTGTATATGTGGGTCCTTTCCCCATTTTTATGCTCTCTTTGGGGTATAGATTTAGAAGTGGTATTGCTAAGTCAAAGGGTATGCAAAGTTTCATAGTCCTTTGGGAATAGTTTCAAATTGCTCTCCAGAAGGACTGGATCAGTCCACAACTCCACTGAAATGCACAGATTCCAATTTCGCCATATCTTCAACATTTATCATTTTCCTGTTTTGTAATGATAGCTAACTGATAAGTATGATGTAGTACCTCAGAGTTGTTTGAATTTGCATTTCTCTGATCAATAGTGATATAGAGCATTTTTTCATATGACTATAGATAGCTTTAATTTCCTCATCTGAAAACTGTCTCTTCATATCCTTTAACCATTTATTGATTGGGGAATGGCTTATACTCATAAATTTGACTTAGTTCTCTAGATATTTTAGAAATGAGGCCTTTATCAGAGATTTGGCTTGTAAAAATTGTTTCCCAGCTTTCTGCTTCTCTTCCTCATCTTGGCTGAATGGACTTTGTGTAAAACCTTTTTAATTTAATGTAATCAGAATTATTCATTTTGTGTTACATAATGTTCTTCTGTCTCCTGTTTGGTCATAAATACTTCCCTTCTCCATAGATCCAACAGGTAAACTATTCCTTGCCCTCCTAATTTATATTCTCACCCTTTATGTCTAAATTTTGTACCCATTTTAACCTTATCTTAGTATACAGTGTAAGATATTAGTCTATGGGGGGGCAGAGTCAAGATGGCAGCATAGAAGCAGGAGAACTCCACAAGCACCCCCAACAACCACCTCAAATACCTATAAAATATGACTCTAAACAAATTTTAGAGCTCCAGAACCCACAAAAGATCAGAGGAACAAATTCCAGATGAAGGCAGCCCAGCAGCCAGATGGGAAGGGTTCATTGCAGCGTGCTGGGAACAGAGCCCAGCCCCATGTGGTTTCAGCCCCAGGCTGTCCAGGAGAAGCCCCAGCTGGAACATTCAGGAGTGCAGATCACCAGCAGCTGAGGTGGTTTCCAGATATACTAACCTATTAGAGCCAAGGACAAAGGGAAAGGTTAGTGGAACTCAGATAAATTTAGGGGAAAGGATATAGCTGAAGTGCCTCCAGAGCTATCAGCAGTCTGAAGGAGCAGCCCAGCAGTCGCCTCCACGTGGCTGCTTCAGAGCTCCCAGCCTGCAGAATGCAGGGGACCAAGTGATCATTCAGAGGCTAAGTGCTCTTGCCTGAGCTGCCTGGATGGGGATCAGGATCGGGTCTTGGGTGGTGGTCCTTAGGTGCATTTTCAGTGAACTAAAGCTGGTGGGGGCTGCAGAGATGGTGGCTTCCTAATGGCTCCAGCAGCTGTGAAAACCCCAGCAATTTGGGACAGAGCTTTCTCCTCTGAAAGCAGAGTTCTACTGAGCCCAAAAGTTAAGTAATTGACTGGCAATATGAGCAGGCAAAGGAAGCAAAGTAAGCAAAGCAATCTAACTTTAGATTTCTTTTTTGGGGACAAAAATCATGGAACAGGAGAAAGACAGCACAGTCAGAACTCCTACACCAAAAGCTTCCAAGAAAAATGTAAACTTGTTACAAACTATAGAGGAGCTTAAGAAGGATTTTGGAAACCAAATAAGAGAAATGGAGGAAAAACTGGGGAGAGAAATGAAAATGACACAAGAAAATCATGATAACTGAGTCAACAACCTGATTGAAGAAAATAACACCTTAAAAATAGATTAACTCAAATGGCAAAGGACGCCCAAAAAGCCAATGAGGAGAAGAATCCCTTAAAAAGTCAAATTTGCCAGATGGAAAAAGGATCTCAAAAGTTTTCTGAAGAGAAT
>CM053599.1:119886188-119915872 GCA_028646575.1 Pseudocheirus occidentalis | reverse complement strand
CTTGAAAGAATTCACTGATCACCTCTTGAAAAAGATCCCCAAAAGAACACTCCTAGGAATGTTATAGCCAGGTTCCAGAGTTTCCAGATTAGGGAGAAAATATTACAAGCTGCCAAGAAGAAACAATTTGAATACTGTGGAAACACAATCAGGATAACTCAGGATCTAGCAGCTTCTACATTAAGGGACTGAAGGGCCTAGATATGATATTCCAGAGATCAAGGGAGCTAGGATTATAACCAAGAATCACCTACCCAGCAAAACTGAGTATAATGTTTCAGGGGAAAATATGGTCATTTAATGAGGTGGAGGACTTTCAAGCATTCTTGCTGAAAAAACCAGAACTGAATAAAAAAATTTGACATTCAAACACAAGAAGCATGAGAAGGTAAACATCGAAAAGAAATCATAGAGAATTTATAAAAGTTGAACTATTTACATGCCTACATGGAAAAACAATAATTGTAACTTATGAAACTTTTCTCAGTATGAGGATAGGTGAAGGGAATATAAATGTATAGAAATATGCATACATACACATATGTCTAAATAGGAGTGTATATATGCATATTAATACATATGCGAGTGTGTGTATATATGTGTACATAGAGGGCATAGGATCAATTGAATAGGAAGGAATGGTTTTTAAAAGGTGAAATTGAGAGGTGGGAGAAGAATAGAATGAGAGGAGACAAGGAGAGACAGAATGGGGTTAATTATTTCATATGGAAGATGCAAGGGATAACTGTTACAATGGAGGGGAAGAACAGGAAGGCAAAAAGGAAATAGGTCAACCTTACTCTCATTGAATTTGGCTTAGGGAGGGAATGACATATACTCTAAATTGGATATCTTGCCCTGCAGGTAGGGGGAAAGGAAATGAGAGGGGGGAGGATGGAAGGGAGGGCAGGTTGGGGGGAGGGTTATTAGAAGCACACACTTTTATAAAGGGACAGGTACAAAGTAGGGAATAAAACAAGGGGAGGGCAGGATTGAAAGGAGGGAAATACGGTCAGTGTTATACAATATGTCTACTGTGGAGATGTTCTGTGTAACTATGCATGTGCAGCCTGTATTGAATTGCTTGTCTTTCCAGTGGGGATGGGTGACAAGGGAGGAAGGAAAAGAATCTAGAATTTAAAGTTCTAAAATCAAATGTTAAGATAGATAGATGGATAGATAGATAGATAGATAGATAATAGATAGGTAGATAGATAGATAGATAGATAGATAGATAGATAGATAGATAGATAGATAGATAGATAGATAGATAATTATTATTTACATGCAAGTGTGAAATAAAATATACAAGCACTGGGACAGGGAGATCCATCTTGCCCTACCAGAAAGTCAGAGGGGTGATGGGGGCAGATATAGGAGAGAGCAAATTGGGGGAGGGGGTATGCAGTGGCATTGCTATTTTAGGGTGGTGGGTAGGTTAAAGATAGGGAGAAAACTTGTAACTGAAAATCTTGTGGAAATCAGTGATATAAGCTAAAAAATAAACAAAAGTTAATTAAAAAAAGATATTAGTCTATGCTCAGTTTCTGCCATACTATTTTCCAGGTTTTCCCAGCAGTTTTTGTTAAATAATGGGTTATTATCCCAGAAGCTGAAGTCTTTGATTTCATCAAACAATAGATTACTATGGTCATTGACTATTGTGTCTTGTCTACCTAACCTACTCTGCTGATCTACTACTCTTTTTCTTAGTCAATACCAATTAATTTTCATGACTGCTTCTGTATAATATCATTTTATTTCTGGTACACTTAGTATCAGATCTGATACACCCTTGAATTTCTTTTCATTATTCTGAACCTTGTTATTTTGAACCTTTTGTCCTTTCCAATGAATTTTGTTATTGTTTTTTCTAACTGTATAAAATGATTTTTGGTGGTTGATTGGTATGGCACTAAATAAGTAAATTAGTTTAGGTAGAGTTGTTATTTTATCATATTAGCTTGGCTTACTCGTAAGCAATTTATATTTTTCTAATTATTTAGATCTGACTTTATTTATGTGAAAAGTGCTTTGTAACTGTGTTTTATAGTTATATGGTTTCTGAGTTTGTCTTTGCAAGTATACTCCCAAATAGTTTATATTTTCTACAGTTACTTTAAGTGGAATTTTTCTTTCTATCTCTTGCTGTTGGGCTCTGTTAGTAATACATAGAAATGCCAATGATTTATGTGGGTTTATTTTATATCCTGTAACTGCTAAAGTTGTTAAATATTCCAAGTAGTTTTTTAGCTGACTCTTTAGGATTCTCAAAGTATACCATCATATCATCTGCAAAGAGTGATCGCTTTGTTTCTTCATTGCCTGTTCTAATTTCAGATCTCTCTTACTGTTATTTTTTGAAGTCTCTCTCATGGCCCAGACTAAGGGTCTCCTGTCCACTCCTAAGTCATAGCTAGCCATGCTGTACCACAGATGAGTTTGCTCCCTGTGGCCCCAGTGGCTTCAAATGGCTGTCCTCTCTGCTCTGGAACTGAAACCAGGGAATGTGCTCTCCTATACGCTCTCACATCCAGCAGGGTCTCCACCCTTTTCTTATTGTACTCTCTAGGCATGTGCTAGCTCCTCCTCCCTAAATCCCCCATGTATCTGATCAGTACAGGTGTCCTTGACATTGCTTGAAAGTGGGAGGTCTTTCAAACTTATATTCAGCCTTCTCACCCCCACACTATTAGTCATGATTACAAGTTCCATGAGGAACTTAGATTATAAGGACAGTAGTCAGATTATAAGGTACATGATGAAGCCCAGATATGAGACTGCCTCCCAACCCAGCTGCTGCCTGGTCTTAATGCTTATAGATGTTGCACAGTCAGTCTCCAAGTGTTTACACTTCACTCCTGCTTATTCTCCACTCTTGGAGATCGTGTCTTTCCTGGGGACTTCTTAGATAGTTTTAGGAAGACAACTGCTTTAAGTGATTTTTGTTTATTTCTACTGCTCTACATTCCCTCTGAGGCCATGTTCTGTCTTTTTTTTGTGGAGGACATTTTAAGAGTCAAAAGCTTTCTGACCTTCTCTGCCACCTTTCCAGAATCTTCTCCCCATTGCTGGCCACTCTTATTAGGCCATTGCTCTCATAGTGAAAATGAGGTTTGGGAAGGTTAAACAATTTGCCCAAATTCACAAAGGTAGTATGAGTCAAGAGCTGGGATTTGAATCCAGCTTCTCCTACTATGTGCCAGGCACTATGTGGGAGTGAGGCCACATGTGGCTTTCTAGTTCCTCACGTGCAGCCTTTTTTCAAAGGGCCACAGTTGAAGACATGAAGGGGACTTGTTCTGTGAGGTTTAGATTCAGACCTTGGGTTTCTCACCCCTGTACTATGCCGAGCACTTTTTTAATGCTGTCTCATCTAATCTTTACAATAACCCTAGGAGGTAGAAACTATAATTATCCCTATTTTACATTTTTGAAGAAAACTATGATCTTTCTATTACACTATGCTAATCTCACTGCCATTTGGTGGTGATGATGCAATTGATGACCAGAAAGAGCCGTGAAGCCTTTCAAGCTTGGCAGAACTTGTCACCTGGTATAACTTTTGAATATTCCTGGTCACCTCCACGCCTTGATGGGACAGCACGGTACCATTTCTGCGGAAGTTAAAAGACCCAGGGAAAGGCATATAATATATCATATGATCCTTCTGTTCAGAATTACTGAAAAGATATGGATAATAATTTCCTAGGATAAGTAATGAAGGGAATGCATTTTACATAAGCGTCAAGGAAGTACCCATGCTGATATTGACCATAGATCCATTTTAGAATGGTAGAGGGAGCACCCAAACTGAAGTGATGAGGCAGGATCACATATATACATGTATCTTTTTCCCCTCCTAGATTACAAGGTCCATGAGAAAGCCCAAATATGACTGCCTTAGAGGTAGTTAGGTGGCTCACTGGGTCTGGAATAAGGAAAGCCTAAGTTCACATCTGACCTCAGATACTTAACTAGTTGTTTAACTCTGGGCAAGTTACTTAATCTATGCCTGCCTCAGTTTCTTCAACTGTAAAATGGGATAAATAATATTATTTACTTTCCCAGGTCATTGGCAAGATCAACTGAGATAATATTTGTAAAGTGCTTGACACAATACCTGGAACCTAGTAGGCCCTCAATAAAAGCTTGTTTTCTTGCTTCCTTCTCTGTTTTGCTTTTTTTTTTCTTAATTTCTGCTTTGTCCAGCAGTGTTCTACATATACTAATCACTTAATAAATGTGTGCTGAATGAAGGATATTAGTGAGTTCCCTTTTCCTTAAAAAAGGGCCCCATAATTGTAAACATTTAAATAGTAAAGTGGAGACTTTTTAAAAAAGCTTTATCATTCCTCTTCGCTATTAATGTAACATTGAATGTGAATAAAATGCTTCTTGTCAAAATGCTACCTAGACTTTAGTTGGGTTAACACCTAGATCATGGCTTGACTGATGGAGAGAAATTACATCCACACAAATGCTATGAATCCTAACACATCTTTTATTGAGTTCATAGCCTAAGTCTTGGTTTAGTGACAGGACTTACACCCAGTGGTGTAACTGGGAATTTTTTCCACCTGAGACAGAAATGGTTTGATGGCAGCCTAATTCTAGGACTATGTGAGAGATACAAACTCCTGGTATGTAAGAGAAAGGTGTGGCAGCCCAGGAAGGGCCAATGGAGAATTGTAAAGTGATATATGGGAATGATAATCTGGTTTCTTTGGAGAAGTGCTCTAGTTGTTAGAGGCCTGGGGCCAAGTCCTCTTACTCCAAGGTAGTTACAAATTGGCTTATGCCATGGATTTTCCTTGCACTACATATGAATTAATGTTCTGGGAGCATAATTAGTTAAAGGTTTTAATCGACAAGTGGCTTAGTATAAGACTGAACATGTTACCAGGCCTGATCTTGAATGGTGCTTCCTTATTTGTATTTAATTTTTAAAAATTCTTTTTCAGAGGCTTGTTAGAATCCCTTTCTGAACAAGGATCATCATTCTGCTTATGCAGTATTGTCTTCTAATTTGACTGTGCTGTCACTGGGTTTCCCAATGGAGGGTATCTTGGGGAGCAAAGCCTAGCAAACATTATCCTTTGCAGGTGAAGCCTAATTAACCTCTCATCCCATTTGGTTGTTTTAAGCTGCAAGTTTGAACTTACCTCTGCCCTCTAAACAGAACAATACTCGCTTAACATCTCATTAGTCAAAAATAAACAGCCACTGTAAAGCTTCATCAACTCAAAATTCAAGAGACCCAAAATAATCAAGCTAGAACTAAATAGGTTCAAATTATGCGTCTTCCTATTTTAATGGCAGGAGAGCAGAACAGCTAACAAACTTAAGTCTACAGCTAAAGAACCTGTGAATGACCCTGATTACACGTCAATATGAGGGAAGTAGGCAGGAGCTGGACTGAAAGGTTAATTTATTAACAACCTCATCATCTTTCCATCTTCGCCTATTGACAAGTAGCAAAGGTCATTAATTGTAACAAGCAAATAAATTTCTATGAATTTGTGACCCATTGGTCCCTATACTCCAAATTTCCAAGTAGGCATATTTCAAAATAAAGTTTATGAACCCTGTTATGGAAAAAAATTTATAAACTATGTAGTTCTATGTAAATGTACTAGTTGTTACCATCCTTAATATTGCCAATTTCAAAGCATTTTTTTCTACTTCTTTTCACTTGACTATATATTATCTTAGTATTCTTTGTTGTTGATGAGATGGCCATAACACATCTGTGCTTACTGCATCCCAACCTTGTCAGCAGTGTCCTGTAAGAACCATTAGATTATTCACATATTCATTCAGCAATTATTTATCGAATATGCTCAGTCTTATATGTCTAAAAGATACATAAGATTGTGGGAATATTTTTTCTGAACCAAAAATCAGGATGCATTATCTCTGTTATAGGTAAATGGGTCTGCTAGCTGTTCTTCCTCTAGAGTATACCATTTGCATGTCCCTTTGCATAGACAGACCCTCATACCCAGAATTCTCTCTTCACACACTTCTACTGGGTTGACTTTTTAACTTCTTTCAAGACACAGCTCAGGTGTTACTTTCTGCACAAGATCTTTCATAACCCACCCCAATTATTGGAGTTTCTTCCCTTTTGAAATCACTTTTCATTATTTTGCACATAATTTGCATATATTTATCTATGTCAATATTGTGCCCCTACCTTGCAGTACAATGAAGTTGGTCCCTGAGGAAGTTTCTGTTTTACTTTTGTTTTTGTGATTGACATGAAGGATTGTGTTGGAATCAGCTTGGACAGGCTGAGAGAAGTGATTGTTATATTTTCAGTACGAACATTTATCCACTACAACAGGCAAACACTACAAATCAGGGTTTAATTTATCATTTTGTTATCATTGTTTTAATTTTGTTCATTGTCTAGACTAAAGAGTAATGGAGAATGTGTTAATAATGCAGATTAACTTAAAAGTGTGTTCTGCTGCACATTTTTATGGGAGAAACAATTTCTAAATATTAATGGGCACACCTTTGCCCCCACACCTGAGACAATGGACATAGCAAAGACTTGATAAATATTTGTTTAATTGAATTGAGCTATATCACAAGAGACATTCCCTGATTCCTTCTGGGAACCAAGATGGTAAAGTAAGCAATACATTGCAGTAAGTCTCCCATATCTACCTCCAAGCAATCATAAAATAGCACCCCAAAACAAATCCTGAAACAGTAGACTCAACAAAAAGACAGGGTGAAGCAATCTTTGAGCCCAAGAAACTTGGAACAAGAACGGAAAACATCTGTCTCACTCAGGTAAAAGGGGAACTCAGTCCAGGACAGGAAACATCCCAGCAAGCCAACAACAAATCCCACCTTAACAAACCAGTGGTAAACCCTTGGAATTTTTATTTTGGAATCCACAAAGACCTCAGGAAAAAGATCCCAAAATAAAAACTCCAAGGAACATTGTAGCCAAATTTCAGAACTATCATGTCAAGGAAAGAAAAAATACTACAAATGGCCATAAAGAAACAATTCAAATATCAGGGAGACACAATCAGGACTTGGAAGACACTCCATAAGACTTGGAAGCTGCAACATTAAAGGACCAGAGGTCATGGAACATCATGCTATTCCAGAAGGCAAAAGAGGTAAGACTACAACCATGAAACATCTACCCATTAAATGAAGCATAATACGTGAAGGGAAAAATGGTAAAGGTAATTGAACAATTGTTGAATTGAACAACAAAAAATAATTTAACAACAAAATGGATCTTTAATATCAAGACCCAAGAGAAGCATAAAAAACACCATAAGGGATTCAATAGAGTTAAACTGTTTACATCCCTATAGGGGAAGATGATACTTGTAATTCTTTAAAAAAATATATATACCACTAAAATAGTACAACCAGAGGGAATATACATAGAGAGAGGGCACAAGTACAAGGTGAATTTGAGAGAATGACAAAAAGAAAATAAGGGATGAAAGAGGAGTACCATGGGTGCAGAAGGAAGAGAGAGACAGAATAGGGTAAATTATTTCATGTGAAGAGTCTTGAAAGAAAGTGGAGGGGGGTGCAGCTAAGTGGCACAATGAGTACAGCACCAGCCCTGGAGACAAAAGAACTTGAGTTAAAATCCAGCCTCAGACACTTGACACACTTACTAGCCATGTGACTGTAGGCAAGTCTCATTAATTCCAATTGCCCTTCTCCCCCTCCTCCAAAAAGCAAAAAAAAAAAAAAAGTAGAGGGAAAGATGAGAGAGGAGTAAGCAATGGGTATCACTTGAACTTTACTCTTATCATTGTCTTAAAGAGGGAATAATAGATACAATCAGTTGAATAGAGAAATCTATTTTACCTGACAGAAAAGTAGGAGGGTTGAAGATCAAGCAAAGTGTGGAGGGTAGGGACTGACAGAAGGGAGAGCAGATCAGGGAAAGTGATAGACAGGAGCAAAATACTGGCAAGGAGGAAAAGGAAAGAGAGGATGAATAGGAGAAAGAATAGGACAGAGGGAAATACACAGTAATCATAACTGTGAATGTGAATGGTATGAACTGTCCCATAAAATAGAAGCAGATAGCAGAGTGGATAAAAAATCAGAATTCTACAATATGTTGTTTATAAGAAACACACTTGAAGCATAGTGACACACACAGACTAAAGCTAAGGGAGTAGAGCAGAATCTATTATGCTTCAGCTGAAGTAAGAACAAAACAAAACCGGGGTAGCAATCCTGGTCTCAGACAAAGTAAAAGTGAAAATAAATATAATTACAATCTTACTAAAATGTATCAGAGACAATGAAGCAATATACTAAGCATATATGCACGAAGTGGTATAGCATCCACTTTCTTAAAGGAGAAGTTAAGTGAGAAGCAAGAAGAAATAGACAATAAAATTATACTAGTGGGGAATCTCCACTATTTCCTCTCAGAACTTGATAAATCCAACCAAAAATAAACAAGAAATAAACTAAGGAGATACATAGAATATTTGAAATGTTTGATATGACAGACCTTTGGAGAAAACTGAATGGGAACAGAAAGGAATATACCTTTTTCTCAGCAGCACATGTCATCTACACAAAAATTGAACACATAATAGGGTATAAAAACCTCAATAAAATATAGAAAGGCAGAGATATAAAATGCATTCTTTTTGGATCATAATGGAACAAAAATTACATTCAACAAAGGGCTGTGGAAAGATAAATTAAAAATTAATTGGAAACTAATCAAATCCTAATGAATAAATGTATCAAAGAACAAATAAAAATATCAATAGTTTCAATAAAAGGAATGACAACAATGTGATAATATACCAAAATTTATAGGATGCAGCCAAACAATACTTAGGGGAAATTTTATTTCTATAAAATCTTACATCAACAAAAAGGGAAAAAAAGACTAGATCAATGCATTAGACATGCAACTAAAAAAACTAGAAAAGAACAAATTCAAAATCCTCAGTTCAGCACTAAATTGGAAATCTTCAAAATCAAAGATGAGATTATTAAGATTGAAAAAAATCTATCAAGGCAATAAATAAGGAGCTGGTCTTAATAAACACACACACACACACAAACAAATACAGACACATGCACACAACAATAAGATAGATAAGCCACCAGTTAATTTGATTTACAAAAAGAAAGGAGAAAACCAAATATCCAGTATCAAAAATTAAAAGAGTAAAATCACCATTAATGAAGAAGAAATTAAAGCAATCATTAGGAAATATTTTGCAGAAGTATATGCCCATAAATCCAACAACTGAGTAAAATTGATGAGGATATATGAAAATAAAAGTTACCTAGATCAACAGATTAGGAAACAGACTAGCTAAATTTCCCTATCTTAGAAAACGTAATTGAATAAGCCATTAATGAAATCTCTAGGGAAGAAATCCTCAGGACCAGATGGATTCATGAATGAATCCTACCAAATATTTAAAGAAAAATTAATTCTAATACTATGTAAACTATTTTGAAAAATATGTAAAGCCTTACCAAAGTCCTTTTATGATAGGAAGATAGTGCTGATATTTAAACCAGGAAGAGCTAAAAGAGAGAAAGAAAATTATAGACCAATTTCCTTTAATGAAGAATGAATCCTTTAATAACAATTTTGAACAATACGCTAGCAATGACATCACAGGGAATATACACTATAATCAAGGTAGACATGCTAGGAATGTAGAATTGATTCAATATTACAAAAATTGTCAACACAATTGACTATTGTCAATAACAAAACCAGCAGAAATCATATGACTATCTTAATAGATGCTGAAAAAGCTTTTGACAAAATACAGCACCTATTCTCATTAAATACATTAAAGAGCATAAGAAATAAAGGGAGTGTTCCTTAAAATGATAAGCAGCATCTATCTAAAACCTTCAGGAAATGTTATCTGTTATGTGGAAAAGCTGGAAACTTTCCCAGTAAGATCAGGAGTGAAGCAAGGATGCCCATTATTACAACTATTATTCAACATAATACTAGAAATGTTAGCTATAGAAACAAGAGAAGAAAAAGAAATTGAAGGAATTGGAATAGGCACTGAGGAAACAATCTTTGCAGATGATATAATGATATACTTAGAGGACCTGAGAAAATCAACTAGAAAAACTACTTGAAATAATTAGCACCTTTAGCAAAGCTTAAAGTTTACAGTTTTCAAAGTGCTTTATATACTTTGCACATTTTCACCATCCCAGTATCTGTGGACTAAGTACCATGTTATTTTTTATCTAATGATTATCCTCAGATTGTACCCAGATTAGGAAACAGAGATTCAAAGGGGTTAAATAAATTGTCAAAGATCACAAAGAGTAACATAGATTTCAAATCCAAGATTTCTGACTTTAAAACCTACTCTTTGAATTACAACATCATGGTAGTGGGAAGAAAATCCTTCTTAAATTGGATTCAACAAATTCCCTAATTTTCTACTTCACTTTGTTAAGTGAAGTCCTGATCCAAAGAACTTTGACTTCTAAATTGCTTCCATCCTCTTTGTTTGCATTCGTATTCATGCATATATAATTATTTACCAGATTTACCTACATCTTTAGAGGAGACATTTCTGTGTATATAATGGAGAATAGAAGGGTTTCTAAATAGGGAGTGTGATAATTATAGCTTATATTAGTTACATTTTTCTTTTCTTGGTGGGTTTTAGGAGATATTTTTTGATCTCCTTGATGCAAATTTGTGAGATAGTCTAGCTTCTAGATAAATTTGACATAGCCTGGTTACATCAGCAACACACTTAGTGGATTACTGAGCTTGGATTACTTCTGCAAATGACTATTTTTTCATGTTTTGTTTATTCTGAATTTACTTCTCAGCAAATTTTAGAAATGCCCCCTTATGGTGTGCAGTTGTCCTATGCCATGACTACATGGAGTAAAAAAAAAATGCATTCCTCCTGCAGAGAAAATAGTAACACTACCTTTATCTCCTGTTCTTGTAATCCTCTAAGGTGTGTGAAGCAGAGTATGTATCTTTCAAGGCATTATTCCAGGAACTCCATTGTGATATCACACTTTCCTAAGAATAGACCCAAATGGATGAGTATTACAACTGAATGCATGTTGGTACAAGTAAGGCTAGTTTTATATATACGATTTTTCTTTTCAAGGAAGACTAAATGTACTTTTTTTGGTTCAAAATAATTTTAAGCCTTTATTTTTCAAAGCTCAAAGTAAGAAAAGGAAGAAGTTAATTAATTAGGAAATCTCAGACAGATGCAACTCTGATGGGGCATTCTGTCATCCCAGAATTCAGTGAGGCAGTCCAGACTGCTAATTTAGTGAAGCATTTCTCTCACCCTCCACCCCCTTCGCTTTTTAAGTTTTCCTTTTCCTTTATTATCATTGAAAACATTTGCACTTTCCGGTTTCCTTTGTTCATAGAAATATCATGGGATTCATTACTGAGGCTTACATTGCCTTTGGTGTTAGCTATTGTAGCTTATCTGACCTTTTTTGTGAGGTTATTATTAAATGTAACCTGTAGCAAAATTCTTTCTACATATAGATATATCTATATATTTGTGTGTATATAAGCACACACATATGTGTGTATGTATATATATATATATATATATGCACATATTACTTCAGGGATTTCTTTCACTAGACAACCTTTTTTTCTCATAATAGGTGTTCTGTTCTTTTTGATACTCTGTAACCCCTGCATTTTTTATTTATATATATTTTTAATCATCCCTTGAAAAACCAGAACAATGGGAAGAAACGGGCAATTATAACATCTGTTTTCAATCCTCTCCCCTTCCTTCCCTCTTCCCCCTATTACACATATACACTTTATATTGCTATATGGCTCTATGGAATTTGCAGTGTTAGTGGATGAAACCTCTTTAAAAAGTATTAATAAAATAGTAGCAAGACACTTGTATTTCTGAAACTGAGCTCACAGTTTTCAAGTTTTCTTATTATCTCTTTCATTCCTTCTGGTAAATTTCCTAAGGTTACTTTTATAACTGATATGGGTATCATTTGGTCCTAAATAGTTTTTTCCTTCCTTCTTTCCTTCCTTCCTTCCTTCCTTCCTTCCTTCCTTCCTTCCTTCCTTCCTTCCTTCCTTCCTTCCTTCCTTCCTCCCTCCCTTCCTTCCTTCCTCCCTCCCTTCCTCCCTCTTTCTTTCTTTCTTTCTTTCTTTCTTTCTTTCTTTCTTTCTTTCTTTCTTTCTTTCTTTCTTTCTTTCTTTCTGTCTCTCTTTTGCCACTTTCTGTCTCTCTCTTGGTTTCTCTGTCTCTGTCTCTCTGTCTCTATCCCTCTCTTGCATATGTAATACAACAAATGGAGCAAGAGTCCTTGTTAAAAAATAAAGCTAGGGTGTTATCAGGGCCAGATGTGTATAGTCAGGGACCTAGTCCAGTGGGCAAGCACTCATGTCCTTAGTTTGTCACTTTCCTTATTACTTACATATGGCTGTTGACAGTCAATGAAGCAGGAACAAAGACAAGAGCATCTCAGTTTGCTGTTAATTAAATGTTTTGACTGTAAACCACCCCTCCTTATGGTAAAAAAAGCACCAGTCTAAAATAAATGTTTCTTAGGGAGGATCTAATTCAGCCACTCAGAACTTGCTGCCCACAACCATATGTACTGACTCAGAAAAAGTCGCAAACAATTCTCTTATAAAAGGCATAATGCAGAATGTCTTGGGTTTCTCTGTGAAGTTCATGGATAACCTTAAACATACATGTGCACAAACTATAGCAGATGTGGGCCTCTGGAATACAATGGAAAATGAAAAACGTGTCCAGGACTCATCATGGCACATACTCAACTCATAAATATCAGGAAGACATCACAGCAATCTGTTCTGTACCCCTGGATATAATTACCTGCTTTGACCACTTAAAAGGAAAATTGTAGCTGTTCACCATTTTTATATACCATACACAAGTAGAACATTGCTGAGTTTCAGTATCCAAAATCAAAACCATTAGTAGAAATTGCAGTGTTGGAGACATTAATGGGAGAGTTGGAGTTTTTATTCATTCACTCATTTATTGAATGATTTATTTTTATATAGCACTAAATAAGCTAAGGTCCCTGCCCTCAGGGAGTAAAAACAGTCCAGTAGTATTCCAGGCTTCCAATTCCATGCCCTTGCTCCTTTCTAAGTATGCTGAAAAAGTGTATGATGTGTGTGGTTTTGTAATGAGTATGTTTTCTTTGTAGAGCCACTTGGTTCCTAACAACAATAATTGGAGTTACATGTAGTGCCTATGTAGAGAAGTAAATATACCACCCCCAGTACAGAGCTTTGATAATTATGCAGTGTGGTTCCCTATGCCATACCTCATCTACGGATAAATAGAGGCTTTCATTCAATGGAGCTATCAATCTGGCTCCTTTCACAAGTACTAAATTCATGTTAGGAAGAAAAATGGCCCAAAAAGAAATTGTGTAAAATATATTTGTTAAAATTCAAGGGTAGATAAATAGTCTTGACTGTAATTGACTGTGAATTATTTTGTGATACTATTATATGAAGGATGCTACAAAAGTAAATTGTATTATACTGTAAATAAAAAACAGAAGGGTCCTCTATTTGTTAAAAGTATAAAAATGAAGAATATCTGCATCTACTATATCCCTTTTTAAAAAAAAATCTGGCCCAATGTACTCATCAAATTACATAACATTTCAAATTCTGACATTTTTAATATTCATCTCTGGGCAAAGAAAAGGAGAAAAGCATGGTAAACATTACTTTTTAAAGAGTTGCACAAAGCAAAATGTTCCAAAATAGGCTATAAATGAATTAGCTCAAGGGTGGAAAATTCAATTTAAATAATGAATTGGGAACACATCAGAAATTAGATTCTTATGTTTTTAGGGTAGCTTGAAAAACTTATCCTGGTACAAATCTGTTAATATTTGGCAATGTTGTTATTCAAGCCTATTTAAGCTAAACTCTAAATTAAAGTTACTGAATACATATTTCATTTCCACATGTCATCTATTTGTCAATGCTATGATAAAATTGAATGCCAAAATGCATTATTGATGGTGTGTCACAGGAGAATAATTTTCAGTAGTGGTTAACACTGATAAAATCAATTTTTGATCTATAAAGATTTTTTCAATAAAGCATATGTTAAATAATGTGATTATATACAAGTGGCAAAACCATAGGTTTCATAAAATTTTAATTTATATCAATCTCATAGATTAGAGAATAAGGTTTAAAGTTATGTATTGTTATGCCTTAGGATTTGTATATATTTTATTTTACTTATTTGGACTATTAAGTAGGAAAAAAAGACATTAATGATGGTTAGCTGAGGACACATCAAAAACAGGCCATCTTAATGACTGAGTTAGAATGAATACAAATCAATCCCAGCTCAGCAATCAGCCCAGATCTTTTCCTCCTTCAGCACTTCCTAATGGTTGACTTTATGCCATGGCTAGTCACAGAATATAGCATTTCTTAGCAAGGTAATAGCATAGTGAGGCACATTTCTGCTTTCAAGTCACCAGGGTATGATTTATTGCATTCATGTTTTGGATTTTGTTAGAAATTTGATCAGGCTTTTTCCATCAAGTTTGAAACCAAGAGAGGATTGTGATGTGAGCTCTCTAAGTATCTTTTTGCTCCCAAACCCTGAAGGGCAACCAGTGAAATAAAGTTAGAATAAGGTTACCAGGCATCCAGCAAGGGAATCACCCCACCCATCAAATTTTATCCAATCAACCATCAATCAATATGTATTTTTTAACTCTCCATGTGCCAGGCATTATGTTAGGTACAGCTGTCTCATTCTGGAACTTCTCTCCACACCTCAGGCCATCTTTTTCTCTTGAACATCTAACTGTGCCTGGAATGCCCTTCAGCAAGGCTCACCTTCTCCTCCCATTGGTGAGTTACTCCAAGGCCTATAGTTAGGGAGACATCCTGGATGGCCTTCATTTTCTTTGTATCCCTCTTCCTGCCTTTGGGCCTTGGAAAAACATGCCCCTGGTTACTTTCATCTCCCACCTCTCACCATCACCGTCCCCACTTCAGCTCCCCTTTATGTGTTGATATTCCCTATTTGGAAGTAAACTTCTTTAAGGGGTTATCGTCTTCTTTTGCTTCTATTACATCCACAAGGCTTAATGCAATGTCTGACACATAGTAAGCACTTAGTAAATATTTGTTTTTTTTCTTCCTTCTTCCCTGATGATACTTGTACAAATACAAAGAAAGCACACACATAAAAGGGTATATGTTTCACTCTTCAGGGAATATCATCTCCTTTTCTTCCTCCTCAATAATAACTGATATTGTAGTTATTACTGAGTGCTGTAAAGTTTGTAATGCACTTTTACATACATAATATTTTTTTACCTGGTGTTAAGTTTTTAAACACATAAGATACACAGAGGAAAAAAAAGGAATTAGACTATATTAGACTATAATATCCAAGTCTAAATCAAAGTTTTTGAAATGTAAATGCAGTAAGATAGTAAGGGGCATGTATGAGTTCCAGTACCAATCATATAGAGGTTCACATCTCCAATCTTCCTCCAATAGAATATAAACTTCTTGAGGGCAGACACTGTTTTTATTCTTGTCTTTGTATCCCCAACACATAAAACAGTCTCTAACACAAAATATTCACCCAATAATAGCCTGTTAATTAAGAGAGGGGTCAACTAGATGGCACAGTAGATAGAATAGATATCCCTGAAATCAGGAAGACTCATCTTCATGGGTTCAAATCTGGCATCAGATACTTACTAGTGATGTAACCCTAGGTAAGTCACTTAATCTTGTTTGCCTTAGTTTCCTCATC
Source organism: Pseudocheirus occidentalis (assembly GCA_028646575.1). Classification (NCBI taxonomy): domain Eukaryota; kingdom Metazoa; phylum Chordata; class Mammalia; order Diprotodontia; family Pseudocheiridae; genus Pseudocheirus; species Pseudocheirus occidentalis. The sequence continues at coordinate 119,900,042 of CM053599.1, read as the reverse complement.
TATAAAATGGGTGGGAGAAGGAAATGGCAAACCACTACAGTGTCTCTGCTAAGAGAATTCCAAAGGAGGCCACAAAGAGTTGAAAAATATATGAACAACAATTGAGAAGTGGCAGATTGACTGTCTGAGGCTCATGTAAAGAAATATCAAGATAAATCATCATAGAAAAATAGACTGAAAATTGGAAGGGATTTTGAAGTCATCAAATCCCACTACTTCATTAAACAGATGAAGAAATTTATTCACAAAGACTGTTCATTGTTATTTGTTAATTGCTGCATGTTACACATTTTAAATAATTGTTCATAGTCATATAGCCAGCAATATCTAAGGCAGGATACGAACTCATCCTAGCCTAGCAGAATGGTGTCAAAAATATGAACCCATCCTAGCCCAGCAGAATGGTGTCAAAAAAAGGGCAAGACTCTTCAATCATTGTAGAGTCTTCATTGACTAGAATTACGGTATTGTAGAATTATAGCAAAAAAAAAAGATGTGGAGATAAATCTATATTGGAAAGAACCTTAGAGGCCACTGAGTATAATCTCTGATTTCACAAATAAAGAAAGAAAACGAGGTCCTGAACGGTTGTATGATTTGCTCAAATTCACACAGGTAGTAAATGGCTGAGGTAGGCTTTGAATTCAGGTATTAAGATTTGGAGATCAGCACTCCTTTAATTTTGCCACACTGCTCTTGATTCCGTATGCTTTTGATCTTTTACCTGGTCAGCATTTCTGTAGCTTGACTACATAGAAATAGAAGAAGGTCGTTTTCCCATTTGTCATATTCTTTTCTCTTTCTCTAACTTAAAGGCCTCCCATCTTAAATTTTCCCCAAACTCAAGACATATGCCCTGATTTCCACCCTTTTTTTCAGGTTTACTCAACATAGATTTTCCCCAACACTTTGTTCACTGTCACAAAGCATTTATGGCCAAATACCCTAGATAAAGGCTAATACGCAATTGTGAATGAAGTATTTTCAAAGCTGTCATTTATTAATGTTTTAGTTATAAAGCAATCCCCTTGATATATTCACCACTGTCACCAGAAATTAAAAATGAATAAAACACAGAGGTCTATAGAGAAGTGCATGCTGGATGTGAGCCTGCTGCAACTCATCAATGAGCATCTTGAAGAATAATTGCAAAGTGCAGCATCAAGAGATTCTATAACAAGAAGAAAAGATGAAACAGTCGGTCATATGACAAGAGGGAGAGAGGAAAAGTGGACAACTTGCCCAATGATACCTTTAAAGTATTGATAGAAATCAATGAAGGTTTCCAACAGGTGGATCCCCTATGCAAACTTCTTAGTCAAGAATCAGAAAGGATAGGCAGCCATGCATTGTGACTTACAAATGGATGAGATCACAATATCTATCTGAGTATTATTTTCTTATGTTTTACTAGGATACATTATATTATTTGACTTTCATGACAAATAGTAAATATGTAGTGTAGGCATTCTTATGCCACTTTTACAGATGAGAAAATTGAAGTTCAGACAAGCTCAGCAATTGTTCAAGGTTACAGGGCTAGTAAATAGCAGAATTAGAACTTAGATTCAGACCTTCTAAGTTCAAGTCTATGGGCTTTTGCCTATACTGCTTCTTAATGGCACTGGGGTAGGTAGGATCAATGATTTGCCCATGCCTATTATTTTACTTTATTGTTTTAGATCTTTCCTTGCAAGGTTTCATGGTACCCACTTTGAAATTAAAGTAAGAAAATATTGGTGCACCTGAAATAAAACGATAATCTAAGATTTCTTTTGCAAAGAGAGCCCAGAGGCCAAGATTATTTTTTTAATGGCAAAACCAAATATTCTTTGAGACATTGATGTTATCACTCCAAGTGCCAGATGTAAGAGAATATCTAAGTGATCAGAAACCACAGGAGAAGAAACTAGAGCTTTCTGAAACCAGGAAACCCAAGAGTCAGGAAAGCAGACCCAGGAAAGAAGAGAGACACATAATAAAAGACAAAAAGTATGAAAAAGTTTGAGAAAAATAAGCAAAGATGGAAGAGAAATTTAGTTGATAAAGTCTGGTTAGAAACAAGACAAAACAGGAGGTGAGTGTAGGGACCGAAGATAGAAAAAAATGTCTAGGAAACTAACTGCAGATGGTCTATGAACCCAATTGCATAAAATTTACAAATATTGGATGTAAATAGTAAAAAGAAATAGAAGTGATCTCTCCTGGGATACTCAAGATAGAATTTAAATCTGAATTTGTCCTTTCAAGTCTTCAATTTCAGCTACTTCTCATCATTATCTTTTTATATTGAGATCTGAGCGAGACTGGCATCATTTCAAAGATTTGTACCCAACTATTTGTCTTAGCAGCCAAAAGAAGTTTACATTTATACTTGGTATTCATCTATAGATAAAGGGAAAGAAAGAACATATGTCATTTTTAAGGGTTCTGAGGAATCTTTTTTTCTGAAATTTCTAAAAATATAATTGATATTTAAAAGTTGACCCACTCATCTAAAATTTAGATAACTCAAAACAGAATTTTAGAAGTGTTTCTTTACACTCAAGATTGAGAAAAAAAAAAGAGAAACATATGCCTGGCCAAGATTTAGAGTGGATATTTTACTAAAGCTCAGTGTAACAGCCCAGCCAAGCTAGTACACTAACATCTTCCTAATTTGATAGCAGTTAGTTTAAAAAAATCTTTGAATTAAGACTGTCTACACGTAGCCAAAAAAACAACATTTTGTTCTAGAATAAAACTTTGCACAGGAGGTGTTGTGCTATAAGGGAAGAACAATGCATTACAAATCAGGATACCTGGGATCTCAATGTGTCTTAGTCCTTAACTAGCTGAATGAACTCAGGCAAGTTCCTTAATCCCTCTGGGATTCTAATTACTCATTTATAAAACAGACATTTGAGATTGCAGGGTAAGCAAAGTCTGTTTCAGCTTCAAGATTCTATGATTATACTAGGATTTCCATGATTCTCTTGGGGATTAGTCATCTCAACCCATCTCCCTACTCCACCCCCATCTCTCCTTCCAAAAAAAAACCATAATAGCAACAAAAAGCAAAAACAAAAACAAGAGAGTTCAACTAACAGAAATGGATTCTGCCATATTAAAGAAACAATTTATATAAAACTATTTCTCTGATGCCATAAAGGTGACCAGAAAGTTTCTTTAGGAATTTTCTATCATATATACAACCTCTTACCAGAGGTATGCTGGTAAAAGTTTAATAATTTGATCCTAAAAATCTATCAACACACTTTTAAATTGAATAAGAAGTATTAACACTTCCTCCACCACTTTCTTATGGCAGCTAGGTGGAATGGTGGATTGAGTACCCAGCCTGGAGTCAGGAAGGCTCATCTTCCTGAGTTAAAATTTGGCTTAAGATACCTTTTAGCTATGCGACCCTGGGCAAGTCATTTAACCTGTTTTCCTCAGTTTCTCATCTGGAAAATGAGATGACAAAGGAAATGGTGAACCATTCTAGTACCTTTGCAGAAAAACAAAAACAAAAACAAATGGGATCACAAAAAAGTCAGAAATGATTGAAAAACAACAAATCACAATCTTAAGTCTAGACATTCAACAAAACAATAAATTAAGCCTCTGATTTGTCTCTTTTACTGATTTCCAAGGTGTAAATGTTGATACTTTCTCTCCAGAGTCCCCAGTTAGCTACAGCAGACTCTAACCTTATGTCCTTACCACCTCCTTCAGTCAGTTACTAGAAAGGGACACCTAACAGCATCTGAGGTAATATGATAGGAAATTTCCTCAATGACTATGCTTTGTATTTACAGTGACCATAACTCCCAGATTGTCTGGAATAGTCACGAGATTATGATTTCTCCTTAGATGAACTTCAAGATATTTTAGTATAACTTTCTCCTCATTTTTGTAGACGAGGAAACTGAATCCCTGGGAGGTAAATTAGTCCAAGGTCAAACAAAAAAAGGCAGAAATCACTCAGGATTTGAATGCAGGCCCTAACTTCATTTCAGTTTTTCTTCTAGTCTATTGTTTTACATGGGACAGCTAGGTGGTAGAGTGCCAGACCTGAAGTCAGGAACACTCATTTTCCTGAGTTCAAATCTACCCTCAGACAGTTACTAGACATGTAACACTATGCAAGTCACTTGACCCTGTTTACCGCAGTTTCCTCATCTGTAAAATGAACTGGAGAAGGAAATGGTGAACTACTCCAGTATCTTTGCAAAGAAGACCCCAAATGGGGTCACAAAGAGTCAGACAGAACTGAAATGACTGAAAAAACAACTGTTTTATATAGGCACTTCTGCTCTTCATAGACACAATAATTTAAGTAAAAGGTGGGTCCGTCACGTGATTGACTGCTCCAAATTTGGGGCATGTACTCCGCAAAGAGGAGCTCACGAGTTCCCCCAGGGTTTTGGTTTTTATCTAATCAGCCAGAGGTCACAATTGGCTCAAAGCAAAGTCAATTATGGACATGGTAGAGTAAGAATGATAGCTCCACAAAACCCTGAAGGGTACCTTCCCACAAAAGCACAAAAAGTCAACAGGAAGAGAAAGCACCCAACAGAATACAGCAGTAGAGTGGCATAAATAGAGAGAGGATAGATTGTTTACCCAGATGGAATGTAGCATATTGTTTTCAGGAGTTTCTGTAGCTAAAAATATAGGGAATATATAAAAAGTCATGTGTCACAGTGGACAAGAGCACTGCACTAGAAGTCAGGATGATCTGAGTTCAAATCTGACCCCAGACACTTATTAGCTATGTGATCCTGGACAAATCACTTAGACTCCCAGGGTCTCACTTTCCTCATCTGTAAAAGGACAATAATAATGCCTCTCAGGGCTGTTTATGTGAGAATTCAATGCTATACCATATAGAGAGTACTTTGCAAATCTTAAAGCATTATGCACATGCATTCTAAATCATTCCTGTCCATGTCTTTTCTTGTAAATTCCCCCCAAAACATGGGAGAGGGCTTTTCTCTGGTTCTTTTAATATCTAAAGGTTGGAAATGCAACATATAGGCTGTCCATTTATTGTATCTGATTCTTGCTAAGCATTTCACTTCCTTTTTTGATCCCACACACCTTCAATAATGTCTTTTATGCTACTTCTTACTCAGTAGCCATCAGTGGAAATATAATGTAGCCTATTATCTGCCATGAAACTTTCCATTGCCCTTTGGGTCTCCTGTAATTTATATTCTTCTGAGATCATGAAATCCCATGATTCACCATATAGCTTCTCTGGGAGAAAACTAGTATTAAGAAGATGAGCTTTTATAGAATCGAGCTGCTTGGCACTATTTTTTTTTAAAGCACAATTTTCCAAGCGTAATATACCTTAATTTGTTCTTCCTGGTCAGTACTAGTCCTAGCTCATTGTCTATCTTGAGAGCTCAAATACACAAATGGACTAAATTATTTGGCTCCTATTCTTACATTTTATTATTAAAAATCCCACTTCCTCACACATGGAAGGTGTATTTTCTCTCTACTGGCAAGTTTTCCTATTTGATTCTAAAACAAACTGGACAAATTCCAGATTTGTTTAGGTACTACAATAATTAAAGGGTGTGTAATTGTATCAGCATGACTATTTCCTCTATTGATGAAGATTACCCACCATAATGTAGTATATTGTTTTCAAGAGTTTCTGTAGCTTAAAAGGTCACTACCCTCGAGTCAAACAGGTGGTGATTCTGTCTGAACTCACCTAGGCTGGTCCTGAGACACCAGACATAGAATTCATCACCAGGGTCATACTGAAAGTGTTTCTCATTTGGAAAGATCTGCCAGGTTTTGATTTTACCGTCATCTTGGGTCACTTCCTCACCACGATGAAATATTAGAGCAGGATTTTAATGGAGAAAGAAAAATAGGTCATAGCACTTTAAGTATGGAAGAATAATTTCCACCTAGCAACTCTGTGATATAGGTTGAGTATTCTTACATTACTGACGGAAAGGGGCACACACCTAAGCTAGTAAGGGTTTTAAACATATGTCCAGGTTTGCTGACTTCAAATCCATCACTGTTAACCATTTGTGTTGTGTTCTGAACTTCTTTATCAGTCTGGTGAAGTCAACGAACCCCTTGTCAGAATGCCACTCTTAAACACAAAAATCAAAATATATAATCTCACAATAGCAACCAATTATGTTGAAATATAGCAATCAAAATCTTAAACAAAAACCAAATTTACATACCCCAGGTTAAAAACCATTGCATTATAGCATAGATATGTTTTATTATGTGATACTTAAAATAGTTTTGAAAATTTGTTTCTCCACTCACTATTACCCACCTTTCTGGTGTTAATGTGGAAAAATTCATAAACTGAGTTTAGAAAATGCCACTATAATCAATTATTAAGTAAAAAATATAGTCAATAGGGTGACTTCCTTTGTTTATATCATGACAATAGTGACTGATTTTTTCACTGAAATGAGCAGTGTTTCAATGTGTGTATATAATATATATGTGTGTATATATCATATACACACAGATATATACAAACTTATGTGTGTATACACATACATAGTATATGTATGTATATATATATAAATATCACACACATGAACATACACGTATACCTTATGTACATATGGGATGGTATATAGGAGTACACATGATATGTATTATATGGCTGTGTATGTGTATACATATAGAGGTATATGTATATATGTGTTAACATATACACATACACACAAACACACATACACATATATATTTAGTGATGTTACATAGTATTTTTTCACTTGGATATTATTAATTATCCTGAAATATACATCATATGGTGAAATTTTGCTTTGTTTTGTTTTTGTCTTTTTAAGGTACCTTTTTAAAGCACTTTTCAGAAATGCCTGCTTCTGTTTCAATCACCCCATTCCATGAATGGAGCTGGTGTTCCTCTCAGTGGGAGATGCCAGAGTAATGAAGCTACCCAGCAGGGACCCTGTTGGATCATGCAAACTAGGATGGAGAAGAATGGCTTCCTGTTTAGAAAACATCCAGAATCAGAAATATTCCAAACTGCAGTGAAATAGCCCTGTGATTTATCTTTGGGTAATAGCATTTTCTTAAGTGAACTAGCTTTTACCAGATGCTAATTGAGTATAAAATGCTGCAACTTGGTTTGCAAGAGACTCAGGCTGTAAATCCACTGGGCAGGAGAGATGTTGACCTTTGCATTCTACAGAGCACCTGGCAACGCCACAATATGGGTGCTAGCTAATTACCAGGGAAGAGCAACTTGGAAGAAGCAGAAATTTTAAAAATTATTTCTAAAAGGGAGAAAAACCTTCTAAGCCTCTTTATTTTCTCATTAATAAAGTAGCAGGTTTTTGAGATAGTTCAATGCTTCTTTTACTCTGATCTAAAATACTTCTTGGTTGGGTTTACCCACCCCAAAGTTAAATAATAGATATCCTAGGTTACAGGGCTTTGTAACCTGGAGTCCATAAACTTTTAAAAATGTTTTGATAGCAATATTTCAGTATATCTGGTTTCCTTTGTCATCCTATGCATTGTTTTTGCTTTCAAAAACATTATTTTGAGAAGTCCCTAGGTTTCACCAGACTGCCAAAAGGTTCCATGTGATCCACAAAAAATGATTAAGAACACCTGCCCTGGAATAGACCTGCCCTAGAAATATTATACCAAACATTTGGTAGCAATTGTCTATTTCAAAACCCTCTTTTTATCAATGAGGGAACCAATTCTTAGGTAGGTTAAGTGGCTTGCCCAGGGCTGCATGTCCTTTAGTTGGGATCCTTGATCTCTTGGTAGAAAGAACACTGGATGTGGAGACAGATGACCTAAGTTTGAATTCCAACTTTTCTACTTATTTCTTATGTGACTTTGGGCAGGTCTCCCCCCACCTTCTCTGGGATTTATTTTCTTTATAAAATCAGAGAATTAACTTAGATCAACTCTCAGTTCTCTTTCAACTTTAAACACCATGATCCCTTTAACTAGTGAACACTTTAACTGTTTCCATCTACAGTGATCTGATTCAACTGCAACAAATGTTTAGGAGATTCTATGTGTTGATGGGAAATTAGTGTGACACAGTTGGTGCCTCCATAGCATTCCACATATAGGAGAAGCACATAGTAATATATACAAATAGCAGAACTCACTAAAATACTATGAGAGGTAAGAGATGGATAGATAGATAGATAGATAGATGGATAGATAGATAGATAGATAGATAGATAGATAGATAGATAGGTGATAGATGAAAGAAAGAAAGATGATAGATAGATAGATGATAGATACATACATATATATATAGCTATATACATACATACACTCATACATAGTGACATATTATTAAGCACTTATGTATCAGTCAATAAGCATTAATTAAAGACCTACTATTTGCCAGGGACTACACTAAGTGTTGGAGATACAAATATAAGAAAGCAAGACAATCTTTGCCCTCAAAGCGGCTCATATTCTATGGGGAGAAGACCATGCATAAAAGGAAGAAGGAAAGGGAGAAAGGAGTTTATAATATATAGCTATTTTTAAAAATCACTAAGTTCTGATTGTTTTTATTCTTTGGTTTCCCGTACCTAATATTTGATAATTTGGCTTCTGGTCCAGACCACCGAGGTTACTGACCCCTTACCAGATTTCTGTGTTTAAAGAAGGTAACGGAGAACAAATCTTTCATTGGGAATCAGAGGACCTGGTACTGTCCTATGCTAGATGATGTTTTGACATGTTATATAACCTCTCTGAGACTGAGTTCTTTTTTTTATTTTAAACTGAATAATAACTGCAATACCCTTAGGATTATTCTGAGGAAAATATTTTGTAAATTGTGCCACAGAAATGTTAACTATCATTTTAAAACAAGTGGTCACCTAAGTTCTTCTCTTTCTCCTGGCCCCACTTGAACATCTCCCATTAATTCCTTCAATAAAATAAATATTTTAACAGTTGCTACTAAGCACACCACTATTGTATACAAAACAATATATTTATGGTAATACAAAGATGAAGACCTAGTCCCTGATCTCAATGAACTCATAATTTAATAGGAGTTATTTTTTAATGCACAAAATAGAAAGAATTCTACAACTAGAAGCTATAGAGATCATCTCGTATGTGTTTGGGATGAGTAGTTCTGAACCTGGGATCCTTGCACTTTTTTTTCCTTTTTGGAGGGGGGAAGGTAGGGAAATTGGGGTTAAGTGACTTGCCCAAGGTCACATGGCTAGTAAGTGTTAAGTGTCTGAGGCTGTATTTGAACTCAGGACCTCCAGACTCAAGGGCCTGTGCTCTGTTCACTGCACCACAGTCCTTGCACTTTTAAAAATAAATATTTTGATGCCTATTTCAATATATGTGATATCCTTAGCAATCATATGTATTTTATTCTATGTATTTGAGAACTTTATTCTGAGAAGGGGCCCCTAGGCTTCAACAGTCTTCTGCAGGAGTCTGAGACACACACACACAAAGGTTAAGAACTCCTGATCTAATCCAACTGAAGTAAAACCGGAGGAATAAAGCAGTGGTGGAAATCTTTTCTCAGTGTGTGGACACTGAAGAGGGAGAATGTGAGGCTTCTTCTCTACTTGATCATCTAGATATTTCAAGGAGTGATCTCAATAATTTAAATAACTCTGCCAAGTGGTTAGAGGGTCACTGTAGGCAGCTGGAACAAAAACAGACCAAAAAAATAATAGCAGTTGATAGATAGATAGATAGATAGATAGATAGATAGATAGATAGATAGATAGATAGATAGAGTCGGTGATTACTATGTGCCATGCAGGGGCAGATAGGTGGTACAGTAGATAGATTGGAGTCAGGAAGACCTGAGTTCAAATCAGCTTCAGACATATTGGCAGTATGACCTGGATAAGTCACTTAACCCTGTTTGCCTCAGTTTCCTCACCAGCAAAATGATCTAGAAAAGGAAATGGCAAACTACTCTAGTAGACCCCAAATGGGATCAAAAGAGTTGGAAATGACAAACAACTGAATAAAATATACCAGGCACTGTGATAAGTGCTTTACAATTATTATGTCATTTTATCCTCACACATCCCTTGGAGGTAGGTGCTATTATTATTCCCATTATACAGCTGAGTAAACTGAGATAAACAAAGGTTAAGGGACTGTACTAGTGTCACACAGCTAGTAAGTGTCTGAGGCTGGATTTGAACTCAGGTCTTCCTAAGTCCATGTTAGGCACTCTATCTATCACTTTACATAGCTCCCCTGAGACCCTAGTCACCACAGAAAGCAGTAAAAATGAGTGGAAGACATCTTACTCGGGTTCTGGTGAAAAGAGAAAATAGACTTTGATAAGTCAGCAGAGGCTAATATGAAGTTGGTGAGGAAAATCCATTTTTAAGATCCAGGGAGAGATGATTCATCTCTACTTTGGGAGTTCTTGGATGTCCATAGCTGGAGACCAGAGGAATTAAATCACCAACGATGACTTCAGAAATGAAGGTACTTGGGACCAGAGGTAAACTTTTGAGGCATGAACACATTCAAGCAAGATACCTGGTGTCTAGGGACATCTGCTGAAAGCTTAGGAGAATGAATGGATAGAGATTTTTAAAAGATGGCAGTATATATTAGAGAAAGCATTAGGGTCTGCTGCCAGAAGATCTAGGTTAAAATCCTTATTTTCATCCTTACTAGCTATGTGACCTTGGACTAACAATTTCCATAGCACTCAGGTGTCCCTTTGTAAATTGAAAGAGTAGTGCTCTATTTTCAGTCTCCTAATTCTATGAAGAGAGAAACGTATGACACAAAACTGTGCATTATTTCCCTCTGCTGGAACCTGAATAAAATTGCATGAAAAGAGGCTTGTGAGGACCTCCAGGGAAGTCTTGTGGGCATGACCTCCAGCTGTGGGAAACTAATGAGAATTGTAAAGAAAATAGCAACAGGAAACAATGACCAGTAATGACTGCTGAGAGCAGCTGGAGGCAGGAGCTAAAGGAAAAAGAGCCATTGATACAGTCTGCCAGATGAGTCTAGTAGAAGAGCATTGCCATGGATGAGCAATCCCCAGGCACACCTGCTGAAAGCCTTCCCCCTCACACTACTGAGATGATTGAAACTGTACAGGCCAACTAAGGAGGTGGAGGTGTGAGTTGCTTACCAGTGGGTATCATTCTTTCCTATAGATTTGCTACTTGCCCTTAACCCATAAATAAATCTGCTCAACTTTTGAACTTTGTGATCCTTATTGCTAATAAGGTAGCATTTTGGTTTTACCCTCTGTTTTAGCAGGATATCAGAAACAGAAATTCTAAGATCATTTGGTAGGAGACTACAAACCATAGAAATGGCTTTTCTCGATGTCTACTAGGCTCTTTGTATCACTAAAGAAACCTCTGACACAAGGGTAACCTGAGTGGTATAAACATAGAACTATGAATATTCAGGGTAAAAAAGTATGAATTAAACATTTACTATGTTTGCAGGCAAAATACCAAGCACAAGGGATACAAAGAAAGATAAAATGATCATCTCTGTACTCAAAAAGTTCACATATAAGCAATTATGCCTGTAAAGAATATATGCAGTGTCTGCAAAGGGAAGGTATTGAAGGAAAGGATAAGGGAAGGGAATAAGCATTCATATAGCATCTACTATATGCCAAGCCCTGTGTTAAGCACTTTCACAAATATTATCTCACTTGATATACTCTCAGGAATAGGAAAGGCTATCTTCAGAAAGTGAGATTGGGAGCCAACCGGGAAAGGAAAGGGAACAATCCAAGTATGGCAGCAGAATGGGGAGCAGCATGGAATGCCTTTTGTGAGAACAAGTAAGAAAGCCTGTTGCATGAAAAGAGACTTGCAAAATCTCTGCTGCACCATATAGTGCATTGAGGATATTAGTGTGACAAGATTGGAAAGGCAGGAAGGGCCCAGGTCCTGAAGAGCTTTCAATTGCAAACAGAAGATTTTACGTTTGAGCCTAGAGGTCACAGGGATCCACCGGAGTTTACTGAGTAGAGGACCATCAGGTCAGTGTAGCAGTAATGCTACTTGCAGCTGCTGTGGAGGTGTAAGACCAATAACACCAGCACACAGAAGGGTTGTTAACACAGGTTCTTTGATCTGCTTTTCTTAAGGAAAGACAGTTTCAAAAGAGTCAACAATTGTACTTTAATTAAATAATGCAGACAGATAAGTTGAAAGAAGTGAGCATCCAAGAAAGAATCCGATAAACAGGGTTCCAAATGTCTAAACAAAGTAATAGATACATAATCACCAGACCAGGGAGCACCAAAATCTGGGTTCCCAAAGCCAGGTATCCATTAACAACAGCTACCCAGAGTCTTATCCGGCCAAATGACAAAGAAACATTCTTCACATGAGTGAACCCAAAGCAAAATACCAGTATCACAGAATATGTATAGTCTTGACTAATAGTCTCAGAGCTAGAAAGGCATCACAACCCACGTGACTCAGTGCCTAATTGGCTTGGTACCAAAAGGTGTGAAAGCCTTCCTGCAAGCAAGCCTCCCCATAAGCAAGCTTCCACCTAAGCAAACACCTCCCCTGAGGCAATATAAATGTCCCTGAACATTTTCATGGTCTCTATGTGACTCAGAATGTGTCACAGTTATGAGCTTGGCTAGTACTCAAAGCAACAAGACATCCATGATTGAAATACCTGTGTACCTTTAGACCTAGGAACACAGCCCCTTCTCCAAGGAGAAAAAGGGAACACATGTGATCACAAAGGTTTATTAATGGACAAGGTAGTTTTTATATTCCACTTACCCTACAGTTAGACTTGCACATTCAAAAATATTGATTTGGAAGCTAAGTGAAGAATGGATTGGACTGGAGAGAAATTTTAAGGCAGGGAGATCAACCAGCAGGCTATTACAATCATATAGATATCATATTCATGAAGGTCTGGTACCAAAGTATTGGCTAGGTGAGAGAAAAACAAGTAATATCAACAAGATATACTGTGAAAATAGAAACAAAAGATTCAATATGGGAGAATCATTGTGAGTGAAGAGTCATTGCTGACCCTCAAGATTTCAAACTTGAGTAACTCAAGTAACTGGAAGTCATGCCTACAATAATGATAGGGAAATATTTGAGGGAAATGATAATGAGTTTTATTTTGAACATGTTGAATTTGAGCTATCTACATAATGTCTAATTCCAGATGTCCTAGAGGCAGTGTGTGATTAGAGACTGAAGCTCAGGAAAGAGGCTAAAGTTGGGCATATAAATCTGGGAATCATTTACATGAAGAACATGAACCCACGAGATCTGATAAAATTGTCAAGCAAGAAAATGTAGAATCAAAGAAGGCTCAAGACAGAATAGTAATACCCACACTTAAAGGGTAGGATCTGGATGAAGATTCAACACCATCCCAACTGTCACATAAATTCAAAATCACAACATAGAGTGGAAAAATAATCCAATGGCAAAGAAAGTATTTGACCATAAAAAGGGGACAGGGAAGACCAAGACAAAACACAGAAGAAGATAATGATGTTAAAATACCTACATGCAAAGTCTCAAGGAAGAAAATGTGAATTGTATACAAGCCCAATTAGAATTCCTATAAGAAATTTAAAAAAACTTTCAAAATTATATGAATGGTAAAGAAAAAAATGAGTAAAGAAATGAGAGTTAGGGAAGAAAGTTTTTGTGGGGAAACACCCAGATAAAAGTGGCAAAGAAAAGTAGTGAAGAGTAGAAGCAAATGACTTTATGAGAAACCAAGATACTATTAAACAGTTACAAAGAAATGAAAAAATAGGAAGCAATGTGAAATATCTCCTTGAAAAAACCACTGACCTGGAAAATAGATCCAGGAGAGACAATTTGAAAA
>CM053599.1:119866183-119885688 GCA_028646575.1 Pseudocheirus occidentalis | reverse complement strand
AAAAAAAAAAAAGAAAAGAACTTCTTAAAAACCATAATTGGCCAAATGTGAAAAAATAAACACACAACATCACTGAAAAAATGCTTACTTAAAAATGTAACTTGACAAGTAGAAGCTAATGCTTCCATGAAACTTTAAGTAACAATAAACCAAAGTGAAAATGATGAAAAGTAGAAGAAAATGTGAAATATCTCTGTGGAAAAATAGTTGACCCAGAAAACAGGTAAAGGACAGGTAATTTAAGAATTATTGAATTAGGGGAAGCTAGGTGGCACAGTGAATAGATCATTGACCCTGGAGTCAGGAGGATTTGAGTTCCAATTTGGCCTCAAACACTAAACACATAATAGCTGTGTGACCTTGGGCAAGTCAACCTCAATTGCTCTGCCTTCTCCCTCCAAAAAGACCAAAAAACAAACAAGAATTATTGAATTACCTGAAACGCATGATTAAAAAAGAGCCTAGACCAGTGATTCTTAACCTGTGGGTTATATTCAATTTGTAACAATGAAAATTCATTCTGCATATCAGATATTTACATTATGATTCATAACAGTAGCAAAATTACAGGTAGGAAGTAGCAACAAAAATAATTTTATGGTTGGGGGTCACCACAACATGAGGAACTGTACTAAAGGGTCGTGGCATTAGGAAGATTGAGAACCACTGGCCTAGACATTATATTTCAAGAAATTATTAACCAAAACTATCTTGACATCTTAGATCCAGAGGGTAAAATAGAGACTGAAAGATAAATACATAAAATAGAGATTGAAAGAATTCACTGATCACCTCCTGAAAGAGATCCCAAATGAAAACTCTCAGTAATATTATAGTTAAATTCCAGATCTCCCAGATCAAGGAAAAAAATGCTTCAAGGAGCCAGAAAGAAACAATTCAAATATCATGAAGCCATAGTCAGGATAACAAAAGATTTAGCAGTTTCCATGTTGAAGGAGTACAGAAGTTGGAATATGATATTCAAGAAGACAAAAAAAAAACTAGGAGTGCAACCAAAAATAACCATAGCAAAACTGAGTCTTATCTTTTGGAGGAAAATGGATATTTATGGAAATAGAGAATTGTAAAGTATTGCTGATGATTGAGAGAATAGAAAATTTGACCTTCAAACACAAGACTCAAGAGAAGCATAAAAAGGTAAACATAAACGAATAATCATTAGAAACTCAATAAAGATAAACCATTTACATTCTTATATGGGAAGATGTTGCATGTAAACTCTTAAGAACTTTATCAAAAGTAGGGCTATTAGACAGAGTCTACATAGACAGAAGGCACATATTTGAGTCAGTTATGTTGGGATCATCTCTTTAAAAAATAAATCCATGATTTGGTGCGAAAAAGGGATATACAGGGAGAAGGGGTAAAGGAGAAGTAGAACAGGGGAAATTTTCCTCACATAAAACAGATACAAAAGGAAAAATGTTTCTAGAGCATGGATAAATTAGGGGAGGGTGGCAAGCAACGCTTGCACTTCACACTCATTGGAACTGGTTCAAGGAGAGAAGAATATATGTACACAAGCAGTTGGGTATCAGTTAGAAATTTATCTTACCCAATAGGGAGACAGGAGGGGAAAGGCATACATAGGTAGGGGATGATGATAAGGGGTAGGGTGAATGGTGGAGTCAATGGTCAAAAGCAAGAAAGACTTTTGAGGAGGGACAGGATAAAAAGACAAGAAGGATAAACAGAGAGAAATGGAGGAAAATTCACAGGTAATGATCATAACTGTAAATATGAATGGCAGGAGCTAAGCCATAGAATAGAAGCAGATAGCAGAATGGCTAGGAAATCAGAATCAAATTATGTTATATACAAGAGACACACATGGGACAGAAAGACACACACATTGTTCAAATGAAGGGCTGGAACAGAATCTATTATGCTTCAACTGGAGTGAAGTCAGGTGGGGCAATCATGATCTCAGATAAAGTAAAAGCAAAGTTAGGGCTATTTTAAAGAGATAATCAGGGAAACTATGTTTTACTTAAAGGTAAAAGAAGACAATGAAATAATATAAAAATTGTTCATCAAGCTTCTTTGATAAAGGCATAATTTCTCAAATATATAGGAAATGAGTCAAATTCATAAAAACGGGGAACATAGAAACAACCAAAATGATTAATTAAAATAGGAAGCTGCTGCTTGGCAAGTTTCCTTTCTCGCTGACTTCTGGAGGTACGTTTCTTCTCTTGGCTTGACCCAGATCTGCTCCACTATCTTGGTTTCTCCATCTCTGCCAGCACTGAATTACCTTCTCATCACCAAAAAAAAGTGAAAAGGGGAAAAAATGACATACAAGCACCCCTTCTCCCCACACATGTACACTCAGTTGAATTTGTCTTAAAAAGTTTGTTTATGATCATAGAGCTAGATATGGAAGTTCATCTAGTCTAAATCACTTAGCTGGGGAAACGAGACGTCACGTGAGGTCCATACTATGCCCTCTACCCCTGACTACTAGGATACCTACTCTCAAAACTACATTACATCTTTATTGTATATATGTGTGTATGCATTTATGTATGTGTGTACATATGTGTATATATGTGTGCATGTGTATATAAGTATATATACATATACACATGCATAAACATATACATCTTTTTAATTTTTATTTTTGTATCCCCAATACATCATATATAGTAAACACTTAATAAATATGTATTGATTTGCTCATTGGAGAAGGTGATCCAACATCACAAAGTTAGCAAGTATGAGAGGTAGGATTTTAACCTAGGATCTCAGATTCCAGAGCCTTCTGCAATGGTAAGGGAATTTGAAGATCTTTCCTGCCCCTTAAAGGGCTGCACTGGGAGCCCAACAAGAGAAGTTTTCTTAGGGGAGGCTTATTTTTTTAGGAGGGCATATCTTTTGTTACTTTGTAATTAGGCAGTAGGTCATGAAGGTTGTGATGTCTTCTGACCCTGGAGAAGGCTATATATACCCTGATATAAGGTTTTACTGTGGGGCTCACTTATGGGAAGAACTGTGTGATTTGGCCAGATGAGACTATGGGCAGCCATTGAGTCCCCTGGCTTTGAAAACCCAGATGTTGGTACTTCTCTCTCTAGTAACTAACTATGTAGGTATACGATGGTCAGACAGTTAGAATCCCTAACTGTTGAATTGTGTTATTTTCTCTGTATTTTTTGTCTGCTTATAACTTCTGTTTGTATTTTCTCTGAAGTTCAGGGTGCGACTTTTTCCCCTGAACTAGGTAAACGATATATATTTGATTAAAGTAAGATTGTTAACTTTTTGAGTTGCTTTCCTTTGGAAAAACAGATCAAAGAACCTGTGCTAGCAACTATCCTGGGTATGCTAGGGTGTTTGCTGCTACACCTGCATGCTTACCACTGTACCCATTTCAGGGTGCATTTTGAGCCACTTGCACAGATGCAAAAATGTACTCACCTGAGAAAAACCATTTTCAATAAGATACTGACTTTGTCTAAATATCTATTTGATTTTCTTCTCTGATTCTTAAATACGCAATCATTCCTAATATTATGAAAACAAAGATGACATACATTAAAAACTACACTAAAATAGCAAGGTAATAGCAAGCTAACTTTTTTTTCCATTTGCAATCCTAGATTAAAAACAGGAGAGCAATATGTTGTAACATTTTAAAAAATCTCTAATGACTCATATTTCCTGCCCTATTACTAATTAAAACAAAATACCTTGTAGAAAACCTTTTGAGTCATTTAGCTCAGTTTCATTAATTCTGGTTATTGAAGTCAATTTTAATTCATTCTTGCAAAATGAAAGCGACAGCATCAGCCATTTTCCTCTGTTAACACAGTCAAAGGGACCTACAAATAGTCACCTGATAGGTGATAAGCAATAAGAAGAAAGAGAACGGTGAATAACAGGAGTCAATAAATGTTCTCTATGCCCCATCTAGGAATAAAGATGTTAATCTGGAACCACAGAAGACAGTTTAAACACACACGCATATACACAGAGTTGCCACACAAAGCTAGGAACAATTCTGCCTGGATTTGTTCCATATGTATTCTTTCAGTCCCTTCATCTCAATAGGTGCAGGAGTTGGAGAAGAGTAATTTCATTTGGCTTCTTATAGTACAGCAGGTCAGGTATATCTACTTACAAGGGAAACTACTCCACAGTGTTCTCTTTGATTTCTGGAAAACTCTTTGAAGAAGGAAAGGCTCACAGTTATATAGGATCCCCCAACCCCCTCAAGCTCTAATTCTAATCTTGTACAGTTTCCTATTACATTTTCCTGTGTGTCTTCCTGCCTCAACTAATCTATTGTGTATGCCAATTCTAGACAAGTCTTCCTGAGACACCATTTTTTTAGGTGCATCTCATTGGAAAAACTTCTAATGGGTCCCTACTGTTTGTAGAATAATCATAGAGTTCAAACTGGGAGAGGCCCTAGAGATTATTTATAAAACCTCTCTAATTTAACATTTGAGGAAACTGAGGGCAAGAGAAGGTCAAGTGACTTGACTAAATGTACAGTGTCAGTTAAAGTAACAGAAGTAAAATTTGAACTCCTATCCATTTGATACTAAATCAATTCTTCTTTCCATTGTACCACAATACTACACAGAGATATTGAGATGCTCTAGATACAGCGGTTCTCAACCTTCCTAATGCCATGACCCTTTAATAGTCATATGTGGGCATATCTGCATGTGGGCTGACACACCTGGAGACGGATAGAGAAGTGGTGTCTGGGTTCCTAAGACCATTGGAAATATGTGTTTTCTGATGATCTTAGGCTACCCCTGTAATCCCTGTGAAAGGGTCATTCAACCTCCAAAGGGGTTGCAACCCACAGGTTGAGAACTGCTGCTCTAGAATTTGGCTTCACTTCTCCTTTCCTACCTTTTATCATTTGTGATTATGCATCATGAAGTAAAAATAAAGCTCAGAACAGAAAATTAGAAATCTTTCTGCCTCTGCCACTTACTGTTTGTGTGGCCTTGGTTACATCCCTTGATCTCTCTGGGTATCATTTTCTTCATCTCTACAATGAGGGGGATGAATTACAGGCCCTCTAAGGTTTCTCCCAGGTAAAAAAGCTAGGATTATGCCACTCTCTAGCACTATTCTACTGCTCTAACCAGATTGTTCTCATGAATTATTCCAACCATTTGGTTCTTACTCCTGATTTTCCAGGCCTATTCCCCCTTCCTTTCAAAGAAGCCTTCTGTTTTTCTCTGCCTAATCCTACCCATCCTTCAAATTCTAACTTAGGTTCCATACTATGAAGTCTCCCTCAAATCACTCTAGTCCATATTGGTTTCTCAGGCTCTGCATTCCTATAAGACTTGTTGGTTGTACTACCTATAGGTCATGGAATCATGGTACCCAGAACTGGAAGGGACTGTCCTTCACATTCTATCAATTCCTAGATTTTGTTGTATTTACCTCCACAGTACAGTTCATGTACATTTGCTTCTCTCTGCTCACATACTCACCACTCTGTTTAAGGTCCCAATGGTCACTCACCTGGGCTATTGTAATACATTTTAAATTGGTCTTTCTGTCTTCAGTTTCTCTCCTTTCCAATCTAACCTCCATGTAGCTGACAAATCAATATCCCTAAAGCACTTTTCTGAGTATGTCAGTATCCTATTGAAGAAGTTCCATGGTCAGTGCCTGTTGCGCAAAGGTTAAGATATCATGAAAATCCTACACAGTTTGGTTTCCCTACTATTTTCCCAGGTTTATTGTGTTTTACTGTTTTTCGTGCATCATGTTTCAGCTAAATTGACTTACTTGCTATGTCCCATTTACTACATTCCATCTCCTGTTGTTTATCTTTGCATCAGTTATCCCTGCAAGCCTAGAAGACCCTTCTTCCTTGCCTTGGTTCAATAATCCCAAGATTCCTAAGATCATATATCAAGATCTAGAAGGGACCTGAGTAATCAATCTAGACTAAGACTTCTTAAAAGTTTTCCACTTGTGACCCCTTTTAACACTTCAGCGGCAATCCTTGGCCCCACATGACCTGAGGGCATGCACAGTACAAAATGCCCATGCTTTGCATTCGGAATTAAGACTATAGTGAAATTATGTGATGCAACATGGAAAAGCATTGCCAGAAACACCTTGGATTCACTATGGGTTTGATTTTTAATTATTTTTTGATTCTTGTACATTCAGAAGCCTTTTATTGTTGTCAAATTTTTCCCAACCCCATATGCTGTTGCAACCCACAATTTAAGAAGCACTAATCTAGTCCACCCTCCTCATTTAACAGATGACAAAATTGAATCCTAGATGGGTGAAGCAACTTGACCAAAGTCATGCAGATTATAAGTATCAGAAGGAGGATTTTGTCTTAGTCCTGGGACTCTGAGTTCAATGTTTTGCTTTGTTTTATTTTCCTACTACTAACTAACTAACTAACTACCCCATGCTTACTTCAAAGCCAAGTATCATCTCCTAAAGGAAGCCAATCCTGATCCCCTCTCTCCACCACACATGCATACACACACACATATGCACACACACACACACACACACACACACACACACCCATTACTAGTATCCTACCCTCCATGGAAATCTATGTAGACCCAATATATCTGATATCTGATATAAATATATGTAATATATGTGAATATATATATACACATGTATATATATGAAACATGATGACATGTATGTCATAAATCTAATTTGTGTGTGTGGAAATTTTTCTCCCCTTCTATAGAATGAGCTCCTTAGGGTACTGAAGGTCATTACTTCATTTTTAAAAAAATTTTTATCTTTGGCCTTTAACATAGCACCTGTCACAAAATACATATTTAACAAATGTTTGTCAAATTAATGAACAGATAAGTGAGTGAATGAATGAATCCAGTATAGCCACTTCATTTTATAAATGAGGAAAATGAATTCTAGAGAGCCCACATGACTTATCTAAAGCTAAAACAAGAAATAAACAGCAAAACTGGAATTTGAGTCTAGATCATTCTGTACTAAATGCTGTGTTCTTTCTACTGTTTTTTTTAACAGACATATTTAGATACCTTAGTTCTCCCTTCACTTTATACTGCATGTGTCTTACAATGTTAGAGTGGTCTAGCCAATTATATATGTAAATGTATGCATTGCTCTTCAGTCATTTCAATCCTGTCTGACTCTTTGTGACCCTGTTTGGGGTTTTCTTGGCAGAGACACTGAAGTAGTTTGCCATTTCCTTTTCCAGCTCATTCTATAGATGAGGGAACTGAGGCAAACAAGTTTAAATGATTTGTCTAAGAATATGCAACCAGTTAAGTGTCTGAGTCCAGATTTGAACTCAGGAATATCAACCCTCTTGACTCCTGGACTCAGTACAGTCCTCAGTCCCAGTACTCAATCCACAGGACCACTTAGCTGCCTATAAATGTAGGCATCTAGATGAATATATACATGCGTTTATATATATATATATATATATATATATATATATGTATGTATATGTCATGCATGCCCTAAATGAGATGGAATACAGAATTATCATTCAAGAAAAAGAGATAAAAGTCAAGAATGTTCTGTATTTGTGGTTACAGGACCTGTGTGACCCTGGGTCTCATTTTCACCATCTGTAAAATGGAAGTGTTGTCCCTAATACTTTTTAGCACTTAGAAAGCAATTTATTTTTGTGACATCTTTAATGGGAGGTAGTACAGTGGAAAGAACACTAATTCTAGTGGATGTCAGTCTGTCCTTTTCACTTCCCTTGGAAAAGTCACCTGATTTCTCAGGGCTTTAGCTTCCTAATCCTTATAATGAGGAGAACTGGACTTTTGAGGTATCTTTTTTTAGCTCTAAATATACGATCCTACAATCCTAAACTAGGTAAGTGAAAACCTCCCTTGCCTACCTATTAATGAAGAAATAGAGGAAGGAATAAGGTACTTCTCCTATGTCGGAGCCAATCACTAAACTATGGGTAAATAAAAAATCCTATTCCTGTAGAGGCTTAATGGATGGTCATAGAGGTGTGAGGATTTCCTCAGACTGTAAGCAAAAAGGGTATTCTTTCAAAGGGAGTCATCCCATCCCCACTGATAACATCTTTATTGGAGCCCTGTTCATTTTCCAAGTCTACATGAGCAATGTGGGAGAGCACGAAGAGCAATCTGCCTGAACTGGGCTTTTCAAAATGGATGGCACTTTCCCAAAGGCAGGTCAAGTTCAGCCCAAGAACAAGTATTTCAGAGCTCTCACGACTAGTTAAAATACAAGACCGATACCACCTCTCTTGAATCAGTTCTGAAATTCAGCAGAAGGCTGTTAATATTGATATGGCTAATATACATCAAACAGGATTCCTTTAATTTTTTGAATCAAAAAATTCTCCACAGTGTTGACATTTCCTTACTGAACTCTCAGGGTTGTTTGGTTTCAGAGGCTGTAGGGCCCAAGACGCATTTTGTTTTAAATAATCCTTCATAAAAAATTCAGCTTTCAGTCTAATATGATTGAAACTCAGCTTGAGTGTGTTTTATAATGCATTGAACTGGAAAGACTATGGGCACTGAATTATTCAAAATATGATGGAGAAAGGAGTGCTATATGTGTATGCGTATGGGAGGGGGGGTGATCTAAGAAATCAGTAAGACTCGATATGTCTTGTTATCTCATTTTATTTACTTTTTAGGACTCCTCCAAATATTAGAGGAAAAAATCAATATCAATTTTCACCTTTGTCACGTTCCACACTTCAATTATTAATGAATGTCAAATTTGACCACATTTCTCTGTACCACCTGCTCTGCAATAATATTTCTGAGCCTTTATTAAAAATGTAAAATTGTCATTGAATTTCCAAATATGATTCTCCGGTGGCTAATTCGGCTTGTTTTATTAATAAGCGGGTTCTGATGAGTAATACTAATTTAATACGCCTGCATGTAAGATTAAACCATAAATTATTCCTGCTGAAGGTGATGAGATTTGACTTCTGTGTGGTTGTTAGGCAATAACCCTTCTGAATTAACCCCATAAGTATACAAAGATTTTATTTTACTGAACAGCAAAAAATGTTAATGCTCTGAGACAAAAATCTTTTTTTTGGGAGGTGGTTTCTTTCTCTGCACATGCACACGTAGACACAATTGTACATACATTTGCTTATATTCACCAACTTCCTTAAAGGAAAACCACTTACCAGGAATTTATATTTGTTTTTCCATGGTTTTGAGAATGTCACTACTACTGGAATACCTCAAGATGTCATTGGCCCTTCTCATTGCCTGCATCTTTTAACATAATAAAGGGATCTGGGATTTCATTGTTGTGAATGATTTTTGCAATGATGTGGGTCACAGCCTATCCATGCCTGCCCATCCCATGAGATTCTCATCCATGAACTCCCATAAGATGGCCATTAAACCTACTTGACACACTGCTGAGGCCTTCCCTTGATTTTTCACGATATCTTGAAGATGTAGAATATCCAATCTGTTCATCTATTAGCAGTCATACTTGTCATATGACCAGCCCACCTTCTTTTTCAAATGTCTATTTCTTTGATAAAATCCTTTGCTCTAGTTCTTCTTAGGTCTTTATTTATTTTGTTTCCAGCCATCTCCCACCCACTACATGCCCCCCACCCCATTGCCCTTTCAGTGATATTCATTTTTAACAACTTAAAGACTGTAGTGTTCCATGGTACACAGATTTCAGGAATTTTCTTACTTTTGACTTATGAGAACTGCTACTGAAAACAAACATACTCAAAATACTTAGTATCCAAGGTCACTGAAGGTTCTTTTTAAAAGATTCAGTCATGCAAGTGGATGCCATTTTTGACATAAAAAACACATGCCTCCAGTTCTGAGGAATCAGTGGAATGTTCTACATATGTCCAGGAAAAGAAATTGACTTTTTGTATTATATGCTGTACTTGACAGGGGTACACCGAATACTTTTTGGGTGGGGGGAGTGGCTCTAGCAAAGTGTGCCCTTGGCAGAGTTTCAAGCTTTTTAATTACGTTCTACACTGAGTTTCCCATACTCTGCCACTCCCAAGGAATTGCATTTTATTCCGACAGAAGCTGCCTGTTCTTAGGAGAACTGTGTTTCTTGTATCCTGTTGCTATTTTGAAGATAACTGGGAGAATATTTGTCCAAGTAAAAGCCTCTCCTAATTTTCAAGGGGTAGCATTGATGCTGATCTCTCAGGAAATAAGAACAGTAACTTTCTGTCTCTTTCTCTGGCCTAAAGAGTTGAGGCCAAGATGGTATAAGCATGAAATTGGAAATCTTCTGAGAAGTTCCAAGGAAATTCAATACTTTATCTCTCATTCTAATCCAGAAGTGGCAAATGGAGGATTTTTCTTGCCTATATCCCTTCCTTCCTTCCTTCCATCCTCACCATTATGAATGCACTATTACATTCTGTAAATTAGGACAGGAGAATTGTCTATTTGATCCTAAATTTCATCAGTATAGGGAACTCCCAGCATTAAAATTTCCTCCACTGGTGCACGTGTAGCTCCACAGTGTGGTTTAACAGAAAGAATCTTGAATTTGGACTCAGAGCACCCAAGCTTAGATTTTAGCTTTGCTACTTCCGCTCTATGTGACCTTAGAGCAGTCATGTAACCTCTTTCTACCTTAATTTTCTCAAGTCTATAATGGACTGGAATAGATGAACTTGAAGGTCACTTCTATCTTTTAATCTATGGTCCTATGTTCATCTATCCCTTATAGATGTGTCCTAGAGACCCTGAGAGGGAGAAAGGAAGCAAGCAAGCAAGGATGGAAATCAGCATTTATTAAGTCCTACAATATACTATCCATTGTGCTAAACACTTTACAAATATTATCTCTTTGAGGTGATCTTATTATAATCTTCATTTTATAGATGGCAAAACTGAGGCAGACAGAGTAGGTGTCTAGGCTGGTAAGTGTCTGAAGCTGGATTTGAACTTGGGTCTTCCTGAAGTCCAGTGATCTATCTACTGTGTTATCTAGCTTGTTTATTTAAGTAACTTGTGTCTCTTTACTCAGCTAGTATATGTCAGAGACCTCCCTGACTGCAAAACTGACCTCCTTTTTGATTGTCTATTAAGTCAGATTTTCAGCATTCCTTAATCTCATTGCATACGTCGTCAAACCATTTGTTTTGGTTCCCTCTAATTAGGGTGAGTTCCTATGGAGATTGAAACTGAATGTTTTAAATGCATTTCATCATCAATCCATTGCTCACATGGAAAGAGAAAAGACATTTCTAGTTCTCTCTCTTGTATTGGAACATCATGCTTTGAAAAAGAGGAGTTTATGCTTGGCTTCAAGGGAAAGGATACTCCTAAATGCCAATGGACTGATGTGGACATATGATCAAATTCACTGGGCACAACTACATTCTGGCTAGAGACGGGCTTACTTGGCACAACACCCAGAGAAAAGCAATACCTATTTTGTCATGTTAACTCACTATAGGAAATGTCTAAAACCAATATGTATTATGCCACTGTTTTATACCAAGCCTTCTGTGTGTGTTGGGGGTACAGAGAGAGGAATCAGCCAACCAGAAAAAGATTGATTGTTTTTCGTCAGTTTCTTCTCTACTATTTTGTCCTGTGAGCTGCTTACAATTAGGCAGATAAGTGGTGATTCAGTGGATAGTGTTGGGCTTGGAGTCAGAAAGGTCTGAGTTTGAAACCTACCTCAGACATCTGCTAGCCCCATGACCCTGGGTAAGTCACTTAACCTCTCTGCCTCAGTGTTTTCATTTGTAAAACAGGGATAATAATAACAGCACATCTTACATGCATGTTGTGACAATCAAATGTAATGGCATATGTAAGGTCCTTGCCAAAGAAAATGTTACATTAATGTCAGTAATTATAATCTAGACAGATGTTGATTCAGGAGAGAGGAGAGACACTGACTGAATTTAATTCCTATTGTATTTTGAGGATGTGACCAATCTCTGAAATGAGAACAGTGGCTGTACTTTTCATTGATGTAGCAGCTGGAGAGGACTCAGGAGGGCCTGGAATTCAGGATGCACAGCACAAGGCAGAACAGCTGGCAGCTGGTTGTAATATTGGAGACAGCTACTAAACACATTGGTGGTCAATCATTGTGAGATTTTCAATAGCAAAAAAAAAATGTGTTTCAAATAAATGCTAAAAATCTGATCACGCAGAGGACCTCAAGGAAATTAAATAGCTTTTAATAAGATAAAAAGAGTGGCTTGAAAAAAGAAAGATAAAGAATGAGAGCTGAAACGACACCTACCCTTCACTTGCAGTTTTACTTTGAGAATCTTCCTGATTTGGGAAATTGGAAAGGACACATTCCAACTCTCTGCTCTATGCATGGATTCCATTGACAATATAGAGAGCTATAACTAAGGCTGGACACTAGAGCTTTGCTCCAGGGTACTGAAACATAGGTTGTCTCTCCTCACAGTCATCCTCCAATTCCATAGTATATCTTTCTGCATCTCTACTATCATATTCTGGGATCAAAGGAGATAACAACTTTTGTCCTCTCTTCTTGTTTCTACCAAGCAATATTTTTCTCCTACCTCAGTCATTTATTAGTTATGTGACCCAGGTCATTTAACCTCTTTGGAACTCATTTTCCTCATCTCTACAATGAAGGGATTAGACTCAACTACCTTATAGTACTTGTCTCGTGCTGTGATGATTCTGTAAGGCATTTGTGGAATCAAAGGACCTACATTGTGCTCCAGGGGTGCAGGACAACCTCGGTATGGGATACCCCATTGCTATTATGTTTGCCCCTGACTAGAAGAGTCACAGATGAAAACCATTAATGGCACAGTGAAAGTAGGGGCCAGTATTTGCTGGGGAAGAGGACTCTGAGACCTCCTCAAGTTCCGCATGAGATCTTCCCATTCTGTTTCATCTGTCTGTGGCAGCTTCCCTAGTTGAAGTCTCATGGTCTCTCTTGAGATCTGTCCTTGAGGTATTTTCCTTCAGGCCTCATGCCTTGCAATGCTTGCTCCAAGTGTTTGCTCACTAGCTCTGAACACTGCTCCCCCCTCCAACCAGGAAAAAACCCCCAAAATACAAGAAACCTGGTCATCCAGTCACTACCTGCAGATCTCCATTGAATCTCCATCTGCTTTGTGCCTGTTATATGCTAACCCTCAGAGACTGTGGCGTGTATCTATAAAGTCCACAAAGTGCTCTGTGGGACTTAGATGAAAGACATTATGTAAGCGGGCAGCCTAGCTAAAATGTTGTTATTGGCTCTAAGGGAAGGTTTGGAAGACAAAGGAAGGAAAAGTTGAGAAGGATAAGGGATGAGTATAAAAGATTCAGCTCTGCAGCTGTGGGGGAATAAAGGCACAAACAGTTGAGAAGTGAAAATTTCTAGTTGGTCAACTCATTCTTTGTACCCTCTAATGTCAACTAACTCATTTCATGATTTTTTTGACCCTTAGAGTAAACTCAATTGCCCATCCCATTCAGGTCATAATAGTGGATATAGTTACAGGTGTAGATACAGCCAAATTTTCAATTGTTTCAGGAATTCACGTGATTCCTAAAGCAGAGGAGAAAAAAGAGGGAGCATGGATAACCCCAGTATCTCCTAAACAATGGGTCAGGATAGACAATGTTCTTGTGACCTATTTAGCAAAAGAAAATGCAAATCAGAAAAAAATGTTCAGGGTCAGGGGATACACATACTCCCCTGCTGAGATGATTTGGAATGTTCAGAGAAAGAAAATGAATAGCTCACATAGGGAAATCTCCTTGGATTCCCAGGAGTGATAAATCACGCACTGCAGTAAAATTGCTGCTTTTTCCAAAATGTGGCTAAATAAAGGGCAGTATGCCAGAGACTGGTTTATATGTTATGCTTTTTTTCTTTTAAAGGCTGGTTAGAACATCTAATAAAGAAGAATTATTCTTATGTCTCTTCCATCAAAAATCAAGACGGATTCCCTATCTGCCATTCTCTGAGTTTCCTGAAGTCTCTGAAACCAGAGTAACTCTAGGTACCTAACAATGAACTCCTCTGAGCTGTGGTATTTATCTCATAGTCACTCTCCACTTGCTGCTTTTGTGTCCCTGAAATGGTTTTACTTCTTTCACCACTCTCTAGCCACCAGGGAAGTGGAAGAACCATATTGAGGAACTAAAAATGAAATACAGACAATTATCATGGATGGAAAAATCAGTTGCTACTGTTATTACTACTCCTCCTTCCTCTTCTTCTTCCTCCTCCTCCTCCTGCTACTACTGCTACAGAAAGTCTAGAGATTGGAACATTAGTAAGCCAAGCAAGAATCAGAAATGCCTGTGGTACAATTAAATATTGCTGTCAGTACCACACATGATTTTTGTATATTATTCACAGGATCATAGATTAACTCTAGAAGGACAAGGCATATCAAGTGATGTAAGAAATTATAAATAATTTTCCTAGAATTCATTATCATTTCTCCTATCTTTGCAAATATGCTTTAAATGCAAATATTTGTAAACAGATATTATTTTACTTTGATACTAGAACAAAATTCTTCTAACCCCATTTTTTTTGCCTTAATCTATGCAACTCGGTCCTTCTATGTATTGCTATATGCCTGTCCTAAAATGAAAGGGACCTCATACACCATCTAGTTCATCTCCTTTAACTTACATTTTAGAAATTAAGGTCCAGGGAAGTTAAGTGATGTGTCCCAGGCCATCCAGGTCATAAAAACAGAGGCAGGATTTGAACCCAAGATCTCTGATTTGAAATCTGGGTCTCTTTCAACTGTACCATGATAATTCAGTATATTTAGAACATCTAAATCAATGCAAACAGTCAGTATTGAATAATGTTTTAACATTTCAGGGTGTGTTTACATATAGTTTCTGTGATTTAGATACAACTCGAATTATTTTAGAGATGGTGAAATAAACAGTGAAATTAAAATTAGGATAAACAGTGAAGTGGCGATCACATAGCCATTTAATTATTTAATTGCAAAGCTAGAACTAGGACCAAGGTGACCCAATTCCCCACCCCCCGTCTCTCCCAACCCCAATCCAGATCCTTCCATACAGTCATATTCTTTTCTGATTTGCATTAGTCATATGGGATGTAAAAATAAGCTTAATTTCCTCATCATTGAGAGAAATGACTCTACATATTACCCTATACATTGTATACATCAATAGCAAAGTGTTCATTTGCAGTCCCCATTTTATGGCCACCAACTCATTCCTTAAATTTTTGTTGTCCAGATTCTGTCTTCTAGACTCTGCTGAAATTACTTTCTTTGAGGTCAATAATTAACTAATAATAGCTAAATCTAATGTCCTTTCCTTTCTTTCTATTTTCATGTCCCTTGATCTCTGCCACATTGGGCAGTTACCCACCCTCTCCTTCTTGAGACCATCTCCCTGGCTTCTTCAACATGGCTCTCCTACCTCTCATTGCTCACTTTTTTGTTAATTTTGCTTGTTCTTCATTCTCCTGGTTGTCCACCAAGGCTCTAACCTTGCACCTCTTCTCTACTTTCTATTGTCTCTTTTCTTTAGTGACATCATTCATAGCCATGGTTTCAATAACCACCTCTGTGCAGATAGCTTCCAACTCTGTAGCTTTACCTCCAGCCTCTGCCCAAAGGGACAAGCCTGCATTTCCAATTGCTTGTTGCCTTTCCCCAACTACCAGTCCTGCCAGGACCTTTATATAAGCATGTTTAAAAATTAACCCTTAATCTATCCCTCTCCCAAATCTTCCCCCCTTCTTCATTCTTTATTTCATTTACTATTTTCCTAGCCATCCAGGCTTTAGCCTTTGAAGCCATCTTTGATCCTTTCTCACATCAAATCAACTGCCAAGACCCAGCACCTGTATTCTTTAATACCATTCAAATCAGTTCTTTATTTTTGATTCACAAATTAGGCACCCTAGTTTATGCCCTCAATAGCAATCTCCTGGAC
Source organism: Pseudocheirus occidentalis (assembly GCA_028646575.1). Classification (NCBI taxonomy): domain Eukaryota; kingdom Metazoa; phylum Chordata; class Mammalia; order Diprotodontia; family Pseudocheiridae; genus Pseudocheirus; species Pseudocheirus occidentalis. The sequence goes on along the minus strand of CM053599.1, from coordinate 119,869,753 downwards.
TTTTGTGTAAGAGAAAGTAAATATCTATGCCCCATCAGATAATAACTTTGCACCTCAGGTATGCCCTGTCCATAAAACCAAGAGTGAGAAGGTATGAAGAGAGAAAGAGAGAGCTGAGACATATGTGAAGACTACCAGAAATGGGAGCTGAAGGTCTCAAAATCAGAGATCGCAAGATATATCTGCTGGCTATCCTTGCTATACCTTGCTTTGTCCAATCTAGCTGCTCTAGGAGTGATGAAACAGTTGTGGCAAGAAACAGTTGGAGATCCCAGCCAATGACTGGATCCTGAAAGGAAAAGTATTAGTTATAGGGGCCTCAGTCTGTACCAGTGCTGCCCTGAATCCATAGCCCATGAAAAAGGAGCAGGAGAGTCCTAGATGCAGAGACTCTGAAGTTTTTGGCCAATGATTAGACCAGCTGGATATCATGAGTCAAATATCAGCACAACTTTATTATATCTCCTACGCTCTTTGTCATCTCATAAAGGAGGCTGACTAGGGAAGGTGGAGTTAACAAACCAAGCTATAACTTTCCTTAAACCCCTGGGTTTGGATCGTGCATTTATATGCTATTTAGAGATGGTTTGAGTTTAGAAGAAGCTGTGAGAGTGTGTAGTTAACACATTTTGTTGTTCTATTACATATTATTCAATCCCTAGATATTCCTTTGAGAAAGCTATATGGTGTAGTCGATAGAATGTTGGACCTGGAGTCAGGAACACCTGAGTTTAAATCCAGCCTCAGATACTTACTGTCCATTTGACCTCAGGCAAATCAGTTAGCCACTATCTGCCTCAGCTTCCTTGTTTGTAAAATGAGCACCTACATCTCAAAGTTGTTGTGACAATAAAATGAGACGTTTACGAAACATTTTGCAAGTCTTAAAACATTATAAAATGCTAATTTTTACTAGTGTTATTAGATATATTATATGTAAAAAGAGTAAAATCCTGTATACAGTATCTAAGATGCCCATTAATTCCCATGAAAGCTTACTTTATTATGTCATGTGACTAGGACTCTATAAAAGAGCAAAACAGAGGAGAGGCAGGGTTTCCCAGTATATGGGGGCTCAGTGTTTTTCTGACTGGACAAATCCACATTGATTACGTTATCTCAGACTAACAAGACTGGTGCAGTAATACAGGGCAAGGTCATTTTTGGAAACTGAAGGCCACCTATATTCTAAAAACCATGGAAGAGTCCGCACTTGTACAGCGTAGCCTTTCAGAGGGATAGACTGAATTGTTTCCAGGGTCAGCATGGACATTTTCACATTTGGGTCCATTTTGGTGAAGGGCATCAGGTCAGTAGATAGCAGTATGAATGGTTAGTTAAACTGAAAGAGGGTTTCCTACTCCAGACTAAATTTTCTCTAGGCCATTCTTCTCATTGCTGCACCAGTTATCTTCCTAATATACTGCTCTGATTGCAAAATAATTCTACTAATATCAGTAGCTAACATTTTTTTCTCTTGACTTATTCAAAGCCCTGTACAATCTGCCATCCAACTACTTATGTTATGGAGGATTATCTTAATATTATTCTCCTTCATGTATAGGTTGTAGTGGATAAAGCGTTAGATTTGGAGTCAGGAAGATCTGAAGTCACACAACCTCAATATTCATAAGTTTCCTCAACTGTTGTAAAAAAAAAAAACAGTTGGAATAGATGGCTTCTGAAATCCCTCCCACCTCTACAGCTCTTGTTCTATGGGTATACATTCTAACAAAGCTGGACTATACTTCTTTCCCTGACTTGACCATTTCTTTCCCCCTGCCTGGAATAAATTTCCCTCAACTCCACCTGTTGAAATTCTGTGCTTCCTCTAAGCCCAACTTAGGTGCTACCATATTAGGTTAAGTTGGTTTCTCCTTCTTCAACCTTCTTATGACACTTATTCTAGTCTTTTCCTTTGCACTGATAACATTTCCTATGTATATTAAGATATTCTTGTGCTCATATTTCCTATCCCACAAAATACACAAATAAAGACATACCTGTTCCTTGCTCCTAACGGTCTGTTGGATTGAATGGGTGCCCTGGACAGTAGACATAAGCTCTTTTCAGTCACTGATCACATCTGGACATCCCGTGCCTCTAATCATGAAACTCATCATTCTATTGTCTTTACTTCTTTGGGGAACTCTCTTGCTCTTTCAAAGGAAAAACTTTACACAAGCTTGGTAAACATTCTCCTCAGAATGAAGCAACTGAAATAAAATCCATAACTTAAAGACATCAAAAGCAAGGGATCAGTCACTAACAAACATGAATATAACAGGAATGTCAGAAGTTTTTTTTTTAAATAAAAGCCATGTGGAAACTTTTATTTGATTAAAAGAAAGGATTTAAAAAAATAATTTCCTATTCTGGAGTTTGATCCTTCTAAGCCACCAAATAAACTAAAGCAAAAAATTGGTTTTGAGTTATTTGAGCCAAGATATAAAAATCTCCTATTCACACATGTGAGAAAAATTTTAAGTGATAATTCTAAATGGAATTCAATATTCACTTTCCTATGACATTAATAACAACTTTCTATGAGTCATTTCTCTGCATTCACAGAGCTTCAGTACTTAGAATGGGAAAGAGGTCAATGTGGTTTCTTTGGTTGGAAAAGTTTAGATCATCCAATCACATTTTTAAGTGATTTTTAAGAGAAGTGAATGATGCAAGGCAGTAGAATTATCAAGATGCCATAATGCTGAGAATAAATCACTGCTGCTCCCTTTGAAAATAAGTTCCTGGAAATGTCTAGAGACAGAGAATCATACAATATTTGAGCTGTATGGAATGTTTGAGGTCCTCCAGTCCAATTATCTCCCCTCCCACAACAATTTTACACAAGAAACAAAGTTCCTAGAAGCTAAGTGGTGTGCTCAAGGCACATAGCTAGCTAGTGACCCAACCAAAATAAATAACTGTTTTTCTTAAGTTTTCCAATAACTGGCTTTCAGGATAATCTTGTTTCTATGATGTATTAGCCATTCATCAGTAGTAGAGACCAGTGACCTGATCTCAGCTTATCAGATGATTCTTTCATTTGATGGGTCTTTAAGTTTAAAGGCTTTCCTTTCCTCCTGTGCCTCAAAATCAATAGTTAAATCATTTTGAGGCTCAATATTCTCATCTATAAAATGGAAATGTTAATATTTTCATTATCTGCCTTATACAACTGATGTGTAAAGAAAGTGGTTTCTAACTTTAATTTTTGGTTTTTATAGTCTGACCTTTAACTGCAAAAAAGGGAACATTTTCACATATATAGCAGAACAAAAAAAAGGAATATATATGAAAACGTGAATCCCAATTTTATAACACTTGCTTTAAAAATACATACATGTACATCTATTTATGTACGTATTATATATATGCATATATATATACACATATATGTGCATATTGTAATGGTAATTAGTTTGTTTGATCAGATGTTAAGTAGATCCTAGTAACCTAGTGGTAAGTATAGAACTCTGTCCATTGGTGAAAAGGTGTGAATTCCCAGAACTCTGTCCATTGGTGAAAAGGTGTGAATTCCCCTGTGACTTGGAAGAATGCTATTGG
>CM053599.1:119812951-119865683 GCA_028646575.1 Pseudocheirus occidentalis | reverse complement strand
CTGCTATCTGCAGGCCAAGGGCTCTGAAGCAGCCCAGTGGAAGCTCCTCCTCCCACTGCTTCCTTGCCCTGGGAGCAGTTTGGCCGGACCCGCTCTTCTCCTCCCCAGTTAGCAAAATCCACTGACCTTTCTCTTAGCCTTTTTGTCTTCTGGCCTGATAAATGTGGTAACTGTGCCTCCAGTGCAGCTGATCTGCTCTCCTATAGACATGGCTCCCCGCCCGATGCCCCAGGGCCTGACCCGGCTGGGGTTTCAGCCGCGGCTCCCACACTGCTGAGAAGAGCCCTGCCTGCTGCGCTGCCTGTAGCAACAGATGTGCTTTCTGTCTTTTGAAGGGTTTTGGATCTTGATAATCTGTTTAGAGTCCCATTTTATAAGGTTTTTAGAGTGTTTGTGTGGGAGCTGCAGTGCTTTGCTGCTTCTAAGCCGCCATCTTGGCTCTGCCCCCCCGAAGTTCTTTTCTTTATTGAAAGCTTGTACCTCTTTTCCATTTGACCTATTCTGCTTTTAAAGACTTTTTTCTTTAGTGAATTTTTGTGTTTCTTTTATCATTAAGCCAATTCTTTTTTAAGGTGATATTTTCTTCAATGTATTTTGTGCCTCTTTTTACCAAGCTGTTTATTTTCTTTTCATAAAGTTCTTGCATTACTCTCATTTCTTTTCCCAATTTTTCCTCTGCTGTTCTTAGCTTTTTAACTCCTTCAAGATTTCTTGCTGGGTCCAATTAACATTTTTCTTTGATAACTGGCCTATAGCTGTTTTTATGTTGGTTGTCTTCTAAGTTTATTGGTGTTCCCTGACTCCATAATAGCTTTTAATCATTAAGTTTTGTTGTCATCATTGTTTTTTGACCATTTTCCCAGCCCATTTCTTCACTTTAAACTTTATGTTAAAGTTGGGTTCTATTTGTCTGAGGGTGGGGAGGCTCTGTGCCAAGCTTCATGCTTTTTCGTGCTGTTGTTTGGGGGGGCTCTTTAAGTTTTGAAAACTTCCAAGAAGGTGTGATCCAGGGAGAGGTTTGGTCACTGCTCTCCTGTGCAAATACACTCTTGTATTTGCCCAAGAAGTGGCTCTGTTCCTCTGCAATCACAACTATTAGTTTTCTTATCATCTCTAGAACTGTGACCAGGTCCCCTGCATTATCACAAATGATAATGCTCTTCTTAGCCCTGGAACTATGACCAGGGTCTCTACTCCCTTGTGACTGATAATAGGTGCTCTTCTCTGTCCTGGAACTGGGGCTCAGAACTGCTTATGGGCAGTTGAGTTGCCAATCAGGTCCAGGTACCCTCAGTGCCAGCAAAGGGTCTGCTATAATCTCTTTCTGACAACTTGTCCAACTCCTTTACTGTCTCTTGGCTGAGAGCTCCCAAAGGTGCAGCTGCTGTTGCTTCTACTCTCAGGGTAACCTCCAAAGTGATGCTGGTGCTCCTGCTGTTCTGTAGGTCTTTGCCTACCCTAGTGTTACATACCTCTCTTACCAACCCCTTAGGTTGTCTTAGGCTGAAAAAATCTCTCCCTTTGACCTTTTTTTTGGCTCTGTCTCTCCAAAATTTGATTTGAGGCATTATTTTAAAGTTATTTGTATCTTTGGAGAGTTCAGCTGTGTCTCAGTCTGTACTCTGTCCCCTTGACTCTGCCCCCCACCCTCCTCAGACTGCTATCTATTTCTAACACCCACAGGCATTACCTGTGCTTTTGGTCTCCCTTCTCCTCATCTTCCTGTTTAAGACTGCTACCTCATTTTAAAGATATCAAATATTGAGTTTCATTTCCACAACTGATCACTATAGATAATCATGACAGAATTTATTATACACTTCCAAAGTATACGACAAATACAATATTTAACTTTCAAATCTATCCTGCTTATCTGTGACTCCAGCTTCCTTCCATTTTTGTACATGTGGATCCTTTCATGAGTGCATTTATTTTGAAATTACTTCATTGCAAAGGTAAATCTTAAAAAGTTTTCCAGGAGAAGAGGTGCACAATAATGAGTGTGCCTCAGGCATTTTAGAGGTAGAACACAATGTGTTCTTGTGAATGGTTGAAGTTATCAAGTACACTTAATTGACTATGTCAGAAATCATGGCCTAGGAAATGAGAAAATTAAATAGATAAACAGGAGTATGAATGGCAATGAACAACTGGAGGGAAAAACACCTTTAAATTATATTTTCAAACTTTCAGATTTAGTGAGGTACAACTTGAAGTTTCTACAAGGTTATTAAGGAAGAAATATTTCATCTATTTGATGAAAATGAACCTTGATGTTCTGCAAAAAGAAAGACTAGTCAGGGATGAGAAGGATTGGTTTCAAACCAATAAGTAGAAGGTTAAGAATATAGAAATTCTTTCACCATCCTCATCCCTTACTTTTTTTCCCCCCAGTGGGAGGTCAGTGGTTATAGTAATGCTGCTCATATTGTAAAAAGGTTAGGGAGGGTATTGGCATCCAAGAACTGGAGGCAGCTGGTGAAGACAAATGTGGCCAGATTTATTCATCATTCATGAATTATAAGTCAATGAACTTCCAAACTTCCAGAATCATAGATTTTGAGCTGCAAGGAACTTTACATGTTATCTCTAGTCAATATACTATAGTGTTACCTTTGCGGATTATTCTTTCTTGTTCTGATGAAAAGTTTAGAATAACTGAAATCGCCAAAAACAAAAACAAAAAACTGGAGCTGGCAAGAAGAAAACAGTGTTTGATTGACCATTTGGTAGAATCATGCCACTTTGTGTTCCCCATTCATCACGAGACTGATGACTAGCTTCCTTTGCAAGGCCAAGGGTTTGAATCATATAATTGCTTTATCAAAAGACATAAAGATTATAGAATGCTGGGGTTTGTGCATCTTTTTAACCAACAAAATGCTTGTAACATTCTAAAATGTAACTATGAAAGAGTAAACCTTTAAATATAACAGATTTAAGAGAGTCCCCTTTAATTTAATGGGGAATTATCATTGTACTTTAATAAAAATATGATCAAGAAGGAATATATATTTATATATGTATATATATATACAGTTAACAAATATATAGATATATGGTATCAAATGTATAAATAACTTCTTGATATATGTGTGTGCACACGTGAGTGTGAATACTCACATGTATATAAATAGATGATAACAAGCTATTAAAGAAACAAGATGTATTGGAAAAGACAATAGATTCAATCTATAACTAATGAAAAATGGCCTTCTACAACATAGCTGATAAGTCATCGTCCAACATATTTTTGAAGACACCTAGTGAAGGGGAACCCACTACCTGTCTTCCACTTTTGAACAGCTCTTATTATTAGAAATATTTTCTTTGTGTCAAGTATAAAGAGAATCCTAATCTATTTCCTCCTTCTGGCTAGGTGGTCTTTTGTATATTTCCATGACAGCATTGTTCTTGTTTTTCACTTTATTAATTCGTGTTGTGCAGTAATGGATATGTATATGTATGCATATATATACATGCAAATATATGTATTTATGTATATGTACTTATACATATGCCTGTATGCCTATACATGTATGTTGGTATGCCTATATTTACAAATATAGCCATATGCATGTATGTGTCTATGCATGTATGTGTGCATACAAATGTATATATGTACATGGATACGTATAGTAATCACTTTTAGTGATTTCAAATCACCAAGACATCTAAACTATATTACAATATATTGAGAGAATAGAGAAATATGATATTTGTCAAGTTACCTTTAATGTGATGTTCTTTATCAAGTACCAATTTACTATCTAATTTTTATTGATATAATTCATCTGAATAAGGGAACACAACTTGTTTTGACATTCTACCCTTTTTTAGCATTTGTTTTCAGTTCTGCAGGAAGCATTTAAATGACCAAGGAAAAAAGCAAACTATAAAACCCTTAATTGTGTTCTTCAACCTCAGGTTGATGTGAACCAGAGAATAAAAGAAAAGTCACCTAACTTTATGGTTATTTAATCAATCTGAGAGGCCATGCTATTTGTAATATGACAATAAGAACCAAAAGAAATGGAACAGGGGGCCAAGAATCAAGTTTTTATAGTTACGTGATTTCATTCTGATATCCTCAGGTCCTTTCAGGAAAAGGACCTTTTCTTTTTTACATTTGCTTTCTCTTCATAACCTACAAAGGGACTTGTAGAGAGAAGGCATTCAGTTCATTCACTTCCATTCTGAAGCATTGAACAGTGTAAGATACATGAAATTCAAATGCAAATACATTAAAAACCCAAACTCATATAAGTTATTATTATCTTAGAATTTGTAATTACATAAGATACATGCTCTTCCTTTCCCTGATTAAAACAGAAAACTCAAATATATGAAACATACATATATAAAAAACATGTATGTATATACACATACATGCATATACATATACATAATACACACATACCTATATACACATACATATACACACACACATATATATATATACATATATATATATACATACACACACATATATATATGACACTTTGTTTCATATGTATAGCTTTGTATTGCTATTTATTTCATCCACACAGGAACCAAAGTTATTCAGCAACCAAAAGAGAAACCACTAACCAACCCTCAGTGTCTTCCCTTCCCAGTGAAAGACAGCCACCTATGGAGAGCAATGTAACAGCTGCTCAATAGTACAGAGCCAAATTAAATGGCAGTTTAAGAGAGGAAGTGGAGGATGATAATACGCACAGCTGAAATGGCACTCAGAATTAAATAGGTGTATTACAATTACTGAAGCTGCATGAAACTTCTCAATCTCATCCCCAAAATAGTCTGATCACATTTTGCTCTTCTGTTGCTATAGTCTTGGAGTAAGCTTTGATATCATTGAATGATCCATTGATCATTGGCACTGGTTAAGTTCATTTAGTAGGTGCCTAAAAGTACATTGATTTAAAATTCAAACTGAATCATCACATGTTATCAATCAAAGGCTATGCCAAATAGCAAAGTGTGCCTACTATGTGCTATCTTCTAAGCTAGACCTCTGGGATCATTGGAATGTCATCATGGTCTTCTCCTTTCTTCTAGAATAGTCTCTAAGCAGAGAAGAAGAAAAAAGAATTATTCAGGTTTTCGTGAACTATGAAATAGCAAATACACTTTAATCACAATTTCCAGTAGATACTGTATTGAATTAATAATGAGACTAGATGGTAAATACAATATCTTATCTGGAATTTAAGGGATGTGTTCACACTAAATTAATGGGGAGGAGAAAATTTCTTGACTTCAGTTACTTTGAACCCCAAACCTTAGGATCAATCCATATGATATGTGTGTTTAATGTATACATATTTATACAGACATATGTGGTCTGGATCTATGATTTCATTCCTCATAAGGAAAACCCCTCCACCAATTCAGATTTTTTAACTTTTTTGAAATTTATAGTCTAAGAATACAGCCATGGTCATATAACCCATATATGAGAGTTGAAACTTGATCCTTTGTCTCTTCCTGATTCTAATACTGGCTCTGTAGCCACTACATTGTCTATCTGCCTCTTTCTCCATTGTTTTTTCTCTCTATCTGTCTCTTACTCTGTCTCTCCATATGTATGTATGTGCGGATATCTGTATCTACACATATATAACGATCTCTATCTCTATCTCCATCTCCATCTCTCTATACAGTGTATCTCCAAGAGCAACTGGAAAGATACATTAGTGTGAGTATCAATAGGTTGCAACATATAACTTGTGGAATAAAAGATGATTCGTGGAGTGAAAGACATGAGTGAGAAGGAAGATGAAAAGATATGGGATGAGAACAGATTCTTTACCTGTTTTATTCACATAACATAATTTTGCAGCCTCTTTCTTGCTCATGTCTTTTATTCCACAAGTGGTACATTACAACCTATTTCCCCTTATAATGCATCTTTCCAAATGTCCTTGGAGTTTTCATCCTTCTGAGATAACAATGCTCTGTGATATTTGAAAGAATATCATCACCAGTAGAGAATGTCAGTGGCAAAGACATGGGCATTTGTGGTAGCAAAGTTTTAAGATCATTAAAAGCACTCTGCAGTTTTCCAGAGGTAATCCAACTCAGTCTCCTCTTTTCAGTTCTATCTTTGTTTTGATGTTTTCTGACTTTGCTTCTGTATCCCCAGAGCTCGGCACGGTGCCAGCGTCAGTGATGTGCACTTGTAGACTCCCCTAATGAAATCAAATTCCCTTAAATAGAAAACTTGAAATATTTTTATTTGTCTATTTATTGTTATTTATTTTATTTATTCAACTTTTTTTCCTTTTGTTTCTTTTCCCTTCATTTTTTTTGCTTGCTTTTTTTGTTGTTTTTCAAGCAAAATCAACCACTCACTAAATAATAGTGAGCATTATATTATCACATAGAACTGAACAGAACCACAAAATCTACCTTGTATTATACTCTCATTTTATAAATGGAAAAAAAGAGTCCCAAACAGACAATGAATGATGGAGTGGAGGGGAGTAGGATTTATACTCACTGGATCCTCTGGACTGGATCCTCAGAACAAGGGCATTTTCTGCTGCTGCTGCCGCTGCTGCTGCTGCAGATGCTGCTGGTGCTACTACTACTACTACTACTACTACCACTGCTACATCTACTACTGCTACTCCTCCTCCTCCTCCTATTGCCATCACTACCAAACTAACATTCATATAGTACTTACGACATATCAGGTGCTGTCTTCTGGAATTTACAATTATTATTTCCTTTTATTCTCATGGTAACCATGGAAAGTAGGTGCTATTATTAGCCACATTTTACAGATGAGGAAACTGAGGCAAACTCAGAGGTAAAGTGACTTGTCCGGGTTCTGAGTCTACATTTGAACTCAGGTATTCTCTAATGCACTTTTGGTGTTCTATCCACTGAACCAACTATCTACCCCCTTTTAATTAAGTTATACTAAAAAACAAAACCTTTTATCTGCTTTTATAAACTTTTGAGTCCTGTTAAATTTGCAAATACTCAACATAGCAAAATTTAATAGTGTTTTAATGGTGTATGAATTTGATTTAAATGGCCAAAAGTTTGCTTTTGAATTCCACGTCATGCATGCAAATTGAAGTTGGGCTAAATCAGGATATTTAGTATTTACCTCTAGAGAATTAGATAACTTTAAAGTCTTACATGAGTTGAAAGCAATCTTAGAAATCATCCAATACAATGTCCTAATTTAATAGATGAGAAAACCAAGGCTGGGAAAAGTTCAGTAGTTTGCCAAGATCACCACACTACCAGGTCCAGGAATCCCAGTTAGGAGAGGAACCCAGATTCCTAAATTCCTAGCTTAAAGGTATTTGCATTACATGCTCCTTGGCATAGACCAGAGTCTATAATGGTGACAATGTGAATTTGCAGGTTATTTTTAATGTTTTTACCTCAATGAGAAAATATAGATCTCATTAACTAGAGGTTTGGGAAAATTGTATATGCTCTTTTGTTTTGTTTTATTTCAATTTTGAGGTAGGATATTGGGTAAAAAGAAAAGCTGGACTTGGAAGAAAAAGAGTCAGAGCAGTGTGTTTTAGTCCAGAAAATATTTTCAAGTTGATATTTTTAAGAAGTGCCTTGTGAATTTCAATTCAGTTTCTTGGAGAAAACATTTCTACTAAATAAAGAGGAATGTCTTTTGCTCCTTGAGGACACAACAACAAGATGTTTCACTGACTATAGATGAGTAAAAATTAGAGGAGAAGGAAGTGAGTGAGGAAGGCAGGGAGGGAGGGAGAAAGGAGAGGAAGGAAGGAAGGAAGGAAGGAAGGAAGGAAGGAAGGAAGGAAGGAAGGAAGGAAGGAAGGAAGAAAGAAAGAAAGAAAGAAAGAAAGAAAGAAAGAAAGAAAGAAAGAAAGAAAGAAAGAAAGAAAGAAAGAAAGAAAGAAGGAGAGAAGGAGGGAAGGAGGGAAGGAAGGAAGGAAGGAAGGAAGGAAGGAAGGAAGGAAGGAAGGAAGGAAGGAAGGAAGGAAGGAAGGAAGGAAGGAAGGAAGGGAGAAAGGAAGGAAGGAAAAACTAAATTATGTTATGGTGACTCTCTCCCGGCATCAGCAACATTAATTCTCTGTATTTGTAACATCTGTTTTTGTTGCAGTAAACAAGGAGCAAACATTTAACAGATTAAACTCAGTGTTTTATCCACTGAGTTACTCATACTCTCAGGACTCCATATGACAATTGCTTATTTCAGTCAACAAAACCATTGTTCCTAAGTGTTTTATTTCTTTCTAATTCTTTTAGGGAGATAATTTCTGACCTGTTGGATGGATGCAGTATTAGTTGTGATCTCTTCACTTTCAAAAAAACACCTGAATTATCCAAAGGTCTCTAAAATTGTTTTGCCATAGGCATTTTTCCCCTAGTTTTTGAAATGGGAGGGGTGGTATTTTTGTTTTTGGGTTTTGTTTGTGGAGTGGGAGTGGTTTTTTGACCTTATATTTATGCTTTTCTATATGGATTTTGTCCTGGGACTTATGTTTATTAAATCCTGTGCTTCCAACCAAGTAATATCCCTGCTGAGCTCTTGCAAAAGTGAAGCTGCCTGACACTATTTCCCTATACTATTCAGCTATTCCCCTGGGGTACTCTGAACCAAACTTTGGCAGCACCTCCTTGACATGACAAAAATAAGACATGCTTCTTTCCTATAACCTGTACTATATAGCACTCAATATGTGGCAGGTGGTCCATACCACCCTGTCACCAGCATCCATTTGAGCATGCTCAAGGGAACACTGGCAGTCTTCTATGGAGAGATCTCTTAGAGGCTGATGGACAATATCCATGCAGTAGATCGGCCTAATAGCAAACACACGTGGTTCTTGGTTATGCCTCCCTACACTCTGATAATAGGCAATGACAGGCTCTGGATCACAAGGGTTGCACCCAGCAGGGATAATTTTCTACTATATGTGGCATGACTGTGCCTAGGGTCATATAATATATCTTACTGAACATTTATCTTCTCTTTTATGCCACACAAACTTAAGGCTGTCACTTTCTGGAACAATAAACTGTCTGGCTTGCATTTGGCCATGACAGAAGCAAAGCAGATGCTGCCTGTTATAGACTGAAAATTGTGCCTTGGGTTCCCTGACCAGTGAAAATTGGATCTTTCCTTTTTGTCTCATGTTTAACCAAGGTGAGCCAGTCTAATGTTGGCCTGCCAACACACAGGACTATAGGAATAACAGGCATTTGCTATTGCTGTTTTGAATGCTTTCCAACAATCTAGGGAAATTCACATCATCATTGTCATCATTTTGAATGTCTATAGCACTCTGGAGCTTCCCGGTGCTTTGGAGTCATTGATAGGGAATCCAATTTACATAAATGTGCCTTATACTCAGATTAATTTCTCCCCAGGATTTTGAAGGAGGAGTTCAATTTAACCCAGAATGCAAACCCCAGTGTGGCCATCTCTGTAGTAAAAACCCTCCCACATACTTCCCACATAGTAAGGACAAGTTTCTGATCCAAAATCAAGAACATCCATGTGAATAGTGGAACCTGCAGTACATGCCAAGTTTTTAAGCTAATTAGAGTTTGCTTCTAAAGGACTAACCCTCTACTGAGTCAAGGGGAGTGAAAAACACATTATAAGGGGGAAAATTACTTTAGGATTTTAAAAAAAACAGTCTTTTTCAAGAATGCTAAAGTAAATAACAGCATATTTGTCATAATCAGGTGTAAAAGTTGACCTGTAATTCACCACACTTTTGCCAAGGAATTTTAACACCACAGTTCAAAGAAACTTGTGGATAGACCTACATATCACAGGATTACATACTTGGAGCTGTAAAATACCATCTGAGCAATTTGGTGCAGTCAAAAACGTGTCGAATTTGTAGTCAAAAGATTTGGGTTCTAATTCTGGCTCTGTAAGGAATTACTTTTGTGACCTTGACCAAGACACATCTTTTGGTTTCAATTTTGCCAACTGTAATAATGTAGAGGAGGAATAATCTGGATGACCTTTAAGGTCCCTAAATCTAGTATTCAGTTTAATCCATTTGTTATGTAGGAGAAGAAATTTAGGCCCAGAGAACTTAAATGACTTTCCAATTTACCTAGGTAGTAAGTTACAATACTTGAATTCAAACACAAGTCTTTTGACCACAATTCCAGTATGGTGTCTTCCAAACTACACTGCCTTTAAAGTCCTTTCCACCACCTAGGGAAATGCTAGAGCTTGGCTTGAACTGGCTCTTAGGAGGCAATTGTTAAATTTTCAATGTGAACATTCATACATGCTTAATCAGCAAATGCTACATATCAGAGGTTGACTTGTTTTGTTGATTATTTAGATTTAAGAAAGTGGCAGAAAAAAAATGTTAGTAGTTCAGATCAAATTTGAACCTGTGGCTTATGTGCATTTTTTTCAGAAAGTCTTTGGTTAAACATTTACTCGCACATCCCTGTTTTCATCTCTTTATCTGATAACTATAGGCCAAATGTCTACAGATAGCTATGTGTTTTGGGGGTGAAACTTCCTCAATAAAAGACTGGTGAATCAGAGTCCAGGTTGGAAGGTAAAGATAATAAAAGAAGCATCAGAACTTGAACTCAGGTTCTTGATTTCCAAACCCAGCAATCATTCTACTGTAATTTGCTGCCACAGTTCTTCAGTCTTCCAGGATCAGCCCTGATTTCTCTTTTAAATAATAAGAAAGCTAAAAAAAAATACTAGTTCTACATGAATGAATGATATTTCTGTATATGTGTATAATATACATATATATGTCTATATAGTTGTGTATGTCATTTATTTATAATTAAAACATTTGAATGTGAGCAATTTCGTAGAGGCTATCTTAAGGCCACAGGAATGACCAGACCACTGATGGTCTAAAGCAGCGGTTCTCAACCTGTGGGTCGTGACCCCTTTGAGGATTGAATGATCTTTTCACAGGGGTTACAGGGGTCACCTAAGACCATCAGAAAACACATATTTCTGATGGTCTTAGGAACAGAGACACTGCTCCTCTGTCTGTCTCCAGGCGTTTGCAGATATGTCCACATTCATATGTATTAAAGGGGTGTGACATTAGGAAGGTTGAGAACCACTGGTCTAAAGTTTTGACTCATCCTGTATTGACATGGAATAAGGATCTTGTTTTTGCTATTATTGTTCCAGTAAGTACAATAGGTAAGCAAGCTTGTGTTTATATAGGTTCAATCATAAAGTGATATTTCCAGGGTTAAGGAAGCTGATCAAAGAGAATCCAAGACCATTGAGTCCCTTTGCTTTACTCCTGGACCACATATTTCCTAATTTAGAAATCCGGTCAAGGATGATTATATAAAATGTTGGATTTTATATAAAAGTGTATAATATACTATATAGTATAATATATAGTATATATTACACTATATATGACATATAGTACAATATATATTGTATACTATATATATAGTATAATATATAGTATAATAGTTTATAAAATACTAGAAAGACAACCTTAACTACAAACTAGGTGTGGAGGATTTTCTCTCCAGCATTTCTTAGATAGACCTCTCTGATAACAGTTGAATACTCCTTTTATCTTTTTAACAAGGTCAGATCTGGAGATGTTAAATAGTCGACAAATTGCCCTTTCTTTGTGTAGGCTATGAGACATGTTTTTCCATTTTGTATCCATTTGTTATTTTTTGTCATTCTTTTACAGACATAAGTTTCTCTGTCATTTTTGGTTAGATGACCTTATGGGAAAACCTTAGGCTAAGTTGCACCCAGTGATTATGTTTACATGGTACCAAAACTATCAGTTGAAAAGTTGAAAAAAAAATCATGCAATGTGTTTGTTTTATCAAAAGTCCTTGATTAATAGTTTTCCTGCATACTCAGTGGTGTGTTTGGCGCTGTGAAGACATAGAGATAGGATAGTTATCACCTAGTTCTGCCTAATTCAGGGATTCAGAGATTGAGAGGGTCAGTTGAGTAAAAAGAGAAATATAGGGAGTTGACAGGAAGTTAGATCCAGGTGTGGAATAGGGGTGGAGGAATCAATGATTGGTCACTTGGGGGGGTCTGTGACTGTGTTCTAAAAGAATGACTACGTTTATATCACCTCTGCTCTCCCTCTACCTTCACCCCAACACAATAAAAAAATAGATTGTCCTATGTTTTAAAACCCCATTAAACAAAAAAGATGGACTGAAAAGTTGCTCCAACTGATAACACAGAGATTTATCTGAATTATAGATTATTCTCTGTTGTTTTCTCTACTTCATTAGCATGAATAATCTAAAATCACCTAAAGTACTCTTTACTTTTTAATCTTGATTTTGGAAAAAGCCTATGTCTATGTTGGAAAAATGAGAAAAGTTTCACAAATTTTCTGTCCATTCTTTTCTTTTCATTTAAGATAGGTAAGATTTTCTTTCATTCCTTTTTTCAGTTTTGCTTATTTTTCTTCCAAACGATTCCAGAGCAATAATTTGCCATCTACTCTATTAGATTACAGATGATACAATGACTTAGTATAAAGCAGACACCCCCAACCCACAATGTGGGAACTGCCATATAATACTCACAGCATGTTTCCATAGTTGGAATCATGGAGTCTGCAAAAGAATCCCAACTGAATTGGCAATAAAATGATAATGGGAAGTTAGATTTAGTTTTTAGTTATTTGTGTTTTGAGAAAAAAGTACACAAATTTCAGTAGAGAAGGGAAACTGATAAGGCCAACAACTTGTATCTCTCTGTCTGTCCATCTCTCTTTCTGCCTAGTCCTTCTCTTCCTCCCTCTCTCCTTCCCTTCCTTCTTTTCCATCTCCTTTTCTTCTTGTTGAAGGTTTTTGGCATTTGCTTTTTTGTGGCAATCTGGACACTAGTATTGATGGATCATTCATTGTCCTCGGAATATAGTTTTGAGTCATGTAACCATTGTGACTGACTTGTAGGTTTTGCACCTAAGTCATTTTAAAAAAGAGTTCTTTACTAAGTGCTTTTGTCAAATAATCTATCAACAAACAATTATTAAGCACCTCCTATGAGCTATTCAGTACACTAAGTGTTTTGTTAACACAACAGGGGCACTAAGGCAGTGGAGAAGTAGACCTAGATGTGGGAGATGCTGTGGTTTTGTTGGAAGTGCCCTCTGTACCAGCAAGCACATAGCATGCCCAGGGTGCCTGCTAGCACAGGTTTTTAGATCTGCTTTTCTAAAGGAAATCGGTTCAACCAAACACATATCATTTACCTAGTTCAGGGGGGAAAGTCAGCACCTTGAACTTCAGAGAATACAAACAGAAGTTACAAGCAGACAGAGAAACAGATCAGCAGATGGGCTTCCAAACATCTGACCATCATTTCCGTACCTAGTTAGTTACCAGAGAGGGAAGCATCAACATATGGGTTTTCAAAGCAGGGCGGGGAGGTAGTAGGAGCTCAATGGCTTCCCAGTCTTATCTGGCCAAATCACACAAGTCTTTCCAAAGTGAGCCCCAAAGCAGAAAACTCCCATCAGGGTAGCCTTCTCCTGGATCAGAGATTGTCACAACCCTCTTGACCCACTGCCCAATCACAAAGAAATAAGGCATGGGCATTCCTGAAGAACAAGCCTCCTGCCACAGGCTCCATGTGACCACATTCAGCCTATTAGGGGGAAGAGTATACTTTCAAATCAGGGAAGGTTCTTGGAGCCACTTAAGCCTATCAAAGGGCCAAAGGGCAGGGAAGATCTTCAGATTCCCATAACACCCTCTCCCCTCACCTTGAATCACTATAAAGTTACATATTTAAGCCCTAGTAGCCAATAACAACACTCTAATTCAATCCTTGGGAACTAGCTTGATAATAAACTGTTGCAGCATCCTCACCCTGTGAGACAATTGTCTGTGAATACAAGAACTCACAACGGTGTTTGTTCTTCCTTGGTGTCTATGCAGTACCCCGTTGAAAACCTTTTCCCCTGGGAAAAGCTACAGAAGACAAGTTCTATGTATGCTTTTTTCCTCTTCCTTCCTTAATATCCTCTATGACCAAGTGTGTTCCTACCACCTTGACCGAGCAACTTAGGAATTTAGATTCAGAAAATCACATAAAAGGAACTGTGATGAAAGTCAATGAGAACAGTGTCTTTGACAACCCCTCCTAAGCCATTTTCTTTTCCTTTAGGAATATCTGTGCCAGTGAAGACCTTGGCATTCAAAGCCCTATCTAGTAATTTTGGTGCCCAGGGTGAGCAGCTGTGCTCAAAACAAACCAGCATGCACTTAAATCCATTTTGCAATTCATGAAATGAAAATAATACAAGAAGTAATTAATACAAATTGGTTGAGTGGGAAGGAAATTGGTTATTATAATAACTTTATTTTGTGCCACCTAAATTTTGGTTCCCTAAGGCAAAGGCTTGATTACCCCACCCTGGTTGAAGCTTGGTTGACATTATAACTGTAATTGTTATTTTTATTAAGTGCTTTGTTATAACACCACTGGTCATACCCTATTTAATTGCACTGCTTAATTTCATTAACCTTTTATTATTGAACTAAAGGATGACCTGCTAAGAAAATGGAATATTGGTGAACAGAGCTATAATATGCATACTCATGAAGACAAATTAAAAAGTTAGAGCGTTCATTATCTTACTAGACTTTTTTGTTTATTTTGAAAGATACAACAGTGTTTCTGAAATATAATGACAATAATGATGATGCCCTCATATATTCCTAGAATGTTATGAGCTCACACTTTTTCCATTATTCTAGGCAATTCTCCCAACAGACTTTCTTTTTCTTTGCTTGGATCTTCTTATTGGGAACCTCTTTGTTCTAGGTTTCTGTTCATTACTGTAGGTAGGGGTGATCTGGTAAATGTTAAACAACCAGTTCTCTAGAGGGTAAAAAATGTATAGGCAACATCTTTTTAAGTTTAATCTCTATTACTGACATTTTCTCCATCATTTCTTAAGTCCAGACAATAAACAAAACAATAAATCAAGCCCTGATTTGTATCATTTGCCAATTTCCAAGGCATAAATGCTCACACTGAAAATTTAACATTTGATTCTCTGGACCTGATTTGAGCTGGCTCTAACATAGAACTGACTATAAGTCTTTTTTTTCCTGTCTGTTCAGCTGCTGCAGCTATTTTTCAGGGAAAGTGTGGCTCATCTTAACGTTAAAACTTAGGCATTGTTTTTCCTTCTACTCACACATGTTGTTGAACAGATGTGAGACAATGGTTCCATAGAGCTTTACCAGGAGTCCAAAGATCCAGGCTCAGTGCAATGCTAAACTACCCTGCACAGATGGTAGGTAGTTCTTTAGCATCCAAAAGGATGTCAACCTTGCCATTATTGCTTTAGGAACTTGGCGTATGCTTAAGGATAAGCTGGTAACTAGTAGAATACAAGAAAATGAGGAAAGAGAAAACACTTTGTATGTGGAAACATTCCTATTGCTGTTGCTGAGTCATTTTAATCTCTGTGATCCCATTTGGGGCTTTCTTGGCAAAGATACTAGAGTTGTAGAGTAGTTTGCTTTTTCTTTTTTCAGCTCATTTGATAGATGAGGAAACTGAGGCAAACAGGATTAAGTGATTTGCCCAGGTTCACACAGCTAGTAAATGTCTGAGGATAGATTTGAACTCAGATCTCCCTGACTCCAGGGTCAGTGCTCTATCTACTGTACATTCCATTCCCATTGTACATGTTGATTATTGATACTCTGTATTAATCAGTTAAGAAATGTCCAAAGGCCTAAGCAGCAATTTTTACTCTTCTTGCCTTGTATCATTTATGTGTGTGTGGTATCTTTTACCTGCAAGAAAAGTGAATCTTTTTTTTTAATTGTCCCTGTAAAAACCAGGGCAGAAAAGAAGAATGTCATACTGTAAGTATACCTTACAACTGAGGCAGCATCCAAACAGTAGGAAACACATTAAAGGAGAAGATATGAAGCAAGAATATACCTAGAAGAAAGGTCATACTGCCTGGTCACCTCTGAAAGGATGCCTAGACCATCTTTGGAATAGAACCTTGTGGTCCTGGCAGTGAAAAGGGATCATTTCAAAGAATAAAACTGTCAGTGTGCTGCGGGCACATGAAGGGAAAAGAGTAGGTGTCACTGCTTGAAACTTAATGTGGCTGGGGACATAAACCTAAAGGCTGCCATGTTGAAGGAGATATTATCAGTGTTAAAAAAACACAAAAGTAGAACCTTCAGGCAGATCAACTCTAAGTCAACATCAAGAGGAATTAAACACACACAGACACACACAGAGACATACACACACACTTCAAATTGTCTAAAATGGAATAGGCTACTTCCTAGCTTATGTGTATGTGGATTTTCCAACCAGAGGTTGAATAGAGATGATATTATAGGAAGGATTTCAAAAGAACCCTGTAGGAGGTTGGTTTGGATCATAGGATCATTCATCTAGAACTAGAGGCAAGCTTATAGTCCACTCCATGACATTTTAGTGATAAGAACACTTGAGACCTAGGGATGACCACAGTCACTTAGGTAATAAATAGCAGAGCCAGTATTTGAACCCATTTCCGCTGATTACAAGAAAAATTCTCCCTTGTAACAAAGTGTCTTCCACATGTAAAATTCCTTATAACTCCAAATTTAAGGACTTTATGTGTCACTAAATCCCATAATCATCAAACAGATTCTGAGTTCACTTTTTATCATTTTGTAGAACTTTTGACATTTAATGTGGCTTTTTTTACTTCTTAAAGTATAAGCATACTTTGTGAGTGTACATTTCTCAAGGAATACCCACATGAACCCTGTTTCCCACCTGCACAGATAATCTTGTTGAGGTTAAGAAAATGTGCCCATCTCTCAAGAAAAATATTTATTAATACTGAGGAAATTCTGACTGAGATGTTTGAAAGTGTCCAATCCCCCCCAGGGTCATGGTCATCTATTTTCACAATATGTAGTTTTGGGAACCACAACCTGACATTAAACAGGGGCGTTTAATATCCTCCTTGAAAAATGGGCCAAGAAGCAAAGACCTGAGCATGTCTGCAGCATGAACTTGGATGGCTTGCAATTGAAAGTTGGCTGAAGCTTGCACCCTCTAACTGCTTTGCCAGCAGTCCAGCAGTTAAAAGGCTTGATTTCCTGTCTGTTCATCTGTAGTTGTGTTTATGTCTCTCACTTAAGCAGTTTTCAACACACTTCTGTGGTTCTTTTGATATACTGAACATGCAGGTGTATCTATGAGTGTGCCAGGAATTGTGTCCAGAACTGATCTTCATTGCTAAAACAGACATCTTTGAAATTAGATTTCCAGCACGTACCACATTTAGTCTAATGTAGGCCATTTCCCCCCTCAGAGAGAAATGTCAAAGTTATTTCCTTCCCACTTTGCCATGTGGCACCCACTATAAAAAGAACATTGGATTTGGGGTCAAACAGCACAAATTTTAATTTTCTTTACTACTGTTTTCAACCTGTGTGACCTTGGGTATGTCACTTTTCCTCACTAGGAACCCAGTTTCTAATCTGTAAAATGAGAGGCTTGTCTTGAGTGTTATTTAAAGGTCAATTCCAGGCTCTATGTTCCATGAGCTAATGCCACACCTATTACTGAAAACTGTCAACATGGAATGATTTAAAGTCCTATCCCTTTCAAAGAGAATCACTTATCACCTATTTTCTTTAAGAGTAGGGAGAAAGTCAAAATAAAGGAGGTGAGATGAATCTCTACCATGAGATCTTGCCTTCCTCAAAAGATTAAAAATAAAATAGAATTACTCTAAGACCAAGAATTGAGGAGAAGAGAAGAAATAGGTGGTGAGAGAAATTCTTAGCAGCTCAGACTGTTTGCTTACCCTCTTCTACAATCCATGTTGTGAAGCCTCTGCAATTACCAATTGGAAATCCATGTGTTACATAATGAATTTCTGGAAAAATGCCCAAGACACATATGGTTTCTACAAAGGCCTTATACTAACATTAATCAAATGAAGGATAAGTTAGAAAAAATGATCAGCATAAATTCTAATGGGAAACATATATGTATGTATATATGTATATTTTTCCTAGGAAGCTCTTTGATTGAAAATATAAAAGGAAAAAAAGGGAGAAAAATTCCCATAACTTCCTGCTGCCATACCAGGTAATAAGACACCAAGTTAACATTTCTTCATAGAGTTGTGAGCTATTGCTCTTTCTTAGCCCAGAGGGTAAGCAAATCCTAAAACTCTTGCCAGTATCAACCAGAATATACCTAAGAGGCAAGAAAACCTGAATTCTTTTTAAGCCCCTCTATGTCTCCCTCTATATATCAGCTTTTTCCCCCCACTGGTCTATTTTTCAAAGGCAACATAAACAAGACCCCTGTTTATCCCAGGGGGTTAATTTGGTTAGACTTTGATGCATCACATTGTGACTGATGTTAATATTTTACTCCCAAAGCCAGATCATCTTTTATCTTTTATTTATAGTGATCTTCATATTCATTTCTCAACTGAGGCAGGCACTGCAGGGAAAGTTGGTGTTGATCTCTAATTTTTTTCTCTCCTTTTTGTAATGCATACTTTTTGACCCTTAAGAAACAGCACTGACAGTGGTTTTTAAAACAGAGAGAGAGAGAGAGAGAGAGAGAGAGAGAGAGAGAGAGAGAGAGAGAGAGAGAGAGAGAGAGAGAGAGAGAGAGAGATTAGAAGATTAGAATTAGGAATTCCTTATAATATTTGGAACTGGTATCAACCTTTGTCACTCAGCCAATGATTTGGCTACAAAAAAAATAATCTGAATTGCAATACAATATAAGTGCCTTTTTCTTCAGAAAGGAGGATGTCTGTGCTGTGTGTTTCCCATGAATTAAACTACTTTAACTATTAAAAGACGAGAAAGAATTTAACAGAGGATCAGTGGACATATGGGATGAGAAATTAAATGTCCTTTGCCAAGTACAAATGAATCCATGGGTAGTATTCAAGAGTTAAGTCCAATAGATACATAACTGCCTTTTAAGGAATTAGAATCTCATCTTATTGTCCCAGAACAGCAGTCAAAAGGAATTGCAAATCAACATATATATGGTATCTAATTAACTGGCATCGACTATTACCTGGTTTCTCATGTTGTTAGATGCCAGAGGTTTCTCATTTTGGTTGTCATTGGGGCAGAGTCATGGTATAAAAACTTGGTTTGGAGGTGGTTCTGAAAATGAGAGCTAGAGGATAACCTAGAAGACTTCACAGATTTGACTCAACCTGTTGAATGCATTTCTTTCTAAACATGTCCAAGTGACCTTTCTTCTTCTTCACAACCACCTTCTTTTACTCTCCTGAAACATCAGAATTCTTTTTCTTCTTCTTTCAGAAGCCCATTCACTTCCTCAGGGTATTTGGCTTCTCTTCTACTTTCAAATTCCCATGAGCTCAAAAAGCAGAATCCTTACAGGTGATCCAGAATGGAAACTGTTTCCAATGGACTGTTATCAGGTATCAATATGTCTTTGGGTGAGGAGTTCAAGTTAAGTGAATCCATAATCTTTCACTGTTCCTTGTATGTTTAATAATAATAACAATAATAATAAGTATCATCATCATCATCATCACCATGATCACCATCATTGTAGCTAGCATTTCCTTAATACCTTAAGGTTTGCAAACCTCTCTATATACATTGTCTCATGTGTTCCTTACAACAAACCTAGAAACCTGGGGATATTATTACCCAAGGAGGAAAAGGAAGCTATAAAAAATGAAGTGACTTTTGAAAGTGTCACACAGCTAGTAAATATCTGAGACAGCATTTGAAGTCTAACACTTTTATCTTTTCCACCACCTATGTGGTCTATGACTCATTAAGGCAGCGCGGTACAAAGGAAATCACTCTGGTGTTGGTGTTAGAAGACCTCGAACCAAACTTGTGCCTTTCACCTATATTGCTGTGTTTTTTAAAATTTTTTTTCTTTTTGCTTTTTGGAGGGCAGTTGGGATTAAGTGACTTGCCCAAGGTCACACGGCTAGTTTTTGTGTTAAGTATCTGAGGCCAGATTTGAACTCAGGTCCTCCTGATTCCAGGGCCGGTGCTCTATTCACTGCGCCACCTAGCTGCCCTATTGCTGTGTTTTTGAATGAGTCCCTTGGTTTCTCCAGGCCTCAGTTTCTTCATCTGTAAAATGGGGATGAAAAAACTCTCCTTGACTGTCACAGGAGTTACTGTGAGGACCATATCAGAGAATATCCAGAGTTTTGTAAACAGAAAGTGATATATCAGTATTAAATATTATTGCTTTGATTTTGTTACTAAAGTAGCAGACAATTTTAAATGATTCACTTTTTTCAAAAAACTTTCTCATGGGGTAGGTGGTAAAGGGAAAGAGAATAAAGTTGCTCATACTACCATCCCCAACAAATACTATGTGTGTGTGTATATATATATATATATGTATATATACATATATATATATATATATATGCCACTTGACTTCTAGACCATTCTTTGGAGACCCTCACCCTTTATAGCCTGATTTCTATCTCAACATGAAACTCACAAAGGTAGTGGCTGCCTTCATAGGGTTAAATTGCTTAGATTTTGGCTTAGATTCTTTCAGCACATTGTGTCCAGCCTTAATATTTTACACTGTAAGCCATATCATCTTTTATCTTTTATTTATAGTGATCCTCATATTAATTTCTCAATAGCAGCTGGCGCAGCAGGAGGGACAAGTCATTGATCTTCCAATTTATCCGCTACTCCTACATATCCTGAGGTCGAAGCAGCCTGGAGAGATTGATGGAGCTTTGGCCCCCATCCAGCCGCTCTGTGTTTCTCATGCATGAAAATCAACAACAGCAAACTGAAATTTGACAATTGGCAGCAATATCAGCCACCTTTGTAATAAATATAACACGACCCTCTTTAATAATTGAATGAGGTGCCTGGTATTCCATAATGAAAATGCACCCATGTGAGAATCTGCTGGTAGGCCTTTGGATTGGCTGGGAGGAGAGACACATTCATGTGTTCGTGTGCCTATGCACATGTGTGTATGTGTGTGTTTGGGATTTTCACCAAATCCAGCAACAGTTCCAGTAGGACCTCCCATTTTTTTCTTACTGTAAAACAATTCACAGAGCTAAGTTTCATGACCTTTCTTTTGTTATCTGTCCAAGCTGCGATTTTTTTTAATGACCTACTTGAACAAATTATCTACGAGTCATATTTTCAGCAAACCATACACACACACAGTGTGTGCTCCTCTTATTTCTCCCCATTCAGATCACAAATGTTATGCTTGTGAGTTGCACCTAAAGCTTGGAATCATTCATAAGTCCTCACAGGGAGAAGACATGAATTGTTATTAAAAGTAGGTCTTTCATGCCCTTCCTTGTTAAATTGGTTGTAGGTACACAATATTATCCAGCAGCCAGTACTACTGGTTTCAGTTGGCTTGCATCATAAGCAGTGGTTGAGTCCTGAGTCCTGGAAAGGTTAATCCCTACTCTCTTATCCCTTCTTTGCAGCTACCCTTTCCTGTCCATGTTCAGATATAATAGCCTCATTTGATCATCAGGCTTGTGTTTTGTCTCCATTAAAACTCTCCAGCTGCGACTCTGCTCTCTGTTTTATAGTCTGTGGTTGAGAAACAAATGTTAAGTGCTGGAGCACAGTCTCCCCTCAAACCACAGATATGATACCGTGGTGGCAAGAAACCAGAAAAAAAAGCCCATAGGTACAGCTGAGGATGAATTACAAGAGAGCCATGCTGCCCCATTACCACCCTGTGAAAAGATTCCATTGATACTGTTATTACTCAGCATGTGTACTCTAGACATTCAAATTATCTCTGCATTTGGGGAGGGGGGAAGGTGACTAATAATGCCCTCTGAAGATGAGCTGCTATGGCAGGCTGTTTAAGAATGTTGAATACAGACCTGCTGAGATCATATTTACTTCTGATAAAAGTTTTATGTGAATTTTTAATCACAAGGATGGGAGGGGAGAGTCAATGTTAGGTTTATTTGTTTCACTTCATTTGATTTTTAAAATAACAGGCATTTATTTTCCTTCCCCAACCAAAATGGGGGGGGAACTTTCACAAATACATAAAATCAAGCAAAATAAACGTCCTTGTTGATTATATCTGAAAATGCATGTCTCATTTTGCATCCTAACTTCATCACCACTCTGTCAGGAGGTGGGTAGTGTACTTTATCATTAGTACACTTGTGGGTTGTTGTTTAGTCCTTACATTGATCAGAATTCTTAAATCGTGCAGAGTTGTTAATCCTTACAATGCTGTCATTATTGTCAAAATTGTTTTGTTCCTGCTCACTTCATCACTTCATTAAGGATCAGATCATTCAACTCACCCAGGTTTTTCTACCTCTATCTCTTACACCATTTCTTTTCTTTCTTTCTTTTATTTTGGTGAGGAGGATGCGACAATTAGAGTTAAGTGACTTGCCCAAGGTCACACATCCAGATTTGAACTCAGATCCTCTTGACTCCAGGGCTGGTGTTCACTGTACCATCTAGCTGCCCCACACCCACCTTATTTCTTAAATAGCCTCATTGAAGATCAAATTCAAATCACTCATGGATTTTCTCTGACAACCTGAGAGCCTAAAAAAATTTCTTTAAATTTTGAAACAGCAGTAGAACCAAGATGGCGGTGTAAAGACAGGGACCTACCTGAGCTCCCCTGCCAAACCCCTACAAATGCCTTTAAATAACGACTCGAAACAGATTCTAGAGCAGCAGAACTCACAAAAGATGGAGTAAAACATTTTTCCAGCCCAAGACAATTTAGAAAGTCAGAAGGAAAGTCTGTTGCATCAGGGTGAGAGAGGAGCATAGTCCAATACAGGCTAGGCCAGCAAAGATCTGGCACCAACAAAACAGGAGTAGGCCTCAGGGTAACTGAATCAGTGGAAGCCGTGGCAGTTTTCAGACTTCTCATCCCACAGACAGTAAGGGAGGGGATCAGACAACAGGTCAGAAGGAAATTTATAGGGATCTCTTGCTGGCACCAGGGGGAGGAATCTGTTGCATTGCCTATACTTGGAGCTGGCTCACAGTCCTGGGCCATAGTCCCAGTGCAAGGAGAAGCTCTAGGACAGCAAAGTTTGAGGCTACAGGGGAACAGGGACCCTGAATCACAGTTCCAGGTTTGAAAAGAATGTTTATAGTGACTCACAAACCAGTGCACAATGCAGGACAGTAGTAAACACACTTCTTCCTAGATTGTACCATTTTGGAAGAGCCAAAAATTTACAGGTCCCAGAATTACTTCTGAAAACAGATGCTGAAAAAAGCCTGAAGTCTGAGACAGCACCCCATCCAGTTGGGAATCAGAGTCCAAATTTAGCATAAAGTTAAAAGTCAAGAAATAGGCTATAAAATAAGCAAACAATAGAAAAAATTGTGACCAAAGAAAGTTACTACAGTGACAAGGAAGGTCAAAACACACACTCAGAAGACAACAAAGTCAAAACTCTTAGATCCAAAGTTTCAAAGAAAAAATATGAATTGGTCTTAGGCCATAAAAGAACTCAAAAAGGATTTTAAAAATCAGGTAAGAGAGGTGGAGGAAAAGTTGGGAAGAGAAATGAGAGTGATGTAAGAAAATTTGGAAAAAAAGAGTCAACAGTAAAGGCATAACAGGCCAAATGTTAAAAGATGTACAAAAATCTGGTGAAAGGAAGAATATCTTGAAAAGTAGAACTGGTCAAATAGAAAAAGATATACAAATATTCAGTGAGGAGAAGTCCTAAAAAATAGAATTGGCCAAATGGAAAAGGAGGTGCAAATTCTTGTTAAAGAAAATAAGTCTTTAACCATTAGAATTTGGCAAGTGAAAGCTAATGACTCTATGGTATTTCAAGGAACAATCAAACAAAATCAAAAGAATGAAAAAATAGGAGAAAATGTGAAATATCTCATTGGAAAAACAACTGACCTATAAAATAGATCCAGGAGAAATAACTTAAGAATTATTGGAATACCTGAAAGTTATGATTTAAAAAAGAGCCTAGACAACATCTTTCAAGAAATTATCAAGGAAAACTGTCCTGATATTCTAGAATCAGAGGGTAAAATAGAAATTGAAAAATCCACTAATCACTTCCTGAGAGAGAACCCGAAATGAAAACTCCCAGGAACATTATAGCCAAATTTCAGACCTCTCAGATTAAGTAGAAAATGCTGCAAGCCACCAACAAAAAGTCAGTCAAATAGTGTGGAGTCACAGTCAGGATAACAAAAGATTTTGCAGCTTCTACATTAAAGAATCAGAGAACTTGGAAGATGATGTGCTGGAGGGCAAAAGTGCTAGGAATACAAGCAAAAATGCAATCCTTCAGGAAAAAACATGTATATTCAATGAAATAGAAGATTTTCAACCATTCCTGATGAAAATATCAGAGCTGAATAGAAATTTTGACTTTCAAATATAACATGTAAAAGAAGCATAAGAAGATAAATCAGAAAGAGAATCATAAGGGATACAAGAAGGTTAAACTATTTACATTCTTATATGGCAAATTATATTTATAACTCCTAAAAAGCTTTCTCATTATTAGGGCAGTTAGGAGTACACATAGAAAGAAAGCAGAGGTGTGAGTTGAATGTGACGTTATGATTATCTGAAGAATAAAATTAAGGGATGAGAAAGAAGAATGCACTGGAAGAAGGGGAAAGGGAGAGGTAAAATGGGATAAATTATCTGATATGAAAGAGGCCTGAAAGAGATTTTATAGGGGAGAGGGTTATGGGGAAAATGGGGAGGGGAGCACATGAACCTTACTTTAACTGGAATTGACTCAATAGGTAAACAAATATACACATATTTGGGTGTAGAAATCTTTCTTACCATACAGGAAAGTAGTAAGGGAAGAGGATAAGAGAAGGAGGGGGAGCTAATAGAAGGGTGAGTAATTTGAGGAGGTAAAAATCAGAAGCAAAACACTTTTGAGAGTGGACAGGGTAAGGGGCGGCTAGGTGGCACAGTGAATGGAGCACCGGCCCTGGAGTCAGGAGTACCTGAGTTCAAATCTGACCTCAGACACTCAACACAAAAAACTAGCCGTGTGACCTTGGGCAAAGCACTTAACCTCAACTGCCCTCCAAAAAGCAAAAAAAAAAAGAGAGAGTGGACAGGGTAAAAGGAGGAAGAAAGAGAAGAGTATAAACAGAGGTAAAATAGGATGGAGGGAAATACATAGTTGGTAATCATTACTGCGAAAAAAAAATTTACAGTGAGTTCCTCTGATAAAGACTTCATTTCTGAAACATATAGAAAACTGAGTCAAATTTATAGAAATATGAGCCATTTCTTAATTGATAAATGGTCAAAAGGTATGAATTGTCAGTTTTCAAAGTCATAAAAGCTGTCTATAGTCTTATAAAAATGTTCTGAATCACCATTGATAAAAGAAATGCAAATTAAAAGAATTCTGAGCTACTATCTTACACCTGTCAGATTGGCTAATATGACAGAAAAGGAAAATGACAAAGGTTGGATGGTATGTGGAGAAAATAAAATACTAATGCACTATTAGTGAAGCTGTATACTGATTCAACTCTTCTGGAGATCAACTTGGAACTATGCCCAAAGGGCTATAAAACCATACATACCTTTTGACCAAATAATACCACTACTAGGTCTGCATCCTAAAGAGATTAAAAAAAAAAGAAAAGGACCTGTATGTGCAAAATTATTTATAGCAGCTCTTTTAGTGGTGGCTAAGAATTGGAAAGAGAGGTGATATCCATCAATTGAGGAATTGAACAAGTTGTTGTATATGATTGTATTGGAATACTATTGTACTTTAAAAAAATTATGAATTGGATGCTCTCAGAAAAACATGGAAAGACTTACATGAACTATCCAAAGTGAAATGAACAGCACCAAGAGAACATTGCACATAGTAATAGCAATATTTTATGATGATCTACTATGTATAACTTAGCTCTTTTGGCAAACAATAATTCAAGATAATTCTGTAGGGCTTAATGATGAAAGGGGCTGTCCATCTTTATAATGCCAATGTAATATTCACAGAGCCCATATTCTGGCATAATTCTGAATTGCAAAATGTAACAGACTCTCCACATGGAAATCAGAACCAAAATATTTATTCAAACACCAGAAAGCCAAATCCCAACACCAGAAAGCCAAATCCATCATAGCAACCAAGAAGTTGGTACATATTATCAATGCTGCGAGCAGTGACATCCCCAAGATTTCCTGCCATCAGGCTTTCAAAACAAAACAGCCTCCCTTAAGCAAAAATGCCCCTTTCTCATGCATGCTAGCTGTTCTGCCTCAGCTCTGCTTGCTCCCAGCTCTGTTTTTGCTCTGCTCTGCTCCTTCCGGCTGCATCCTTCCTGTTTCACCCTTTCAGCAAACTCTTCCCACTGTGGGCTCCATGTAATTATATTTGGCCTATTAAGTGCAGGGAAGGTCTTCAAATTCCCTTAGGCCTATTAAGGGTCAGGGAAGATCTTCAAAGTCCCACTATCATTACAGTATCTAGAGAAAAGAACTGGCAGATCCAGAATGCAGATCAAAGATATATTTTTCTTTATTTTTATTGGATTTTTTTTGTCTGTGTTTTCTTTCACAGAATGACTTACATGAAATGTGTTTTGCATGACTACACATGTATAACCTATGCCAGATTGCTTCCTTTCTCAATAAGCAGGGGAGGGGAGAAAGAAGAGAATTTAGAACTCAAAATTTGAAAAAAAAAAGAATGTTAAAATTGCTTTGACATGTAAATGGATAAAAAGAAAATATTAAATAAGATTAAAAAACAAACTTTGAACTAACCAGAACATGATTACATTACAAACTCTTACATGTAATTCTTTTCTATCGCACACAATATTTATATTTATTCTGTTCATTAATAAGTGCCTAACACTTCCCAGGAGAAAGTTATGATTTTTGAATTGTGTTTATAGTTACATACACAGTTTCAAGGGAAATGCTTGTTTTGGATTTTGTTTAAGTAAGACTTTAGATTTGTTCATTAGCATATTGAAGTATCTACTGAAGGAGAATTCCTTATTTTAAAATTACTAGATTCATGAAATTCAGATATTCTCATCAAAGTTCAATAGACTTCTTGATGATAACCTGAGCATGTTTATTGCCAATGCAATACCCATAGCAACTGTTCTGAATATGTAGATGTATTTCCAGGGCTGGATTACAAAATATAACAAACTCTCTTCCTCAAAGATGAAACCAAGATATTTATTCAGATGCCAGAAAGTCGAATCCATCATGGTAACAAAGAAGTTTATACATATCACCAATACAGAGAGCGTCAACTTCCCCAAGCCTTCTCTCCCTTAGGTCTCCCCACAAACAAGCTCCCCTAGGCAAAATTTCTCCTTCTCTCACTCACACGAGCTTCTCTGTCTCAGTTCTGCCTCGCTCTCCTCCAGCTCTGCCACTCCACCCTTCCTGTTCTCTGCTCATGCTCTGTTGGGTAAAGTCCTCACACATTGAGCTCCATATGACTCTGCGGTGGACTGGGCCAGAGCTCAAAGCAGGTCACAAGGGTCTATTAAGAGGCAGGAAAGATCTCCAAATTCCCTTAACGTTACAACATGTAATGTTTAATATAAAGCACATTGGTGAGCAATAATAACTATAATATTTCAGACAATAACCCAATAACCCATATAACTGTAAAGCTGGAAGAAACTTCTGAGGTCATCTCAGAAAACCGCATCATTTTACAGATGAGGAAACTTAAATGAAATATTCAAGTTCATACATGTAATAAGCATCAAAGGCAGCATGTGAAGTCAGATCTTTTGACTCCAGAGTGAGTGCTCTTTCTAGTGTCTAATTTGTTTCTCCTTTCTAGTCCCCAAGTACTACAAGTCGAGTTCCTTTTAAACTCTAAGAAGCATTTATTCAGGATTTCAAATTCCATTCAACAAATGTTAAGTAAGAAGGTATTATGTGAAAAATACATTGCTCAACTTTGGGAAAACAAACAGTTAAAACAATGCAACACAGTACCCAATCTCAATGACTCTAGAAATTGGGATGAAACTGGGGTGGGGGGGGGATAAAAATAATACAAATTAAGATTTGTATGAATAAAGCATTTCTATTAAGTTCCTGTTCTACGCCAGGCAATACCCTAGGCCCTGGGGATCCAACAATAAATACAAGAGCAGGACCTACTCACATATATTTCATCTTTTTAGAGGGTGTAAGCAAGAAAATATGATTACATGCATAGGAAAGATCAAGCTGAGTGTCATGAAAGATTCAAGGAGGGAGGATCATCTTAACTCTTTGAATTATGAAAGAAATAACACAGGATAATCACAACCTAGGCATTCAGCCCAATGACTAGGAAGTTTTTCAGAAGGGTTGACTATGTCTGGGTATGCCAAAACCGGGAAAGGTGGAACAGAGCTCTCAAGGACCATTGCTGACCCCTTCCTTTCCTAGGTATTGACCTGATTGCTTCCTGTCCTTTTTATCTGTGCTCCATCAGACTCCTGACTCTAGATCAGGAGCGGGAAACCTCTGGCCTCAAACCCACATGTATCCCTCTAGGTCAGTGGTTTTCAACCTTCCTAATGTTGCCATCCTTTAATATTTATATGTGGGCATATCTGCATGTGGGCGGACTCACCTGGAGACTGATAGAGGAGCAGTGTCTCCATTCCTAAGACCATCAGAAATATGTGTTTTCTGATGGCCTTAGGTGACCCCTGTGAAAGGGTCATTTGACCCCCAAAGAGGTTGCAACCCACAGATGGAGAACCGCTGCTCTAGGTCCTCAAGTGAGGCCCTCTGACTGAATCCAAATTTCATAGAACAAATCCCCTTAATAAAAGGATTTTTTATGTAAAACTTGGACTCAGTTGAAAGGCTGCAACCAAGGACCTAGAAGATTCCCCACCCCTGCCGTAGATGTTTTGCTTTAGGCCCTGAGCCTACCTTTTCTGGTATGTGAATCAGAAGATGCCATAAAGAAAGGAATATTCCTTTATATAGTAAAACAAAAGAGAAGTAACACATGACCTAGGTCTCATAGAAAGAGAAGGATTTCAACAGGCAGAGGTGTAAGGGGAAGTCTATTTTTGATATGTATTTGTGAAAATGCAAAAGAAAAGAGTTCAGAATTAGTTCTAGAAAGGGCAAGTAATCCAGACTGGCTGGAGCATTGCCATAATACATACTTAGAAAGGTTCAGAATATCAAAGGCTCAGCAGAAGAAACATAGAGTTCAATAAAAGATGATAAAGCAAGACAAATTTATTGATGGGAGATACAACATGAAGAACAATCAAGGAAAATGATGAAAACAGGTTAGATTCACTGACTGGGGCCTGGGTAGAACTGAGCTCTCTGTTGCAGTCCCAGAGGGAATGGAAGGCTTTTATAAGGCTCTTATCTGGGTCTAGCACATGGGGAAGATATTGAGGAACCCGCACCTGTGGACTGATGCTGATTCATGCCAGTTGAGGGAGATGGGATTTCTGGAGAACTAGAGAATATGTAATATTCAAACAAACCTTGAGGAAAAGGGGCTTTGGACCATTACTGCTGTTTTTGTTTTGTTTTGAAGCTTCCTTGGGGATTCCTTACTCTCCCTCCTCATCTCCACCTCCTGATTTTCCTGGCTTCCTTCAGGCAGGTCCTGGCTGAAATATCCAAAGAGTAGAAGCTGAAAATGTCTTAAAGAAGCCTTTCCTGATCATCTTTAATTCCAATGCCTTTCCTCTACTGATTCTCTCCAATGTATCTGGTGTGTCATTTCTTTGGTACATATTTGTTTGCATGATGCCTCCTCTGTTAGATGGTGAGTTCTTTGAGGGCAAAGACTTTATTTTAATCTTTCTTTGTATCCGTAGGGCTTAGCACGGTGGCATATGGTTTGTTGTTACCATTAGCCATGGCCAACTTTTCATGACCCAATTTGGGATTTTTTTTAGCAAATTAACTGGAGTAGTTTGTCTTTTCTTTCTCTAGCTCATTTTACAGATGAGGAAACTGAGGCAAACAGGGTTAAGTAACTTGCCCACGGTTGCATAGGTAGTGTTTGAGGTTACAGATTTTTAACTCAGGAAGACTCATCTTCCTGACTCCAGGCCTGGTTCTCTATCCTTTGTACCATCTAGCTGCCTCTGGGACACAGTAGGCATCTAATAAATATTTTATAGCTATGGATGTCAAACACAAGACCCACTAGACATGTGGCAGAACTGGATTAAAATGTAACTGGAAAATAGTGAACAAAGTAAATAAAATAAAATACAATGAGTGTTGCTAATAAATGGTTTTCTAAGTCAATAAGCACTTAGAAGTGATCCTTAGATATGGTTTAATGATCCTTGTTTCTATATGACTTTGATTTCTCTGGCTCAGGCTATTGCCTCTTAAGTAAGACATTAATTAGAGTATGACAGTGTTTGACTATCACCTGAGTTTGTAAACTATTGCCGCCTCAACATACCCAGAAAGCTGTAACTTAACTATGGTCAACTACTATATTTTTCTATTTGTACATTATTATAGCCAGTGGACAGTCACTAAGGATTTTGGAGAAGAAGGAGAAAACCTGTTTTAGAAAGATTACTTTAGCAGCTGTATGAAGGGTGCATGAGAGAGAGGGTAAAGAGAGAAGCTGGAAGACCAGTTCAGAGACTAATTTAATAATCCAATCCAATAAACGTACACAAAGTACCTAGGTGTTATAGGCACACACACAAAATTGGAAAAGTAGTTCTCAAGCAACTTACATTTTACTAGAAGTTTAATATATATAAACCAATGAATACGCATATAATTTGAGGTGGATATAGTGAGAATTGACAACCAAGTGAATGATTAAAGACTTTCTATAAATAATAATACATGAGCAGAGCCTTTAGGAAAACAAGGGATTCTAAGAGATGGAGATGAGGAAAGGAGGTAATACAGAATTAGGGGTCTAAGGTAGAACAGATACACAATTCAAGAAGCAACAAGTTTGACTGGAATATTGAGTGTAAAAGGACAGTAAATTGCCTGGAAAAGTAGCCTAAAGTAAGATTGTGAAGAGTTTTAAATCCAAGTTGTTGGCAATAGAGTCAGTGAAAGTTTTTAAACTTGAATGTAACATGATTGTCGTAAAATTTGTGGTCTAGGCAAGAGGTAAGAGTTTTAACTAAGGTCATAATGTTGTTGCTTATTCTTCAAGAAGACAGATGACATCAGGAGGGTAATGTATTGACTTTCAAGTGAATGGGATTGAAGTGAGACAGGGCTGTGCAAAGTCATCAGCCTCACTCTCTCCTCTGGAGCCATCTGAGTCCAGTGGCAACATATAGGTCAGGACAACTAGACATGACCTCAGATGCAGTGGGAGACCTTGACCTATGGTCTTTCCCAGGTCTCAGTTTGTCTAAGGCAAAACCTATTCAGTGATTGAAAGTCAGGTAAGAATTGAGGCAAAAGTTGGTCTAGTTTGACTTCACAAAAGAATTAATCTGGGAGGGGAAGACCCTCAGAGTTTGGGGGCACAACAGAAACTATTGCTATATACTCTCTTAAGGTCAAAATAGAAGGGAGTGAATTTGAGAGATACTGGTAAAGTAATTGAACAGTTCTTAACTTCTATCTTCTCCTGGTTCTTCATTATTAACCACTCTGGTTCAAGCCTCCTAGATCCCTCTCTCTGTCCTGATTCTCTGGGCTATAGAAGCATTGGTCCTGATTTCATAGTGGTTGACACTTCTTTCCACCTACAGGGTGTCAGGGTATGACAACATTCTTCATTCAGTACTACCTTGAATGTTTATTCAAGCTGACCAATTGCGAAAAGGCATATTTTACCTCCAGCACCGTTAGTCCCTACCGAATATGCATCAATCATCAGTTTATTAGAAAAGGGAAGTTGTTTCCAAGATTTAATCTCAAAGACTGGAAATGTTTCCTCACATTTGCTTAATGGGAACCTAAATTTCTGAAAGGAAAAGACGAATTGACATTTGAATTATTTAAGATAAATATCTCCCCTGCAGTGGTAGCCTGTAGTTTTTATGCTAGCTTCAAAGTTGAAATAAAATACTTCATTTATTGTCCCAAGAGATAAGATTACGATTTCAGAAGTAGCAACAGTACAACATGACTATTTGTGTACCAGTGGGGGTAGAGGTAGGAAGTCCCACGCACAGGCAAATGATTGACCACCATGTAACCTGTTGCTTAGTGGGGAGGCCATTAGCGGTCTCATGGTTAATGATTTCTCTCTAAACTTTAACAATTCTGCCAAGACAGAAATTCTCACCATCAGCTTGTCGTCCTGTCTAAATGAGTGTCTGTAAATTCTTGGTATGCTACTCCTCAGGTGTCTGATAATTACCAACTTCATAAGGTGGTGTCTTCCAGGTCCTCTATACCATGTGTATATGGTGTATAGCCATGTCAAGATGGCTGCTTGACATGTGGGCTTCCTCCCTTCTCTCAACAAGAGGTCAAGAAAGTAACAAAACTAAAGGCATATGTAGCCACAGGAAGACAGGAAGGACTTCTTACCACCTTAAAGACTTAGTCCACAATAAAAAATTGAGAGCGAGCAAACAAAATATCAGAAGAGCAGAAGACAAAGATGTCTTAAAGATGACTGAACAGATGTAACACTGGTCAAAGACTTGTAACTGCCTGTGTACTTAATCATCTTGGATGTTAATTCTCTGTCTTCATTAAAAATATTCTAAGATTACCAGTCACCCAAATGCAGAATGGAAAGCAAGCAGAACTGAGGATTGAAATAAGAGGCAAATATCAGTCTGAATTTTAATATACAACACTAGACTAAACATTGCCTTAAACTGCTTAAGTATTCTTCACAGGAGAAAGAAAGATGTCAGAATAAAGAATATCAAGGCAGAGCAGTGAGAAAAAGTATTTACTACCATTGAGAATATTAATAAAACCCGCTGACTTCTCTACTTACTTAGGAGGACAGAGCCTATTTTCTTTTTGCCCCAAATGAAAGCTCTATGCCAAAAGATCTTAGAATTTATCCATGACCCTGCTTGATAGAAGAGATCAAGTGAACTGTTGCTATAAGAAAGAGCTTTGATTGAGCAAAGCAATCTGATCACTCCCCCCCCCATTTAAAGTGATATCTTAACAAGGTAAGAATATGTCTCAATCAACCAATCAATTAAGCAAAGACCTATAGATTTTCCTAAAGCATAAGATACAGTCTTGTCAATTCCCTATGTAATAAACTCCAGTGATTCTGTATTGCCTCCAGGATCAAATACAAAATATTCTTTTTTTGGCATTCAAAGCCCTTTATAATTCTAGTCCTCTCTTACCTTTTCAGTCTTCTTAGACTTTGTTCCCTACCTTGTACACTTCCATGTGATGACACAGGCTTCTTGGCTGGTTCGCAAACAAGACATTCTGTCTCTTAACTCTGGGCATGCTCCCTGGCTGTGTCCCATGTCTGAAATACTCTCCCTCTATCACTTTGCCTAGTGATTTTCCTGGCTTCTTTTTTAAAAATCCCATCTTTTACATGAAGTTTTTCCCAAGTCCCCTTAACTCTAAGGAAGCAAGGTGGTATAGTGGATAGAACATGGGGTCTGAAGTCAGGAATACCTGAGGTCAAATGTGGTGGGTGACCCTGGTCAAGTCACTTAACTCTGTTTGCCTCAGTTTTCTCATCTGCAAAATGAGCCAAAGAAGGCAAACAAACCACTCTCTTTGTCAAGAAAACTCCAAATAGGGGTCACAAAGAGTCAGGCATGACTGAAAAACAACAGCTTAGTTCTTGTGCCTGCCATCTGTTAATTATTTCCTATTTATCTTGTCAAGAGCTTGTTTTGTATATATCCGTTTGTATGTTTGTCTGCCCCTTTAGATTATAAGCCCCTGGAGGGCAGGGATTGCCTTTTGCCTCTTTTTGTATCCCTAGATCTTAGCACAGTGCCTCAAACATGGAAAGTGCTTAAAAATATTAATTAAATTGATTGATTGACTGTATATGAAAAGTATCTGATCTATTAGAGTAACTTCACAAGAATCACTTTGAGTGATTGAGAAGACTGGATTGCTCTCTAGGGTCTTCTATAAAGTATCAAGTTCTGTTTGAGAAATTTGGATTCAAAAAAGATTTTGGTGGCAAGCAGTGAGGAGAGAAAGCCACCTCTGGGAATGAACAGCCTAGAGAGGTGAGGGAGGGAGGGAGGAGATCTCAGTTTCACCTTGACCAGAGGAAGACCTTGGGAGCTTTGTAGAATCTGGAGGAATTTGAACTACCTTTCTAGCATCCTAGGATCATCCCTCAGGACAGTAGACTGCAATAATTGCCACAGGGACTGAGAACAGATTGGATGCCACAAGGGATCCCCCACTGGGGATCCACAAGGAAAACAGGATGAAAGTGACACAAAGGGAAATTTCAGAAGTACCCGAGGAAGGTGAGAAATTGATTTCCAACAGCCTGGGGAATGAATTACCCCTTTGCCTCATGTTCATTCTAAGCTTGAGCATGCTTTCTCCTGAACTCTGTATTTTTTTGGTGGGAGTGTGTCACAGACTTTTGGGGAAATGTTTTTATACTAATTGACACTACTGTCTAAAAACTGAGTCAGACTAACTAAATAATGTCAACTAGTAATACTGAGGACAATATATCAGTCAGTCAATAAACACATATTTAACACCTCTTGTGTGCCCAGCACTAAGGGCAGTGCTGGGGGTACAAAAAGAGAGAAAAGATAGTCCCTGCCTTCAAGGAGGTCTGGGACAGACAACAGTAGAAAGACAAATCACAGTCTCTAAGGGCTACCCCCTAGAACCCTGAGTGAGCCTAAAGCTACGATGTGGGGATCTGCCTTATTAGCGTGAATATGACTTGGATTAGTCATCCTAGATTAGTGTGAGTTAGATTAGTCATCTTAGAATCTCTATTCACTGGGATGGCTAGGTGGTGCAGTGAATACAGCACTGGCCCTGGAGTCAGGAGGATCTGAGTTCAGAGCCAGACTCAGACACTTAACACAAAACTAGCCATATGATCTTGGTCAAGTAAGTCACTTAACCCCAATTGCCCTACCTTCCCACCTCCAAAAATAAAAAAAAGAATCTCTACCCACAGAGTCTCAGTGATAGAAGGAAACTCAAAGGTCATTTAGTCCAACCATTACCTGAAAAAAAAAATTATCTTAACCCACAGTGGACTTGTTTCTAATGTAAGATAAACTGGTTTTGAATCTAAGTTTTGCTCCTGTGAGATTTGGAGTAAGTTACAACCTCTCTGAGCCACAGTTTCTTCATCTAAATAGTGAGATTAGATTCTATGACATCTAAGGTCCCTTCTAGCTCTATTTAATATGTGGTCAAGGGCTCTTTCCCCTCCACCAAGTTCTGGACTCACATGGACAAGGCCTAATTTCATAGGCTAATCAAAAAATAACACATTTTTCTTAACTCTTACTCCTCCCTCTTTCTATAACTTTCTACAGATAAGAGGATACCTCATTCCTTTTTAAGCACTTGAGGTAACATATGTATATTGGGCAGGGGACCACCTCTTTTTCACCTGACATGAAAATATTCATAGGAGCACATGCAGAAAATAAAACACTCACAATGGTATCTCTGCCTTAGGAGGACACTGAACTTGTAAATGGTGATATTTCAGTGAAATACTTCACTTCTACAGGGTCCTACACAGTCTGTTCAATACTTGTAGTGTAACCCTACAATCTAAACTCTGACAAAGGAAAACATATTTTGGGGCTGTTGGAAGGATAATTGCCTTTCCAATAGATTTGCATTAAGAGTAGTAGTGGGGAGCAAGTCTTTTGGTTCCTCATGCTGTGATTTTTGTCCCTTATTCATTTGCCAGATGTGAGGAAACCACATGATTGAGCCTCTTCCCTCTCCAAAAGTCATGCTGTTCAGGGATTCCCCTTTTCTCTCACAAAAGTCAAATTTCTAAACTTTTGAACTTAAAACTAAGCTCAAGGGAATTCTAAGGGAAGACAATGACCAAGAAATATCCCTTTGCTGCTAAAGGGTAGGATTCTGATATCATGCTACCTAGACCTTCCCCTGTCCTTTACAAAGGAATCTAGGATTCAGGAAGATCATCCATGAGCTCCCCTCTCAGACCTTGTGGACAAGGGAATATCTTCCCAGCTGTGTGTTTCTGCAGGGACTGGAATTCTATTATTTTCCCAGCTGTTTTTAACTTCTGGGCTGAGAAAGACTAAAGTCTACTATTCACTTCTTAAATGAAGTGCAAAAGGAAAAGAGAAAGAGAAAATAGCCAACAACTGAATGTCCAGGCTCTCCTTCTCTGGTCATCTGGGCACACAAATGATATCTGCAAGAGGATTTGACCAGAGAGAAACCATTAACAGTTCCTGGAAGTGAAGGTGAGGGAAATACCCAACTCTCTACATGCCATACATGAGAAGAAAGCATCAAAGAAAAAGGCAAAATGGACTCCAATATGGGCTCAGCTCTCTCATAGGCTGGCATTGAGGAGTGACTCCTCTAGATAGCATTCTAGCCAATCAATCAAACTATATTGGGGGCAGCCCCAGTCATTAAATTCCATCTTCTAGTAAGTGTCAAGAGGATACCTCCGTGTCATCTAATTAATTTTGGGGCAAGTTTAGCCCCTGAGACATAATCAGGCATTGGTGGTACAGTGAATGGAGCACTGGACTTTGATTCAAGAATATCTGAGTTTAAATCCAGTCTCAGACGGTTGCCAGCTATGTGACCCTCATCAAGTCACTCAATCTCAGCTCACATCAGTTTCCTCTACGGTAAAATGGGAATAATAATCACACCCATATCCAAGAATTGGGAGAATTAAAAGATATTTTTTAAAGCACTTAGTATAGTGCCTAGTACATAGAAGGTACTATATAAAATGCTCGTTCCTTTTCTCTTAACACGGTGTTAATGAGCATGGTTAATGAGCCACCCTAACTTTTTACATTTAGGGCCAGTCCCAATGATGCCTTACTTTACTCTCTAACTCTTCATAGTTGTCATACTGCCGATTCCAGAAATCATGCCCTGGAGGAGTTAACTCTTTCACTCCAGAACTCCCTCCCTGAGTTCCCAGTATCCTAATTGTCACATATTGTGCTTAATGCTTTTTGCATCCATTTATCCATCCTTCCTTCCTTCCTTCCTACCTTCCTGTCCCAAACAAAGGCTCTCATAAAAGTTTATGAAGCTAAACTCCTCTTATATGTAATTATTTCATTCAACTCACCTTTTGATAAAGACTAGACATGATTTCACTGGTATAAGAAAACTCCCAGATGAGGTAACTGTCTTTATGAATACAAGTCAACAACTTATCTACAATTTATAGTCTTAAAAAGCTTCCCAAAGCAAAGAAGATATTAAAATGACTTGTCCAGAGTCACACAACTGGTATGTGTCAGAGGTGTGACTTGAATCCAGGTCTCCCAGGATCTAAATATGACTGGTTCTCTATCTAATGTCATGCTCCTACAACAGTGCTCAGAAGAGAATAAATGCAGAGAAACATGGATCTGTTTTATTGTTTCCTTATTTTATCTGGGGTTTTGGTCTGATTGGTTATCTTATAAGAACTGGTGGCTTGGTCTTCACTTTTCTCTGTACTATGCACTCTGTACAATGCATGTTCTCAACTGGGTCCATGCAGGTCACTGCAACCTTGTAGCTCAGAGTTTCCTGCCCTCAGGGTCTATTATCTGATTGCTAAGACTCTGGTGAAGCATAATATAACTCTATCTTCTCTGAGTGATTGAATGTATGGCTAGATTTTTTTAGAATTTCAGGCTGTTGCCAATAGCTACTGACTTTTTTTTTAATCTCCCTATTTTTCAATGACCAGAAATCTCCCCAAAGTAACAGTCCATTTTTCTTTAGTGTTAGTTGATGGGGCTAAATATACAATATGTAAGAGAGTGATCTACACATTTTTTTAACCAGATGCTATTTCATCCCTGTAGGAAACTATCTACCAGTGCAGACCTATTAGTACTTATCCTGCAACTCACAGTTTGTGCCAGTGACAATACTAAGAGACCTAAGGTTACACAGGAAGTATGTATCAGAGAAAAAACTAGAACCTGGGGAAAATGCACTGCATTCAGAGTCAGGAAGACCTGGTTTCAAATACTACCTCAGACACTAACTGTGTGAATCCTGGACAAGTCACTTAACCAAAGTGTGCCTCAGGTTTTTGTGTTTTGTTTTGGTTTCCTCTTTGTTTTTTGGTTTGTTTGGGTTTTTTTGCTTTGTGGGGGGAGAGGGCTGGGCAATTGGGATTAAGTGACTTGCCCAAGGTCACAAGGCTAGTAAGTGTTAAGTTAACCTGAGGCCAGATTTAAACTCAGGTCCTTCTGACTCCAGGGCCTATGCTCTGTTCACTGGGCCACCTAAGCCACCCCCTTATCTTATATGTAAAATGTTGAGATTAGATTTGATCACCCTTAAGATTCTTTCTAGCTCTAGATCTTTGATTCTATGACTGACAATCTATCCATTAGACCTCCCTGCTTTTGTATATTAACTTATAGATAGCTATACTCTCATCTACAATCACATCTTTGTGTAGAGTATCTGACTGCTTTGAGGATCTAAAAGCTCCTTTCACTCAACACTCATTTTACAAATGAGAAAATTCAGGCTCAGGTAATTAAACTATGACTTAGCAGAGGTGTAACAGCAAGCACCCTAGCATACCCTGCTAGCACAGGTTCTTTGATCTGCTTTTCTAAGACTGCTCAAAAAGGGGCTATTAACAATCCTACTTTTAATTACATTCACTAGTTAGGAGAAAGGTCAGCAGCCTGAATGTCAGAGAAAATACAAATAGAGAAAATACAAGCAGAGAAATTAGCATAAAGACCAGCAGCCAGGGCTCTGTCTGCATGAATCTAAGCAATATTGCTACATACTTTACATATATCACTGGATTGAGAGAGTCTTTACATCCAAGTTCTCAGCGACTATGACCATATGGCTACTCAGATTCTTAACCAGGAAATCAAACAGTCCTTTTCGTAAGTGAACCTCCAAAGCCAAATACCAACTCAGAGCATACATACACTTCTCAGAAGCAAAAGGCATCATAATCCTCGTGACTCAGTGCCTAATTAGGTTAGTACCAAAAGGTGTGAAAAACTTCCTACAAGCAAGCTTCCCCTAAGCAAACTTCTC
This sequence comes from Pseudocheirus occidentalis, assembly GCA_028646575.1. NCBI lineage: Eukaryota > Metazoa > Chordata > Mammalia > Diprotodontia > Pseudocheiridae > Pseudocheirus > Pseudocheirus occidentalis. The sequence goes on along the minus strand of CM053599.1, from coordinate 119,826,508 downwards.
TTTAAGTAAATTCCTCCCCCAATTGGCTCTATGTGATTCAGGATTTATTACAGCTGGGCACAAAAGCCTATTAATGGACAGGGAAGATCTCATATCCCATTAACCTTACAAAACATCAGACAGTTATTTAGTGAATGATCTGGGATGAGAACTCACATTTTTTAACTACTTTGGTCAAATGGTCTTTCTACACCGCCATGCTTTTACCAAAAATGAAAAAAGAAAGGTTTCAGATGAATGTGTTGAATGTTTCATTGAATTATTTCTCTGCAAAGATTTTTTAAAATTATTTCCTAATATAATATAATATTACTATATGAAAAAAATCTTCACTTTATCTTTTCTTATGCACTTTGAGAATCATGAGAAGTGTCAATTAAAATTTTAAAAATAATAAAAATCACCCTTGAGTATTAAGAATTTAAGAGCATGTTATACATAATAAAATTTTATAATTTTTATTGGTCCCATGGCAATGATCCCAACAAAGTTATCACTTTAAACTGACTCTGAAAAAAGTATGGGATAATGGCTGGACTACAATACTTGGAGTCGACTCAAGCTGACCAGTCTGGCTTCTAGAATTTTGTAGCTGTCTCAGTCAGTTGGTCAGTCAATAAGCATTTAAGTGCCTACTGTATGTCAAGCATTCTGTTAAACTCTGGGAACACAAAGAAAAGCAATAATAGTCCTTGACTGCAAGAAACATGCAGTCTAATGGAGGGGACAACATGCAAACGACTATTGAACCTTAATTTCCCTATCAATAAAATAGGTCTGTAATGCCTGTAGGATCTTCCCTAAAGGGTTGTCATAAAGCACTTTGGAAACCTTAAAGGTTCATAGAGAGGTTCTTCTCTTATTAATAATTCAAAGACAAGTTACACAGGTCCAACATTTCACCCACAGTCCTCGGAAAATACTTGTTGTGGGAATACTAGTGATTTATATGCATTTGAAAACTTTTGAAATATCAGTCTGCAGTCGGCCAGTATTCAATTCCTAAGTAATTACTCAATAAATCAACAGGCATTTATTAAGTGGATATTATGCATCAAGCACTGGGCTAGGTGCTAGGAATGTAAACACAAAGAAGAAAATCATCTCTATTTGAAAGTGGCTTACATTTAAATGCTCAATAATCTACCCAAACAAAGCTACCAAGAACAGGTGGATAAAAATACTGAAAGATCAGCTTGGGATTAGATAGAAGACTGAGAATCAGGGAAAGTTTTAATGGACACCCAGATACCACCTATCCAAAGAATAGAGGGGTATCCTGGAATAGTAGCTATGTTTTTATATCATTCTTTCAGGTATACAAAGTGCTTCACAAACATTATCACATTTTTATCCTCACAACAATCCTGGGAGGTAGGTGTTATTATGATCCCCACTTTACAGATTAGAAAACTGAGGCAGAGGTTACATGTCTGAATGACTTACCCACGGTCACATAGCTAGGAAATGTCGGAATCCAAATTTGATTGAACTCAGAATTTCCTAACTCCAGGTCCTATACTTTATTTGCTGTGCTACCTAGCTAGTCTTAAGTCAGTAAGACCTAAATTAAAACACTACTTCTGACAAAAACTGGCCACATGACCCTAGGCAAGTCATTTATCCTTTAAGTTGTGCCACCACCCCCATGCAACTCCTTAAGATTATAAATTGAAGGAATTTCCCTATAACAATGAAATTCCAGCTTGGAACAAACACATACACACACAGAGCTATTTTTATATGAGCATCTGTTTTAATAACTTACTATCAGGAGATCAGGCAATTCTGTTAAAAATATACTGGTCTCCAGAGGGTATTTCACAATTCTGTGATCTGGCAGGTGCACTGGGATGTTAAGAATAGCATTGAATAGTATCTTGGGAACCAGTGTGTTTCACTCACAGAGTAACTGGTTAGAATTTATTCAACGTCTAACACTTGTGAATATGAAAAAGGTGGAGTGTCTCTCTAATACGGAACTGAACAAAAAGTCTATGTTGCTGACATAACTAAGGCATTTTCCATGTTCAGACTCATTTTTCCTATTTATAAACAAGTTAGGGGCTTTAAAAATGCCTGTAAAAATCCTGACAACATCATAGGAATGATAAGGAAAAAATGTACAAAGGAAAGTGAAAAGATAATAATATTCACTAATATTCTTTATATATCTTTAAGTGTCAGGACCTTTAGTTTGCACTTCAGTTCAGGAAGTGGATATTCAAAGCCCTTTTCCTCCTCTGTGGCCATTCTTCTAATTCTATTTTCCTGCATGTAAAAACCATGCTTCCATATGATCATCTGCCAGTGCAAGACGGAGGGAGGAGGGAAGAATGTCATAAGTCTGTCTTTGTCTTCAGAAACATGGAGGTGGGATTCTGCTTTAGTTTTCTGTGGGATTTGGGTGTTTACCCTGTTTCCAAAAAGGCACAAAATCTCAGTTGTTATCCTCCAAAGTCTCTATACCCCAACTCCAAGGCCAATCTGTGGTCAAGGATTGTTGATTTTACCTTCATAACATCTCTTGTATATGCCCCATTCTCTCTTCTGACACTCTTACCACCTTGGTACAAGTCCTCATCTCCTCATGCCTGAATGGTTGCCATAGCTTACCACAAGGTTTTCCCCTCACTAATCCATCTTCCATTCTGCTATCAAAGTGTTCTTCCTAAATATCAGGTTTGATCATGTCATCCTCCCCCACTACTCCATAAACTCCAGTGACTCCCTATCATCTCCTTGATTAAATATAAAATCCTTTGTTTTCTATGAATTTTCCAATCTTCTTATACCTTACACCACCACCACTCCACTCTGTGATAATCCTTATAGGAGACACTTCATCTCCTGAATCTGAGTGGAGCATTTTCACTGACTGCCCCCTGTGCATGCAATGTTCCCTCCCTCCTGTATTCCCCAGCTTTCTTTAAGTCCCAACTAAAATCTCACCTTCTCGGAGAAGCTTTTTTCTAATTTCCCTTAAATTCTAGTTTGGTTGTCTCCAATTTAGAAGCTTTTTTCTAATTTCCCTTAAATTCTAGTTTGATTGTCTCCAATTTATCCTATACATAGCTTGTTTGCACATAGTTGTTTGGACTATGATCTCTTAGAAAGCAAGGACTGTATGTTGCTGTCCTTTCCTTCTCTAGTGCTCAGCATAGTGTTTGGCAAATAGTAGTTTCTTTTTCTTAATAAATGTTTATTGACTGTTTGACTCTCCAAATGGGCTCTGACTGAATAAACAAACAGGTTTGACTTTTCAAAGAACATTAGGAAAGAAGATTTAAGTAATAATGTCTGTGGATGGAAACTTTTTGAATGGCCTACTACATCAACTACAGTCTCCTAAGACTGAGAACTTTACTGTCTCCCAGCAAAGCCGATAAAAGAGGCAAGAGCCTTGTCCATGCTTAAGCGTTGTCTCTGCAGTCATCTGTGATAGCATTGTCCAAGTCATCGTCTTTGCTCTCAGAAAACCCGGCATAATTCCCAATCTTTCTTTATAATATGGTGTCGATGTGGACAGTTTAGCCTTGATATTGGTAGTAACACTCTTTTTGTGTTCACTTAAAGCAAGATATACACCCTACTCACATCTTTTCCCTGGTTTTCAACACAATACGCTGAGGAGTGGTGGGGGCAAAGGCTGGGATCTATCTAGAGTCATGAATGTATATGGGAGGATGCTGCTTTGGGGTCGATGATTGAGTTTGCTCCATTTTTTGCTATTTGGCCTTTTATGGCCCCAAATACATTGCCTATGTAGTCAGTATATATGTATGTGTGTCTGTCTAAAAACTTATAAAATTTGTATCTTTATCATCTTTATCTATGTCCATGTCTATATCATGTCAACATCGTTTATAAAAACACATCTACTCCATTATTTCTGGGCTACATATGTGTATATATGTTTATATCTTTATTTCTATCTACTATGTCTAAATATGTACTTATATCTATATCTATACATGTGTACCACTTCTATTCAAAACAATATTTTGTATATAATATACCTACACATATATAATTAGGACCTGTGATTTCTATCATATAGAGAACACCAGTAAAAAAAATATCTTTTCTAATGTGTCTCTATCAATTGCACTGTACTGCCCATATTAACACATGCATATGCATACACACAAACACACACATATACAGATATGTATTCTTGTCATGTAGACACATTTTGATGAGATGTTTTCCCCCCAGAAATTTGAGAGTTATTTCCTGTTTGCTGTAGGACCTGAGAGGATATCTCATTTAGGAGACCAGGAAAACCTTACTCTATAGTCAGGTTTCTAACCATCATGCCATACTGCTATATATTCAGTACATAAAAATATAATATCAGTACATATACAAATAATATTCACATATATGTATAGATATATATATATATTTAATAGAAATTTCATAGTTCAAGAATAAGCAATAAAAGAGAACAATCAATAGATTACCAAGATGCTTGTTTTGTATATATTGTGATTTTTTTCTTCCTAGAGTGAATCAATAGACATGATAAGCACTCATAAAAAACAGGAAATTGACCATTTTTTAACATCCAGGGGACAATTAATTACCAAAATGAGAGTCATTCCAGAATCAGAACATCAACTAGCTAAATGAAAAATCTAACAGAGATCCATTAACTTTTCTCTAATGAAATATTTTCATCATCAATTATAGTGACAGCCCCACATGTAGACTCTCAGTCCCCAACATGCTAGATAAAGAAGGAGAAATGATACTTACGAAAATGAATATCACCTGAACTTGGTCAAGCATGTAGGAAAGAAGTATTTCTAGATGCATCACTATTTCAAAGCTCATGGATCAATTTTCAAAATATCTCAGATTAGGAAAAGTATCTAATAATTAGAAAAAATCACAGAGGAAATTATCAGTGTTCAAAAGGCCATCAGTAACTACTAATCCATATGTCTACTTTCTCAGCTCTATAAAATATTTATGAGAATGATTTACACACACATGAAGTGTAAGTTTGATAAAACCATGGATTTGCAACATAACAACCCACTAGGCTTCTATTCCATAGACATAAACAAGAGAGAGTAAGACATTGTGTACACCAAAATATTTATAGTAGCTCTTTTTTTTCTTTTTAACTGGCAAAGAACTAGAAAATATGGAGGAAACCCATTAATTATCATATAGATAAAATGGAATACTTCTATGCTACAAGGAATGATTAAGTAGACATTTTCAGAGAAACCTGGGAATACTCACATATACTGATATGGAGTGAAGTCAGCAGAACCACTTATGATTTACATAATAATGATAATAATAATAATAATAATAATAATAACTAGAGTGGGGTGGTGGAAGAAATAATTTTGGAGAGATATGGAAAGTTTTATATGAACTGATGCAGAGTGAAGTTAGCAGATACAAAAGAAAAATTTGCACTATAAAATCAATATAATATAAATGAACAGTTTTGAAAGACTTAAGAACTTTGATCAACTAAATGATCAACCCTAATTCCAGGGTACTGATAAAGAGAAAATGTTATTGACATCATGACAGAGAGATAATAGACTAATTTGTGAAATAAAAATCCACTTTTGAACATGACTGTATGAGAATGTGTTCTGCATTACTGTATTTATGTAATAGAAGAGTTTTTTCCTTTCTATTCTCCTCCTTCCTTCCTTCACTTCTTTCATTCTTTTTTCCTTCCTTCCTTTTTTCTTCCTTCCTTTCTCTTTCTCTTTTTCCTTTCCTTCCTTCCCTCCCTCCTCCTTCCTTTGTTTTCTCTTGCCTCCCTCCTTCTCTTTCCCCCTTCTTTCCTTCCTTCCTTCCTTCCTTCTTTCCTTCCTTCCTTCCTTCCTTCCTTCTTCCTTCCTTCCTTTCTCTCTATTTCTCTCTCTCTCTCTCTCTCTCTCTCTCTGTCTCTCTCTCTCTCTATCTATCTCCACCCCCCCCTCTCTGTCTCTCTCTCTCTTCCCCATTATCCTACGCAATGCTATAACTCCTATTACTATCTTATGTTCATGCAATACTTTACTGTCACAAAATATTTTCCATACATTTGTTTCACATGAACCTCATCACATTGCAGTGTGATAGTTGAAGTACTGTCACTTCCATTTAACAAATGAGAAAATAGGCATTAAGGAGTAAAGTGACATGCCCAAGGATGTGTAATTTGTTAAAAGTAGAGTTGAGATTAAAATTCTGATATTCTGTTTCTGTGCCCAACATCCTTCCAATTGCCAGAATTTTAATGCTGCCAGATTTGAGTCTCCCCTTCTTATAGGATCAAAGATATGAAGCTAAAAGGCACCTCAGATGTTACCTGGTCCAACCTTCTCATTTTACAATGAGGAAACTGGGATTCAAGTTAAATGAGTTTCCTAAGGTTACACAGGTAGAAGAGATTTGAACTCAGTTCTCATGACTCCAAATTGCATATATTTTTTTCCTACTATGCCATTCTGCCTCCCAATAACTCTCTGAAAACTCTGCTGCTGACTCCTGATCTCCTATGACTGATATCCAATATGCTTGCAGGGCATATTGTTTGCCCTTCTGTTCCATTGCTGGCTTATGTGGGAACTCTTCTACTTGCATCTACAACCTGCTGCTGTCTGTGCCTTGGTTCTGATAGTCATTAAGAAATTGATCAAACCTATCTTTGACCAAACAATACCTGCCACCAGTTCAATGTGCTTTCTTTTCTAGTTTCAATCTCTCTATTCAGTGATTTTTAGGAGAATCTCCACTTAAACAAATGTACTCATGCATATGTGTTACATAAATAAATATATAAATATATATATATATACATACATATACATATAGTTGTTGTTTTGTCTATTAGTTGTGTCTGACTCTTCATAACTCCTGAGGTTTTCTTGGCAAAGATAATAAAGTTGTTTTTTTTTTAGCATTTCCTTCCCCATCTCATTTAAAGATAAGGAAATTGAGGGAAACAGAGTTAAAGGACTTGTCCAGAATCACAAATCTAGTAAGTGTTGGAAACCGGATTTGAACTCAGGTCTTACTGACTCCGTGGCTAACACTCTATCCACTGTGCTACCTAACTTCTTTATGCATATATACATATAAATACATGTATATTATAAGCTGAACATATCTGTGCTGGATCTATTATTGTACTTTTGTTAATTTGATCAATCTTCTGTGACATGAAACACTATTTTCATTATATCTCTTCACTTTTCAAAAATTTTGATTTTCCATTGTCTACAGTGTTGAGTTCAAATTCCTTACCCAAACATTTAAAGCCTTCCACAATTTGTCTCTAACCTTCCTTCCCATAAGAAAACATTACAACAAAAGTAATCAATTTGCTGTCCTTGAAAACAAACTTTGTACTTATCCATGTGTAGTTTTTGCTTATTCCAGTTTCCTTAGACTAAAATGGCCTCCTGCTTCATCATCCAGTGTTGAAATATTAGGATCATAGAATCACAGATTTGTAGTTGAAAGGAACTTCTGGGGAATTGTTATCCAACCCCCTCATTTTACAGTTGTAGAAACTGAGGACCACAGAAGTTAAGTGACTTGTCCAAGGTCACAGAGGCCACAAGAATCAAGGTAGTTTTGAACTTCTCTCCTCTAAGTTCAGTGTTTCCACTTGTTTTTATAAGAGGCAGTGCTGTATAGTGGATAGTATGTTGGATCTGGAATCAGGAAAACATATTCAAATCCTGACTTTGATACCTACTGGTTGTATAGCAATGAACAAATCACTTATGCTCAGTTTCCTTCTTGGCAAAAATAGAATTTCTACTTCATAGATTGTTGTGAAGTGCAAATGACGTTACAGCAAGGTTAGATATCATTATTCGAGGTTCAGCTCAAATGCTACCCTTTCCTTCTTCAGTCATTGTAACTAGCAATAATCTTTGCTTCTTCTGAATACCTATAGCACTCATGACATTTACAATACAGTATTTTGCATTGGTATTTTTGTGTAGATATCTTAGTACTCTATTTGTATGAGGTCTTATTATTTTTAATCATTCCCCAGTAATCTGCACATAGTAGGTTTCTAATAAATGTTAGCTGAATTATTCATCAGCAAAAATGTAGTTTCTTTTCTTATCCATTTGAATTAGCCTCAAGTTTGTAATTAGATGTTCTGAGAGATAAAGGAGAGACTCCACTATCTACTCTCCTTACCACCGAGGGATTGACTACCAGATCAAATGGGAAACTTACATAGTGAGATTCAAAAAGGTCTCACACACACACACACACACACACACACACAAACACCACACTTTCCCACTCATCCTGGGATTTAATTGAACTGAGGTGAAGAACCTTCTCTCTCATGGGGGAGAACGAAATGGAGAGTTCTTCAATGTCCTAATATTTGAGCAGTTATGTAGGGGAGATTTTAAAAACCAATTCAAATAGTATATGTTTCATTATACATTGTTTTATTGCTATTGTGTTCAACTTTATTATTTTTATTGATTCTATGGCAAGAATAAATGCTATATGCATTTTTAAAAAGGAAAAGTGTAAGGGAGACAGGCTGCCACCTTCTCCATGCCCAGAAACAAAATGTATCACATAGGAAGCTAAAACCTGACCATATACCATTTAGAAAACAAATCATCCAACCCAGATATCAGATACTAGAGAGTGAGCTTCAAAAGGTTCAGAAGTTCAATTCTGATAAGCATCCCAAAGTTCAGATGATTATCTGGCACTTATAGAAACTTCTTTGGCATGAAAAGGTAAATCTCTCAAGATTAGTCTATCTTTAAAGAATTGCTGTACTTTTTTATTTCAATTGAAAATCCCACAAGAAAAACCTCCTCTAAATCACTTTGATAATGTTCTTTTAGCCTAACAGTGAGTGCCACAGATTAGTGGACTAGAGATGATCAGAAAAACCTGAGTTTTAGTTTTGAATTCTGAGAAGCCCTGTGCAAATCTCCCTCTCCTGTATCCACTCCCCCAACCCTCCAAAAAACCTGTCTGATTTTTGCTTCTGTCTCATCATCTTCAAAATGAATGACTGCAGGGGTCCTCTTCAGTTCAATAATAGAATGAATAGACTTCTTCTTGGAGAATAAAGGACACTTATCTCTGGAAGTGTAGGTGATATAGAAACAAAAGGTGAAAACAATTCCTAAAAAAAGACCCAAGTAGAAATGACTTTAGCAATCAATTCCAGTGGTGGCAAACCCCAACAGAAATGAATCCCTGTATAGTGATTGGAAAATCACAAATTAACATTATCTATGGCATATTGTATCTTTATTTATTTTGTTAAATATTTTCCAATTCCATTTTAATCACTTGGGAGTTTTGTAGGTCATGAGTTTGATGTATCTGAACTAATTCAATGTCCTCATTTCTTAATTGAGGAAACTGAGGTCCAAAGATGGGAAGTGACTTGCAGAAAGTTATAGAACTAATTAATGATGGGACCAGGTCTAGACCTCTGCTCTTCTGACTTCCAAGCACATAGGAAGGACAGATGAGGAATAGTAAAGGGAAAGAGTAAGGAATGAGCAATATCGATAGAGAGAAAGTATATTAGTTTTTCTTGTTGTCTAATAGTGTGCAAGGCTTCTCAACAAAGTGGTATACTGATCAAAATGATGATTTTAGAATGTATATTTTTAACTCAGGAAATTAAGACCAGAATGACATTTTATACATAAAAGTTTCCATGGTATAAACATGGTTTTTCTTATAATCACACCATCAACTCAATTACATTTATGTACATGATGTGTATAAAAGATTATTCTATACTTTGTGATAATTGGATGTTCTGAGAGACAAAAAAAGAGATTCTGCTATCTAGTCACCCTGTCACTGAGGGATTAAGACTACCAGATCAAATGGGAAACCTTTATAGTGAGACCCTAGGGCAGTGGTTCTCAACCTGTGGGTCATGACCCCTTTGGGGGTGGAATGACCCTTTCACAGGGGTCACAAGGGTTGCCTAGGACCATTGGGAAACACATATTTCCCATGATCTTAGGAACTGAGACACTGCTCCTCTATCCATCTCCAGGCATGTCTGCCCACATGAAGATATGCCCACATACAAGTATTAAAGGGTCACAGCATTAAGAAGGTTGAGAACCACTGCCCTAGGGAGTCACACATGTATCACACCTTCCTGCTCATCTTGGAACTTGATTGTACTTAAGTTAACTAGCAGCATCCCTGAGATGAAGGATCTTCTCTCTAATGGGGGAAACGAAGTGAAAAGTTTTTCAGTGTCTTGAGTTTCTAGTTTTCTTCTAACGTTACCTCTTCTAAATTTGGTGGAAAGTTTATGTCCTTTTCTGAACTTATGCCCAAGAGACTTCAATAGTCAATTGTCTTCCCCAATATTTTCTAGTGAATAGATCTAGGCAGTAGGGGCTGGTGAAGTCAGAGGAATGAGTTGCAACTGAGAATTAAGTGCTCCAGTTCTAGGACCCTGGTACTGTTATTCTGTTGGTGTAATCCATCTGTTTATAAGTAAGGAAATATTCTCCAAGAGTTACCATACCTAAAAAATATGTCACATTCCAACTTGATAATGAGTTTCTCTGAACTTAGCTAGGCTGGTTCTTAGACAACTGACATTGAGGATGTTGTGTGACTGTTGTGAGAGAAATATCTCCTCTTTGAAAGTTTACATGGTAGATAGATGACTGTTGCTAAAATAAACCTACTACAATGAGAAAAGTATAAAGGCTAAAAAAAACTACCCTAAGTTTTATTATACTTAAAAACAAGCTCAGGCTTCAGGAAAAAAAAGCAAAACTAAAACAAAACCCTGAACAAAAATAAGGGTTCTATAAAGACTTTTATCAACAAAATGATGTCAGAGTAACATAAAATAATTATTTTACATATTATAATCCCTTTTTATGTGTATTTTTATATATATAATATATCTACATATAATTATAGAATAATATAAATTTTAAAAATGTAATTTACATATTACATTCCCTTAGGACCATAAAATTAAGAGATTCATAGTGACATGCATCCATTAATTCACAAAAGTTGAACAAATTTAGTTAAGCAGAGTCATAGGTAAACTAAATCAGGTTATAGATTAAACACTGGATTTATATAACTCTACACTTACAAAACTATACAGGTATGTTTGAAAGAAGATATAATGGGGTAATTGTAAAGAAAGGATTTAGATTCTGAGTTCAAATCTGGCCTCAGACACTTAACACAAAAAACTAGCTGTGTGACCTTGGGCAAGTCACTTAACCCCAATTGCCCTCAAAAAAAAAAAAAAGAAAGGATTTAGATTTCATGAAGACTTGGCAATAGAGAAATTCTCTCATAAATAAAATCTTTTGGGGAGGTTTTGAAGATATTGCATTCCCTTATCATTTTTTAAATCTCAGGAATATCAAGTCTTCCTTTTATATAATTATTCAATGAGTCAGTTTTAATCAGGTGAGGTTAATAACAGAAGACTGACTTTCAATTAGCCAAAAGTTGCAGGAGGAACGACTCTGAGCCCCAAACAAAAAGTTATTATCACACAGCCAGTGCTCAAAACTTATCCAGCTTGATAGTAGCTTCAGGAGTTTTTAATTGTGCTGAAATAACCTTTGAGAACCCTGAACAATCTCTACTCAAGAGTGAGAGAAAATTAATTGGAGGGCTAAAAAGAGAAGCATACATTCCCTGGGAAGGGTGATTAACCAAACTTTGTAAAGTGGAAATAATTAAATATTATTTTGTTATAAGAAACAATGTAAATAAAGAATTCAGAGAAGTATGGGAAGATTTAAATGAACCAATGCAGAGTAAAGTAAGAGCCATTTCCTTATTCAAAAACTTCCGGTGGGCAGAGCCAAGATGGCGGAGTAGAAGCAGCAAGAATCAACAGCTCCTGCACAGCCACCTTAAATACACATAAAATAACAAATTTTAGGGCTCCAAAATCCTCAAAATTACAGAAAACACGTATCTCGCTGAAGGCAGTTCAGCAGGAGGGACCCATAGCAACAGGTCTGGAGCTGAGGCCAGCCCAGCCTGAAACCATGGCCTGGCCCCAGGGCAGTGGGGAGAAGCCACAGCCGCAGCCAGAGCCACTCTATCGCTAATGGCTAAAAAATGAATCTGAACGAATTCAAGAGCGACAGAACCCACTGAGAGACTGAGCAAGGTGGATTCCCAGCCCAGGAAAGTGCCTACTTAAGTTGGGTTAAGAAGAATGCTGAGCATAAGGAAGCTGCGCCAGTGTGGAACAGAGAGCAGAGAAGAGCGGACTGAGAGAAAAAGCTCCAGCCAGGCATCCAGCAGACTCACCCAGACTGAGAGGTTTGCAGACATCTGACCAGATGACAGAGGATCATCGAAACCGGGTAGGAAAAAACTTTGGGGCCCACAGCAGGGGCAGCAGGTTCTGTGGGGGACAATCTGGATGTTTAAACTTATACACCCATACTACCAGAAGCCAAGATGGAGGAATAACGTTTAGTGGCTCCTCTAAATCCCTCCCAGACCAAGAAAAGTCCGGAATTAAATGTTCTAATCAGAGTAAAATCTTGAATCAGGGGAAGTGGCCCCAGGCTTGGGCGTGGCTGAGGAGTTTGGGGAGAAGACAGAACAGAGTCTAAGCCCAGTAGGGTGGAGCCAGCAAGCCCTACCAAGAAAAGCCAATTTAGCACCACTCGCCCAATCAGCAAACAACAGCTCTGCCTCAGGCCTTCAGCTGCAGCCAGCTCTCAACCTGCTTGAACCATAGCTCAGGGACACAGACTCTAAAACCTGAAGGAGCTGGACCACCTAGTCCCAACAAGTTACTCTGTAAGCCTCAGGGTAACTCAGGGGAATCACTGAGAGTCTTGGTATTGGCCTCAGGCTACATACTCAGAGCTTACAGCTACCAAGCCCCTACCTCCCAACCTGAGAAGCTTAACACTCTGGCACCCCAGACTTGGAGATCCACTCCAAATTCCAGGACATAGGCACTCACAATGGGGAAGAAGGAAACTGCAAAGGCTAGGACCATCAAATCTTTTTATAGTGAGCAAGAACAAATTCAGAAGGCAACAGAGACTCTGTATCCACACTGGGGACCACAGAAGGAAATGAAAATTGGTCTCAAGTCCAGAGAGCCTTCTTGGAGGACCTCAAAAGAGATTTTAAAAATGAAATTAGAGAACTAGGAGATAAATTCAAATCTACAATGTACAAACTGGAAAAAAAATCTCACTGAAGAAATCAAATCTGTGAAAGGCAAAAATGTAGAACTAGGACAGGACATCCAAAATCTAACCAGAGAAAATGCCTCCCTAAAAATGAAAAATGAAAATAAGGATAAGGAACTCCAAAAACTAGCTGAGGAAAATAACTCACTAAAAATTTGAATCAGACAAATTGAAACTAAGGACTCCATGATGCAACAAGAGTCAGTCAAACAAAACATAAAGATTGAAAAATTGGAAGAAAGTGCAAAATATCTCACTCGAAAAACAACTGACCTGGAAAACATGTCCAGGAGAGAGAACCTAAGAATTATCGGCCTACCAGAAAATCATGATGAAAAAACCA
>CM053599.1:119772761-119794764 GCA_028646575.1 Pseudocheirus occidentalis | reverse complement strand
ATCATAAGTTCACCTAAAGGGCAGCTTTTGCTATTACTGCACAAATGCCTTAGAAAAAGTCCTTTCTATTATTTGGGGGTCCACATCCTTCTGGGGCATTCTGGTGGTGCTGCTTTCTGATTGACTGGCTATCATGGTGTGGTCTGAGATTAGAAGGATGTGATTTTAGTTGAGTGCATAGACCCACCTGCTGTTTCTGTAGGAAATGTGAGGAAAGGGTCTGGGGGTAGTGGCTAGCTAGAGACAGTAGCTCACATTCCATCACATGGACACTCCAGCTGTTCTAGTGAGCCATGAGGCATGTATGAGGAAGTTAGGATATTGAGTCAGGGGGCAGTGGCTAGGTAGGGGCAGTGGGCCTGCTGTTCAGTGAGGCTTATGGGTGGGGCAGAGCTGTGGCATGGTAAAAGCTACATTGTGTGGTCAAATCAGGACATGCCTGCTGTTTAGTGAAGACCATAAGAAAGTTGCTATATTGAGGCTGGGGGAAGCTTTATTACAATTCCATCCACTGGGTTAAAGATAATTGGCAGGCCTCAAACGTCTCAGTGAGTTAGGGAGTATCTATCCCAAGCATCTGAAGACTTCCCTCTGTGGAATGGGAGAATGAGAAAAATTTGTTCCAATGGCAATGAAGGCAGCTAAAGCAGGAGCTTCAGGGAACTTTCTTCAAAGACACCAGGGTCTTCCACTGCATCTCTGAACCAATGCTGCTTGTCTTGACTTGTTTTGCCTCTGACCTTTGACATCTCTGGGAGAGAGCTAGATTGATGATTGCACAACTCTGCCTTACTTAAATCCAATTCATGCCCAAGTCAAAACATCGCTCCATGATAATATTGGTCTTCTTTGAAAATGAAGAACAAAAACAACATCTGTGTTTTAAAATTTAAGTAAGTTACTGTAGGAAAGGTACAAAGAACTACTAGCTCTTGTTTTTCATAACTGTCCAATGCATGTACTCCTGTTTCCTCCTCATATCGCATAACTTTCTAGCTGTATACATACGATAGAGCCAAAAAGATGAAAGTTTATGACAAATAGTCACATTGCAAAATGTGTGTGTTTGTCTTTTATTTGAGACAATTTTGCAGTAAAAGCACATTTCAGTCCTTTAAAATACCCGTCTAGATGATTTAGTGTGTCAAATGTAAGTTCCACACCTCTGTCAGCGGTAAACTCCAAGCAAACACATAGCAGTTCAGCAGAAACTGGCTTCTAAATTCTGTAACAAAGAGTTAGGTATGTTCCCAGATGAGTGCCATTTTCTTACCTGGAAAAAAATACTTAACAGGTTCAACTCAAGTTCTTTGATATGTTTACCTTTTCTATTGTACTGTTCTTATTGACAGAAAATATAAAGGTTAAGAGCTGGATCAATCCACAGGCTAAACAGATATGTAAGTGTACTATCTTCTGGAAATTAATTCATGATTGTAGCTTTCCTTTTCTTCTTCCTTTTCTTTTATTTTTACATTGCATCTTCTATCTCATTTTGGACAGTTTGTTAGAAGTGTATTTAAAAATCAGAAACTTAGAAACAACTCACTGGCAACTCATTGACCTATAAATGTAATGCTGATTGCCGTGTGCTTATGCTGCAGTAGGGAGAATCAAAATGGGTGTTGGAAACTGTAGGTCCCTCAGGGAGAGGGGGATAATCACACACTGACAGTACACTGGGCACTTTAATGTCCTGAATGGAAATTGGAGGACATTGAGACAGTTTATGAGTCCTGAGAGAAGGAAGAAATGGATGTGTATAACCGTAACACCCTCTCTCTGTGGGGAGGCAGTCTACTTCTTGGCAAAGATTTCCAGCTTAATGTTTCCTGAATTTCTCTCTTTGCCAGCACTATCCTACAAGGAGTGGGTGGGGGAGAGGAAAGAGGAAG
Organism: Pseudocheirus occidentalis; assembly: GCA_028646575.1. Taxonomy (NCBI): domain Eukaryota; kingdom Metazoa; phylum Chordata; class Mammalia; order Diprotodontia; family Pseudocheiridae; genus Pseudocheirus; species Pseudocheirus occidentalis. The sequence continues at coordinate 119,792,869 of CM053599.1, read as the reverse complement.
CAAACACAAGGATAACTTAAATGGATCCTTCTCTAGATTTTATAGCTATCAAGGATCAATGGATAGATGCCATAGTTATTCTGAGGGCTTATCTCCATTAACATTTATTAGTATCCAGCTGTCTGCCAAAAACAAAAATACAGAATTTGAGCAATCAACCTAAATTTAGGCTGTCAGTTTTCAACAACAAGGAAAAGCAAGCATTGTTTGGGAACCTACATTTTGTAAAGTCCTATGCAAAATATTTTATCTCTTGGGACAAGACACTTGTCTATCAGGTCATGAAGGACCTAATTCCCCACAAATAGTTCTATTAATACATGTGAAAGAAATGAATAAAACTAAGAAGCTTACCATGTAGTATTTAGATGGCAAGTTTCTTGAGGGCAGGTAGAGCTGATCTTATTTATTATGTGCTCTTCACAACTTTCATACTTTTATTTGTAGTACATACTGAATAATAGTTGAGTAGAAATCTTAGTTCTTCTGTATCTAAAGCTAATTTAGCAACTTGTGAGGATCACATCCTCTACTCCTTAAAAAAATTATAAGCAATATCAATATCCATTCATCCATCTACCTGTCTGTCTATTGAGAGGAGCTTGAATTGATGAGAACTTTTACAGGAGATGGGGTTGGGGGAGAGAAAGAAGGTTCAGACCTATGATTGCAGACCTATGAATTCAGTGTAGAATCACCTTCTACCAATGTACTGGCAATTTGTCTGTAACTTGTCTCCAAGATTGTCTGTTACACTGAGAGGTTAAATGATTTGTGGGTGGTCACACAGCTAATATATATCAAAGGGAAGATTTGAACCCACATCTTCCTAACTGCACTATAGTGGACTGACTCTTTAAGAAGCCTATTAAGATTTTAAATGGATTGTTTGGAACATTTAGTAATGCACAGAATATATTTCCTTCTAGTTTTGTTGGAGTGTTGGGGAAAAGTTCAGATAATTTATCTTTGGGTCTCTAGAGGGAATCACTTTCCCAGTATCTGACAGCAGCAACAATCATGCTTTGTGTTGTTTGTTTTTCCTCTCTGAAATTGGCTTGAATACTGCAGAATATTGATACGTACTCATTTTGAGGGAGTGTTTTGGCAAGGTAATAATCATATAGAAGAAAACCCTATAAAATAACTAAATGTTCAGGTGATTATTGAAACTTTTTAGATGCACTGAAGTCCTGCTTTCTAACTGAACTTTCTACAAAACCTCCTAAGTAATTTCTTTTCTATAGCAAGTCTGACTCATTTTCTTTTAATTCTGTCTCTGGAGGGCTTTTTAAAAATATTTCCTTTTTTCTATTAGGGAAGAGATAATGAAAAGAGAAAAACTAACTTCTATTTTTTTCTCCAATATGAGAACAACAGGAAGAAGGTAACAAGAAGAGAAACCTATTTCTTTCTGAGAAACTTCTAATCATTTGAGTATTAGTACATCTGCAACATGAAGCAGGATATCAAACAGTCTAGAAATACCAAAACACACAAAGAGGTATTGGTACTACCAAACAGTATTTTAAAAGGAATGAGATGGAAAGAGGGAGGGAAAGGCATGAAGAATAACCTCTTAGAGTGACTTGGATGATTTTCCTAACTTCAAAAGGACTGAAATTTAAGTGACTTTTCCTACCTTACAAAATTTCAGAGCAGCCTGAGAGTCTATAGAAAAGATACTCAATATTTATTGCAAAGATTTGTAGGTATCTGAGGATGCCGCTATTTTTCCCTCTTGGCTTGCACCTCCTATCATTCTTAACCAGTATCCTAATAAGAACATTTCAGATGTGGTTTTAAAATGGAGAACTTACATTTACATTACGTATGAACTTATGCAAAATAAGGAAAAGATATCCAAGAGAAAAAAAATATGTATGATGCCTACAATACTAAAAAAAAAAAAACCCCACAATGACAAAGCTGACAAATTTGCTAAATATAATGATCAAAATTAGTTCAGGAGAACAGAGAAAGCACTGAAGAGTGAAGAAGGGCCTTTATGGTCTCTAGAATGTTGCATGCTCCACTGGTTGACTTAACTATTTGATACAAGGGAAAGCTCAGTGTGTAGGGTAGAGCTGGAGAGGGGGAGGGAGGATGACTTGGAAAAGAATTATGCTACAGGTACCAATAAAATTTCAATTAAAAAAGAAAAAAATTAGAATGCCATGTCTGCAGAATGTTTTTTTGTTTTGTTTTCCTTCTTTTTTTGGTAGGGATGGGGAAATAAATGGAAGATACAGCAGTACTCCAGGGCAACCTTCCTTTCAGCTCTAACCACATTCTTCAAATATCTAGGTTTTTGTCTTGTTTTGTTTTTTGGAGGGGAGAAGACAGGGCAATTGGGGTTAAGTGACTTGCCTAGTAAGTGTTAAGTGTCTGAGGCTGGATTTGAACTCAGGTCCTCCTGACTCCAGGATCGGTGCTCTCTTTACTGCACCACCCAGCAGCCCCTAAAATATCTAGGTTTAAACAAAAAAAGATCCCATTACTCTGGGAACTTCAAGGGGAGTCTCCTATGTTAATGAAATAACAGGACTAATCAAAAAATAAAAACAAAAAGGTAACGAAAAATAAGTAACATTACACTTGCATTGCAAAATTATTATTTTTGAAATACTATTGGCCAATTCTATTACTTCACCCTATTATCCATCATTTAAGATTTCAACCCAATTTTTCGTATAAATATGAGCATTGTTTGATCCCATATAATTATTGTGTAGAATATGGATTTCCCAGAAGTTGTCCTTAAATTCAGTATGGATGCTAGAAATTCCCTCTCAGATTTGATCTTACATTAATAAAGAAGCATCCATTAACCATGGGTTTTGAATAATCCTAATTGAAAATGTGCCTGTCTTAAGACCACAAAATGAAAGGAGTCAGTATGGTATAGTAGAGTGCACTAAGCCTTATTCTTGCCTCTTCTACTATTTGTGTGACCTTGCACAAGGGATCTCACCTTTCTAGCCCTCAGCGCCCTAATTTTATAAAACGAAAGCATCACGTTGCATCATCTTCGAGGTCCCTTATGGCTCTAATGGTCTATGACTTTATTCTTTTACTATAAGGCAGATTTCCTAATTAACATGTTGATATTGTCAATAATAGATATTGTACGGCTGTATCAGAGATCAGTGTTATCACCCTACTTGCCATCTGTTCTATTACACATTAAAAATATATTTCTGGATAAGGCATTATTCTTCCCCCCCCCAAAAAAAACCCAACAACAGGATTTGAAAATTGTGCTGTACGCTGCCTTTTATGCTTCAGTGTTCTGCCAACTGCTTTGCCCCTTGATAATTGATCACTTCTTTACCAAGAAACTTTAATTACATCACTCACTCCTTCTAAAACCTCAGCCCATTGTGGAACTCAGAGGTTTCCCTTCTGAGAGTTTTCTGCCATACAGCTTTTCATACAGTAGAAGTGGAGATTGTGTTTTTCATGCTCTCTTTTCTGTACATATGTAGGTCTTTCATGCCTGAAATGAATTTTCGGGAACCACTGTCTTTATGCTAAGCACATAGTACCCCCCAAAAGCTTACTTCTGAGGCGAATGGCCATGGCAGAGATGTTATATATTCCCTCTACAATGGAATGCAGAATTTAGGTTAAAAGGAAAAGGGAAGCTTTCAATTCAGAAGGTGAATAGGATAGTATTTAAACAATGAATTCCAGTGAATTGTATTTAAGAGACCAAAAATAAGTTTCATGCAAAATTTTTTTCATATGATTATAAATTAGATGTATTTTTGTTCACAGTCAGCTCTTGGCTCTATTTGGTTCTGAGAAGCATCTATTTGGTTCTGACAGCCATCTCGACCACATTTTTTCTTTTTTTCTTTTTTCTTTTTTCTTTTTCTTTTTATTTTTGCCTCTCTTCCGTAAATGACCTGTTTCTGTGAGGTTAATGCCAGTTAAATTTGGACTTGGACTCCCTGACACATTTTCCATGATGAATTGTTCAAGGAATGCTAACATTTTTTTCTATGATGTTTTGCTGTTTGGTGTATTAAACTGACCTTTTAGAGTTTTCCCTCTGCCTTGAAGCAAAGAAAAGGAGGGGGAGGATGTGTCCAGAACTCTCTGAAACACACTGGTCTGTGAATCTTTCTGCTTCAAGCCTGTGTCCTACCATGGTCAGCCACAAGGGAAAGAAGTATGGACAGTAGACACTTTACCGCATGCAATTCAGGGTAATGAGTTGTTAACTTCGGCTAGTTATGTAACTGACCTCTCTGAGACTCACTTTCCTCATAAGTTAAAGTACTGGATTAGATCAGTGATGTCAAACTCAAATAGAATGAGAGGTTACTACACAATACATAAGGATCCAGGTTGCATATTGACTTCAAAAACCACACAGTAACATTATCTATGTTCTATTGTATATTTATTTTAATACATATCTCGCAATTACTTTTTAATCTAGGTCAGAATGTTTGGACTAGATGATCTGAAAGGTTTCTTTTAGCTTTATTACCCTACAAATAGAATTTCACCATTCACTAATTTAAGAACTGGAAAGTGAAGCCTCAGATTATAAATAATTAAAGGATTAGAAACCCAGGAAAATATTGACAAAATGTTTATTTGTTTGCAAAGAAGAGGGAAGAAGGAGGTGAGAGAGTTCAATGGCCTCTGGTTTAGAGGTAGAGAGAAGGGACATATGAGTAAGTATATAATTTAAAAGGAGAATTTATGTAGGGTGCTTTCCTGTATCATTCAGTTGATTATAATTTAGAATCCCAATGGAGGCAAGACAGCACAGATAAAGCATGCTTTTAACTGCACAATTTCTCGCCAGTGCACAAAATGGTCTTTTCTGGAGAGATTTTTAATCTAGCTACTAAAAAATAAAACCAAAGACTGATTTTATATTTGCCCTTTTCTCCCTTTCCCTGCTCCACTTCTCCTAAGGCTTTCAGGGATCCATGAAAATTGCCCAAAGGCTAGAAGACAGGTAGGAAAAGGAGAAATAAAAAAATCTGGAGAGTTCATAGATTAGATAGAAAAATGCTGAATAATTGAGAATCAAGTCTGTGTATTTAGGAAGTATTTCGTAAGGATGCATATTTCCACATCAGTACTTTTCTGATACCTGTAGGGCCTCTTGTTGCTCTAGGGGCAAATCTAAACTTATCAGAAAAAAAGCATCTACAAGAATAGCATATTATTAGACAGAATTTGGTGACATCACTGCCTTCCAGAAACAACTACTTAGATGCTCCCTTTAATTGTTCCTAGAGTTATCCTGTGTGTCATAAAGCCCTACCCAAGAATATCTCTCCATCCCTTTCATGCCTCACTTTTCCATCCCTTCATTACCTCTCTTCGCTTTCCCTGCCTTCTCATCCCAATACATTCTCCCCTCTCCCTGCTCTTTCCCTTCCCCACCCCTTTCTCCTTCTTTCCCCTTCCTCTACTTCTCTCTTTTCCCCTTTCTGCCTCTCTTCTCCTCTTTCTCTTACCTCACCCATTATATTTTGCAACATTGTCCCTTTCATTTCTTTACAGATTGAGGATTGCATCAAAAGTGGAGTCATCTTTTTCCTTTCTTTCCCTTCCTTCCTTCCTTCCTTCCTTCCTTCCTTCCTTCCTTCCTTCCTTCCTCCCTCCCTCCCTCCCTTCCTTTCTTCCTTCATTTCTCTTTCTTTCTTTCTTTTTTCTTTCTTTCTTTCTTTGTGTCAAATGTATTTTCAGGCAATTAGAAAATTTAGAGCTGGAATGGTGACCCATTATCTATAATCCCACATACCAGGAAAACTGAGGCTGTTGGAACCCTTGAGCTCAAGTATTCTGGAATGTAATGGGCATGTCAGTCTGGTGTCTGCACTAAATTCTCCCTCAATATAGCACAGGCCCAAGGCTGGAAGGTCACTGGCTCGTCTAAAGAGGGGCCAAGTGGCTCAGGTCAGAAACAAGGTAGATCAAAAGTTCCCATGTTGATCAGTAGTGATATCAGGTCTATGAATAGTTCCCATGTTACTAGTCTGTATGAGATAAAGAGAGCCAGTCTTTAGATAAACAAATAAACAAACGAATGAATAATAGATAAACAGATAAATAAATAATGAAAAATAAAAATAAAAAAGAAATAAAATTCAGACCAAAGCCAGCCTTAGGCATTTGCAAGCTTAGAGATACAAATGAGTAATATACAACTATTCTTGTAAGGTTTTAACAATTTTAAAGAGAAATTGCCTTTGAGTTTTTGAAAAATACAGTGCACCAGGGAGTCAAATTATTCAAGCACCTCTCCCTATCATAGGATCAAAACATTTAAGAAACCAAGACAAATTCACCATGTGAATTATTTTATGGTTCTTTGAATGGAAAATCCTATTGGCCATTATGGCAGAGGGCACTGTATTTTCCTTGATATACCTGCTTTGGGGCCATATTTCTTCCAACCTTTTATAGTTTCTTTCCAAAGTGTTTTATAGTACATTAGAGTCACAGAATGTTAGGGCTAGAAGGGATCATTGGTGGCTTATGATTTATTTCACCTCTTTATTTCTGCACATCCAACAGCCTCTTTGAGATCATTGGTGAATGACTTAGAAGAGTTCTGACAGCATAGAATTCACTTCAGTATTGATGAAGCCTACACTCTGCCCTGCTCTTTCTCTCTTGAATGAATAATTATGGGTGGAAGGGGGGAAGAGAGCTAACATTAATTAGAAAAATAAATAAAAAGTGAAGCATTAAAGTAGAAATTGAGTAACCATTAGTTTATGAGATGAACACATGTCTAACTCTTCCTGACAAAGATACTGGATTGGTTTGCCATTTTCTTCTCTGGTTTATTTTGCAGAAGAGAAACTGAGGTAAACAGAAGTTAAGTGACTTGCCCAAGGTCACAAAGCTAGTAAGTGTCTGAGATCACATTTGAGCACAGTTCTTCCTGACTCCAGGCCTAGTGCTCTATCCACTGAGTAATCTGGGTACCTCATTAATATTAGCAAAGAAACTAATACTGTTTTCAAAGAGACTACTGAATTCATCCATTCAACAAGCGATCTTAAATACCTAGTATATGCAATGAACATACTGCATTGCCTATTTTCACTGAATTTTCAATGGGATAACTATGCTGATTTGTTTTTTTAACTACACTGACTGATTGCTTGACCAAGTCAACTAGTTTACTTCCAACAGCTCTGAGAAGATAGTGCTTTAGTTAAATCACTGTGACAGGTGTGAAAATGTCTATCCCTGAAACTGACAAGGGTATGTTAAATCACTCCTACAAGGCCCTCTGTGAGGGCAAAAATACCAACAAAATCTCTTTAGAATGCACCTCAAATTAAAAAAAAGATGCAGAACAAAAGTTCCAGTGGAAAGTTAAAATGGATTTCTTGCTTATTAGAGTGCATCACATTTGGGGATCAACATGGAACATAATATTTTATCAGGTACAAATGCTATAAAATATCCATAAGAATCTAAAACTGAAGGCACCTTAGAAATCTATCAATAAATCAATAAGCGTTTGCATATGCCTACAATGTGTCAGGCACTGAGGGAGGTGCTGAAGACTCACAAACAAAAATGAGACATGCCCTTCTCTCAAGTACCTTATGTGGCATCACAGGATATAGCTCCACTCTGCCACATGACTGACAAAGTAACATTTCTTAAACAAATGTCTACCTGTGTTACTCCCCTACTCAGAAAGCTCTAGTGAGTTCCTATTGCCTTTTTAAAATTAATTTTATTTTTTAGTTAATGTTTCCCCCAATTGCATGTAAAAACAATTTTTAGCATTTGTTTTTAAAATTTTGAGTCTGGGGTTTTCTCCCTCCCTTCTCTCTCCACACTGAGAAGGCAAGCAGTTTTATATAGGTTATATATATGCAGTCATGTAAACCACATTTCTGCATTTGTCATATTGTGAAAGAAAACACAGAGCAAAAAAAAAAAGAAAGAAAGCAAAAAAAAGTATGCTTCCTTCTATCTGCATCCATACTCTATCAGTTCTTTACCTGGAGATGGATAACATTTTTCATCATAAGTCCTTCGGAATTGTCTTGGATCATTTATTCTGAGGACAGGTAAGCCATTCAGTTGATCATTGTGCAATATTGCTCCTGGCTTAGAGTGAGTGTCAATGGTAACTGTTTCTCTTTGGGACAGCAACCTTGAGGGTCTTCCCCTCCCAGCTGATTTCTCCTTTTTATTTTTTTCTAATTAAATGACTCACTTTTTTTTACCATGATTTTATTTTCTTTAAATTTTTTTCCATTGACATGTTTATTTACTTTTAGTTTACAAGATAGGGTTCCTCATTCCCTTGAGTTTCAAATTTTCTCCCCTCCTTCTCCCCCCTCCCCCCCCATGGTGGTATACAGCCTTGACTCACTTCTTAAAGAGGCTTATTAACTGAGTGGGCTTTACCTCACTCTAAGTGAATCTGTGAAAAGGCCTTAGCCTACAAAGGCCAGGGTCTCCCACTGCATCCTGAGTCATCTTCAGTCATCGTGATGAATATCTGGTCCCTGGATCCAGATGACTCTGGAGGATAAAGTGATGCTGGTAATCTTGCACAGCCCTCCCTTACTCAAATCACAAAGTCAACTACAAACTACAAAGTCAACATCAGAGCTGATGTCGTGTCCTCTTTGAAAATGAAGGCCAAACACCACAACAATTGCCATTACTGCTGAAAATGTTCTGGTTCTGCTCATTTCACTTTGCATCTGTTTATGTAAGTCTTTTCAGATTTTTCTGTGAGCATCTTATATGTTATTTCTTATAGCACAGTAGTATTCCATCACAATCATATACCACAGCTTCTTTCATTGATGAGCAATAATTAATAATTCTTTAATTGATGAGCATTCCATCAATTTCAAATTCTTTGCCACCACAAATAGAGTCACATAAATATTTTTGTAGCTAAAGGCTCTATTCCTTTTTATTTTTTAATTTTTTTGAAATGCAGACCTAGTAGCAGTCCTATTGCTTCTTGAATTAAATATAAGCACATCTGTTTGGCTTTTAAAAGTCTTTCAAAGCTTGATGCCAACCTACTTTCCAGCCTTCTTATATCTTACTCCCCTGACTACACTCTATAGTCTGTGGGATCTGGATTTCATGTTGTTCTTTGCAAAAGATATGCCATCTTCTGTGTCTGTGCCTTTGCTTTTTTCCCATACTTGAAATAATCTTGTCTTATCTCCCCTTAGATTCCTTTACCTCCTTCAGGACTCTAGTCAAGTACAGCAGTCTACATGAAGACTTCAGATGTTCACTCCAACCCCAACTGCTAGTACCTTCTCTCTCAAATTAACCCTGTATTTATTGCATGTGTATTCTGTGTATTTTTTCTAGTCTATCTTCAGTGATAAAATACAAGCTCTTTGAGGTCAGGGATAATTTCATTGTTATCTTTGAAGCCCAGGACCTGGCAAATAGTAGATTCTTAATCAGTACTTATACAGTGTTTGAGATTGTAGTTTGGCAGCTAGAGGTGTCTATAGAAGTGTCTTCAAGTCATTCCTACCTTGTTGTGCAGGTCATGAGATTGTAGAGCTGTAGATTCAGAGCTGGAAGGAATCTCAGAGGCCATCTGATATACCTTCCCATTTTACAGATGAGTAAACTAAAGACTAGAGAAGGCTTGCCAAAAGTCAGATAGGTAGTACCAGGACCCAAATCACAACGGTCAGATTTCAAATCCTGGACTCTTTCAACTTCACCATGTAGAGCACCTCATCCAATCTTCTAATTTTCCTGATGAGGAAGCTGAGATCCAAACCAGTAAAGTAACTAAATGAGGAAGCAAATAACACATCTGGGGATTTGAATCCAGGGCCTCTGGCTACAAATCCAGTGCTTTTTTTTCACTTTATCCCAAGAAGCTTTGAATTCTGATTGACTGTTCTCAGTTTTAGATATCATCTGTATCAACTAATATTTTCTCCTCAGGAACAAAAGATTTAAAGGAAGTTTGTAGGAGTAAGGAAGGAGAGGGTGAAATGGCATATTGAGAGATCTCTCTGCTTGTAAACAGTGAAAACAAAAATATTTTGTTTTCTTTATTTATGATTTGTTTGTAGCATGAGGACTGAAGATTGCCTCTAGGAATAGGCTAGAGCCACTGGAGGTTTGACATTTAACCCCTACCTCACCCACTTCTGCCCCAAAACTCATACACCAAGCTTCCATACATAAGTGTTTTGTTTTAGAGGTGAAGAGGGAAGGAATAAGGGGAGAAAAAAGAAAGGGAACCTTAGGGAGAGCAGACTTCAGATAATACAAAACTTGAAACAACAGGAGACAGGCAACATGAGGACTTTGGGAGCATAGTAGGCAGGAGAAATGGAAGAGGCCAGCAAAGGTGACTAGCTTTCTGGTTTTGCCTAGTGTTGGCTGTTGAGATGGTGAAAATTCTCTTTGTGTTGTCTCTGGCATTTGTGAATTGATCTTGGTTGTCAGTGCCTAAACTGAGATGTCCAGGACTTCCTTGAGGGCCACAAATCTCAGCCAGCTCTAATTCAGTTCATATTTAAAGACAGGCTCTCCTCCTTTGAGGTTCATGCAATTCATAGCTAATGCTTAATCAAAATCCTTGTACCTATGGACATTCAGGTTACTCTCCTTCCTTCCTAAATGAGTTCAGTACCTAGCTCATAATGTTTCTTTCCTTTCCACCCTCTACTTACATACTTCCACACTTCAATACACATGCTGACTCTCTCAAACATTATAACCACTCAGTAGATGAGGATCTACTTCTCCATCTCACCTCAGCCACAAAGATGGTCTTAATCTTGATCTTGCAGTCCAGCAGGAATGGACCACTTCCATATTCAAGAATTCCAAAGTCCCCTTATCTGAACATAATCTATTGGCTTTCCACCTCTTCCTCTGCCTTTACTTAACAAACCTTACTCTTTATTTATATCACAACCTCTATTCCCTTGATCTGTCAGTTCTCTTCCAGGTCATAACCCCTGCACTAGCACTTTTTTCTCCATCTGGATTCTTTAGTGAACCAGTTCACCAGCCGTCTTAAGTCCCTAGCTGCCTTACCATTTTCCCCATTGTGCCCTGCCAATCCTCAGCCTTTGATCACTTCCAACATCTGAGAACCTCACCTCATATCTTACAGAAAATTATTGAGGTCCTTTGCTATCAGGCTCCCCCTTCTCCATTTTTCCTCATTTCACATAACTCAAATGTCTTCTGCCGCTATTTCCTCCATCTGTCTCACATGAAGAGATAGCTTTATTCCTTACCAAGGCAAACCTCTCTGTTTATTCAAGTGATCCCATTCTGACCCATCTTCTCTAAAAATTTTCTCTCCATCATCCCCACTCTATAGTGTATCTTCAGTCTCTCCCTGTCTACTGGATCTTTCCCTACCATCTACAAATATGCCCATCTCCCTGTCTTCCAAAAATAATGCCCTCACTTGATGCATTCATCCTTGTTCACTATCATCCTATATCTCACCCACCCTTTGTAGATAAACTCCTTGAGAAGTCCATCTATAACAGCTCTTTCTACTTTATCTCCTCTATGTTCTTCCCAGTCTCCTACAGTTCAGTTTCCAACATCATCATTCCACCACAAATGCCTTCTCCAAAGTTACCAATGATCTTTAAATTGAAAAATCTCATGGATTTTTCTTAATCTTTGTTTGCCTCTACCTCTCTGAAGTTTTTCATTTTTGATCACCCTCTTCTATTTAATAGCTTTTTTTTCTTTCTAGGTTTTTGGGACATCACTCTTCTGGCTCTTCTCCTCTTAAAACTCCCATCAGACTCCTTTGCTGGGGCCTCTAATCATGGTTGTCTCACAGGGCTCTGACCTGGGCCTTCTTCTCTTCTCCTTCTCTACTTCTTCACTTGATGATCTGTAGTGGCAACCACACTGGCAAATCCAGGATGGCTGCTAGCACAGGTTCTTAGATCTGCTTTACTAGGAAAGATAGCTGTTTAAAGGATCAACAATCTTTTTAAATTACATTCACTAGTTCAGGGGAAAATCAGCACCCTCAATTTCAGAGAAAATACTAACAGAGAAAATACTAGCCCAGAAATAAAGACCAACAGACAGGGTTCTGACTGTCTGAATCAATTATACACTTTACATACATCCCTGGATTGAGAGAGCCTTTACATCTGAGCAGCTGGGGAGCTCTGAGCAGATGGCCACTCAGAATCTCGACCAGGGAATCACAAGATACTTCTCATAAGTGAGCCCCCAAAGCACAATACCAACTCAGAGAACATATACACTTCTCAAAGCCAGAAGGCATCATGACTCAGTGCCTAATTAGAAATTAGCAAAAGGTGTGAAAGCCTTCCTACAAGCAAGTCTCTCATAAGAAGCTTTCCTTAATGCACACCACATGAGGTCTATTAATGGGCAGGGAAGATCTTATGTCTCATTAACATTACATGATCTCAATAGCTCTCCCGTTTAAAATATCATCTTTAAGCTGATGATTCTCAAATCTATCTTTCCTACCCCATCCTCTGCTAACATCCAGTCTTACATCTCCAATTACCTTTCAAACATCTCAAACTGGATGTCTGTAGACATTTTAAACTCATACTCAAGACTTAACTTGTTATATTTCCCCATAATCCCGCCCCTTACCTTCTCCATTACTGTAGGCAGCACTACCTTCCTCCCAGTCCCTCAAGCTCTCAACCTCTGTGTCCTCACCTCCTCATTATCTCTCACCCTTCATATTAAATTATCTCTTGCCAAGACCCATTAGTTTCACCTCTGTAATGTCTCAAATACACCTCCTTAACTCCTCTGACACTTCTACCACCCTGGTCCTCATTTCTCATGCTTGTACTGTTTCCCTAGCCTGCTAGTGGGTCTCCTGTCTTAAGTCTCTCTCCACTACAATCGATCCTCTATTCATCTGCTAAAGTAACTTTCCTAAAGTGTAGATCTGATCATGTCACTCAACCTACTGAAAAAACTCCAGTGATTCCCTTCTTGAGAAACAAATGCAAAATACTGTCTTTGACATTCAAAGTCCTTCAAAACCTACCTCGCTCACACACACACACACACACACACACACACACACACACACTTTTCTAGTCTTCCTGTACCTTTTTCTCTGCCCCATATTCTTCAATCCAGTGACACTGTTTTGCAAACAAGATACTCTATCTCTTGCCTCCAAGCATTTTCAGTGGCTGTCTTCCAGTGCCTGGAATGTTCTCCCTCAGCTCTGTCTTCTGACTTCCCTGGCTTCCTTCATCCCTGAACTTAAATACCATTTTCTACAGGTAATCTTTCCCTATCATTCTTAATTCTAGTGCATTCCCTCTTTTAATTATTTCCAGTTTATCCTTTTTGTACTTTATTTGCATACATTTATTTTGGCAGCTAGATGGCACAATGGATAGAATGCCTGGTCTGGAGTTGGAGGACTCATCTTCATGTGTTCAAATCTGGCCTCATATACTTTCTAGCTGTGGTTAATGACCCTGTGGTTAGTGATGCTGGGCAAGTCATTTAACTCTGTTTGCCTCAGTTTCCTCCTCTGAAAATAAGATGGAAAAGGAAATGGTAAATGACTCCGGTATCTTTGCCAAGAAAACCCCAAAGTAGGTCATAAAGAGTCTGACATGACTGAAAAATAACTCAATAACAACATACATTTGGTTCTTTGCATATTGTTTCTTCCATCATACTGGGAACTCCTTGAGGGCAGGGACTGACTTTGCATCCCTAACACTTACCACAGTGCCTGGCACATAGCAGGCACTTAATAAATGTTTATTAACTAATTAATTTGTTTTAACCTCCAGTTAAATCTCTGAAGTCCAGTCTATTGTCCTTATTATCTTTCTGCTTCACTTCTCTCACTCCTCTCAAAGAAGAAAGGTATAAGGGGGGAAATTTGGTGGGGACAGGGCCCTGCAATCTGCTTGGGAAGATGCAGCCTGGTATATATAATTGAAAGAATATTGACTCTGCAATCAGAGAACGAGGATTCAAATCCTACCTCAGTGATTGCTACTTGGATTATTTGGGGCAAGTCACAGTCTCTAGAACTAAGTTTCCTCATCCTTAAAATAAGAGGATTAGACAAGATGGTCTTTGAGGTCATGTTTAGCTCAAGATTGATGAGGCTCTGATCCCCGAAAGAAAAGTGAGTCAGATTTTTGTTTTCCTTTTGCTTACTTCCCCCATTCATCTTTATCACAGATATTCACATCCCCTTTTTTCCATGTGGCCTCCTACATTGTGTATCTGTGGATATTTATGTTTATATCTGACTCCCTATTTCCCACATATGTATATATACATATACACACATGCTGTCTGGAAATCTGAGGAGGATAAACACTTCATAAAACCTTCTGCCACAGAACCAAGCATATTGAAATGACTTTTTATGAAGATATAGAAACAACAACAACATTAAAAAAAAGGAATGCATGAGGCTTGTTTCTCCTGAGGGTTCAATTATTTAAAGGGCTGGTAGCAAACTTTGATTGATAAATCTAACCTTTCCTTCTCTCGCAATAGTTGATCACTGTGATGAGAACAGTTAGAGAATGAAAGAATAATATTTGGATTCCAGCAAAATAATGAAAATTCAGGAACTGCCTTTGACTTTTACAAGGTGAGAAAAGATTTCACATTTTGAATGGGTGATGGCAGGAATCCCTTTTAAAACCAGGCAAGCCTGGCGTTTGCATAATGCATTTAAAACTCAACCTTTTCAATTACAATTCTATCCCCCAAAGATTTTTTTGATCTTTCTAGGCCTGGATCCATCATGGAATATTAGAGTGGTGCCCTGCATATGAGGGCCATAAACAAGACTTGTAGGGCCAATAAGAGCCAAAAAAAAAATGTGTGTCTTGCAGCTTTGTGTAAAAATGTGCTCTGCCCTGAATTATACCTAACAAACTTAATATTCACAAAGTAGACAACTCTGGCCAAATTTTAGCACTTCAACAAAATTAGAGGCTAAGCGCGTAGTAATAAATCTATAATCCTCCTGGGTTTTTTCTACAACTCAGTATGTTCCATTAATCCCTTCTTTCCTTTTTTTTTCCTTCCTATGAATGTTCCTCCTAACCTCACCCATCCCTAGCCTTCTTCTTTTTTTTTTTTTTTTTTGCTTTTTTGGAGGACAGTTGGGGTTAAGTGACTTACCCAAGGTCACACGGTTAGTTTTTGTGTTAAGTGTCTGAGGCCATATTTGAACTCAGGTCCTCCTGACTCCATGGCCGGTGCTCTATTCACTGCGCCACCTAGCTGCCCCTCCCTAGCCTTCTTATAGTCTTCAGCAGGCATGAGGGAGTCAGCAAATATTATGGTCAAACTCCTTCAAAGTCTTTCTAGACTTCTCCCCATTTCTGACAATGCTTTCTATTCTTACAACTAGTTACCTGCCTTTCATGGAACTATAAATAACAAGCTCTTCCTGCCCATTACATTACCTTTCTGATAACTAAAAATGCCAGGCATACATGGTGAAGAAAATTCAGTAAACTTATTAATGAAATCAAATTTTATTTCAAGGGTTTACCAAATGTCAAGTTGGAATAATGTTTAGAAAAAAATTGATAGGTTTTTCCCCTTTAAAAGCAAAATAGGGGCTGCTTCATATAACTGAAAGACTGATAAACTCAAAGGCAAGAAATCTGGGTTGAAATCCAAACTCAGATACTTGCTATGTCATGAGCAGTGAGGTGGCATGACCTGAAATCAAGAAGATTTGAGTTTGAATTTTGCCTTGGACACTTAAGAGCTAAGTGACTTTGGGCAAGTCACTTAAACTTCTTTTCAATCTCTGTTTCCTCACCTAAAAAATGGTGAAAATAATAGCTCCTACATAATAGGTTAGTTGTGAGAATCAAATGAACTAGCATGTAAAACACTTTGCAAATCATAAGGTACTTTATAAATGTTAGCTATTATGATGATGATTTAGCCATTCATAGCTTAAATGGAGATAACTTCTGTGCTGTTTGTTTCATGTCATAAGATTATTGCAAGCCCTAAAACACCATATACATGTGAGTTGTTATTAAACAGTGATTTTTTATTTTTGAAATGTGGTTAAAAAAGATTCAAGTCTGTGATGGTCTAGTGGAGATGTGAAACCCAAAAAATTCACTCAAAAAAATGGTACCCAATCTTGAATGAAAGGAAAATAATTTTCTAGTTAGAAATCTTACATTGCAAGAGGAGAATATGGAATATCATTTAAAAAAGTAAATTTTACGGCACCAATGAACCCCTCCTGAGAGTGGTTTCTCTGAAAACAATGATGGTTAATAAAATGTTAAGTGCTCTTTGCAAATCAAATAAACCAAGGTGAAGCTGATTATCCAGGGTATGAATAAACTGCAGATACACATCGCATTTCTCATTCGTTTGGCATTTTCTGAGAATGAATCCTGGTACAGAGTCCTGTGTTCTGAAACCTCAGGCTTAGCACAGTTATCCTGAAAAATAAACCCCACCCTGTCCTACAAGAGATTGTCATCAGATTCAATTCCTGTTTAGCTATAGAGGGCGCTTGAAATAAATTTATTACTTCTCTGAATCTATTTAATGCATTTCAAAAAAAATTTTCAAGAAGTTATATGGTGGTTCAATTCAGCTCACTAAGTATTCCTGTAAATTACAGTGTTATTTGGCCATGAAAATTAACAAGCCATAGACAAAACAACACCAGGAGGGTATGTGGTGATGGAAACAGTGGACAACGATCATGAAAAAAAAAAGAAAATAAAAATGCCTATGTTCACATTAGACCAGCTGCCAGACAAATAATATTCAAATAAATGTCTTTGTCTCACTGAAGTATCATAAGCTTTTTGAGGCAATTGCTACTCATTCTGTTTGGCTGCTGGGACATCATGACCTAAGCAACATATACTAATGAAAAGAATATTCCAAATGTGAACAAAGACTACTGGTACTAGGAGAATGTTCCTTTGCTCTTGGGCTACTAGAATTTGCCCTTAGATGAGCAACTTACTGGAGATTTTGAAATGACTTTTTTCTACCCATTTTTTTTCTGGGCTTTACTACATTAGCATACATAGGCACAATTTTTCTGTTATGCAACCATTCCAAAATATAAGGAACATGATACTACAGTAATTATATGCCTTTTGTCATCATATGCCCTTCCTACCCTCTAAAAAAAGCAGACATATTAAGCAGTCTAATCAAAAGAATTCTATTGGTTTAGAGACTTTATCTAAAAAAAAGTGTGGCAATTACATCCACTAAAAAAAAACTGGAAAAAAATAACTAAAGGTATATCAACTTCTTTCAGTGAGGGTGTTTTTCACATTAGTCACCAAGGACTACTTCACATATTAATCTATAACGGGTTAGAAAACTATGGCCTGAAGGCCAAACTATGACCTTCCACCAATTTTTTTTTTGTGTGTGGACAGGTAGCTACAAACATTTTTGTTGTCTTTTTTTTTACATGTTAAAATACTACAAAACTTTCTTTTAAAATGAAAAAAAACTTTATCTCACAAACTATACAAAAATAGTGGGCCACTCTGCCCAATGGTCCATAATTTACCAAACCAGGGTTTATATCCTTGAATTCAAAGTGTTTGAAGTGATAGTTACATGATAAAATACTAGGGGCTCGTCTCTAAGAAAGACCAATTTTTATGTGGCCATCTGGTGTCACTGGAGATACTGTCAGATAATAGTTCCTATACAGACATTCTTCTATCTCTCCCACAATGCCTCATTTCTCTTGAAGTTGTTTTCACCTTTACTGTTACCTCCAGGCCCTTATATATCAAAGGTCCCTAATATATGTTTGTTGAGGATTTAATATGTTTGTTGAATTGAATTGAATAAGAAAAACCTTTGCCCTCATAGTCCTAGAGTTCCTCTTTTGAGAAACACTGACAAGACAGTCTCCAAGGTTCTACACTGATAACGTGTGACTACAGTGTGTGAGGGTATTTGGCTACCACACCAAAGAGATTTTTTTCTGATGAATATTTTGGCTTCTATACCCATGCTGATTGAATCTGAGTGATCATTAGGACAATGTCAGATTTACTGGAGAACTGGCAAATCTACCAATGCATGGTGCCAGTTTATTAGAGGATCCAAGGTTTTCTTGGCAACTGACTTGTTATAAGACACAATAGAAAGTCAATTACTCTGTGTCTTAATTCCTTCATCTTCAAAATTACTTGAGCAATGTCAGCCTCCATAATGGCTGGTCTTAGTGAACAATCACTGAAAAATAACTATAAAGTCATTCCAGGGTAGGTGGAGCAGACTGGTTAATGTTAGACAAGCACTTTCATTACTAATGGTTCAGGATTTTTGAGTCACAACCTGAGCTATTATCTTTGGGAGGAGAAGAATGAGATAAGGAACATCATTTAAAAAGATCTCCCTTTTATCAAGGGTGCTTACAAAGCTTTCATATCCCTCCAGGGAACTGATCCATCAGTCAATTTCTTCCAGCTTATGAAGTTTGGGAAAATATGACTGGTGAGCAATCTCTTTCTGTCTCACTCTTTTGCAAGGTTCTCCTCCATGCTCTTGGAGGCTAAAGAGAGCTTGATTAAAGTTGCTCACTATAATCCTATTATTTTAAAATATGGCTGCTTCCTCTTGGAGAGATTTTCACTCCACCAATGCTGTGTCAAAGTAGCACTCTAGTAAAAGCAGGTACATTTCAAAATGACAGCTCTAAAAATATCCTTTCTCCTTTTGTCCTCCATTCTTCTCTTTCCCCTTCTGAAACTTACACCCAATGCCCTGCCTCATCCTCAGTGTCCCATCTATGATTACTTCTAAAATGGAATTTCAAAAGAAAAAAAATAATTGTTTCATTTGCCCTCGGCTGCTTAGTGAAAAATTCCCACTGATTCCCCCATGAGCCATTAATATCCTTAGTATATGTACATCATTAATGTAAAAGTCATTTCATTTCTTTGATATTCTCCCTTCTGCTTTGGCTTTTCTTCCCCCCCCTTCCTTGTTTTGGGCTATGATTTAATGAATATATTTAAAGAAACAATCATTATCCTCATCGCCCTTCCTAGTTTCACATTCTCACCTCCAATCTCATTTTCAACCCATGTTTCAGAGATGAGTCATAGAAATATAAGAAACCTCTTTGTGTTTTTTCTAGACCAACCAATTATTCAAACTTTTTTTTTTCTATCTGTTCAGTTAGAGGAGAAACAGCATAAAGGCCTGATTATGCTCTCAGGTCCAGTGGAAAGATCTTAAGGAAATGGATTCACTAATGAGCCACAGTATGTTTTGGGGGTTGACAGCTACAATCATCAGGATTTTTCCTGACTCCAAATTAGCATTTTCCACCAAATGCAAATCTTTCATATCAGAGATAATAGATTTTTAAAAGGACACAGCCAGTCTAAAAAAAGAAGGGGAAAAACCCAACCTAATTTTTATGTTAATAACTTACTAATATATCTATCTACATTCTCAATGAAATTCAGAGGGTTTTGCAGAAACAATTTAACCCAGAATTCTAAGGAACCTGAAGAAACCCCGAATCACTTCAAAATAGCCCTATGAGATAAAGGTCAGGAATGATTATTGTTCTGCCCATAAGGTAGCTACATTTAAGAGAAAGGGAAGAAACCTGAACGTCAAAAGCCTCAATTTCTAATTTCACCTGCTCTCTATGTATGACATCAGACAAGGCACTTTGCCTCAGTTACCCTAATTATACATGAAAATATTACTTCTTACATCCTTCCAGCTCAAAGATGTTATGTGACAGAATGAGATACCATCAATGGGAGAATTCAGAGTTGCTTGTAAAAGAATTTCATTATTCTCTAACAATTCAATCCAGCAAATATTTTTTGGGTAGCTATTATGTGTAAGTTGCTATTTCCAGAGTATGAGAAATCACAGGATTTGTTACATGAAAGGATATTAGAGCTCATCTAGTTCCTCTTCCTTCTTTTTTCTGATAAGAAAATTGAATCCCAGGGCAGGTAGATGGTACAGCGAATAGAGCACCAGCCCTAGAGTCAGAAGGACCTGACTTCAAATCCAGCCTCAGACACTTAACACTCAACAACCATGTGACATTGGACAAGTCA
>CM053599.1:119742869-119772261 GCA_028646575.1 Pseudocheirus occidentalis | reverse complement strand
ACTCATTTCATAGTTGTATTTAGTTGTGTTAGATTGTGCGCTCTTTAAGGCCCCAAATTTTGTCTTTTTCTTCTTTGTATCACCAAGAGACTAGCACTATGACTTAAACATCATAGGCAACAAATAATTAGGTTTTTCTTTGTGTTTTACGATCACTAATCTAAGGACTTGGCCAGGGATACAAAACCGGAATATATCCAACATGAGACGTGAAAGTAGCTCTTCCTCCACTCTGAGTCTGCCCTCTATCCACTATATCATGTTGCCTCTCTAAATGTTTGTTACAGTGAGTTAAGTAGAATAGAACTGAAGACTCATTGTCTTCTCTAGAGAGAAGTAATCACATAGAAACTTTCTCCATTCTGAGTGTAGGCAAGCGGTGGATGAAAGGTGCCATTCACCCACATAGTGAGATAAAAGATGAAAACTTTTTCTGTGCTCTTTCTCCCACTGGGATGAATGGATGAGACTGATTCCTACCTATTCCAGTCAGTTGGAGCAGGTAACCTGGACATCCTAAATATCATTAGAGCGGCCAAAGGATTTTGTCCACTGAATAAGACCTCCATCTATATATGTGAACATAATTTTAGTGGATTTAAACAGAAAAAAAGAACCTAGGCGTAGAGGTGGAGGTGGAGAAGGCACTTAAGGACACATCTTTTGGCCAGTACTCTGATTCTGTAGCATGGGCATGAGGGACAAAGTGGCTAAAATGTTTAATCTTTCTTAATAACCACAAGTGAAAGGGATTGGCAAAGAAATGGTACTTAATAAAACAGAGTACAAAGACTTTTCCAAGATAGTCGCATGAATTTAATTGACTATGTACTATGCTAACATAAAAATTATAACTATAGAAACCACATGCAAATCTCCAAGCAACCAAAGGACTGGAAAATTAAGCTTGCTCCATACCTGGGAGTAGAATTGAGTGCATTCAAAAAAAATGTAAAGTAACATCAAGGGGATAGGGGCAAAAGGAGTGATTAGACTGGAAGAAGAGTAATGATATGGACCAGGAGAAGGTTAATTAACATCTAAAATCTACATCAAATGGTTTAGTGTAAAGGGACCACCGGAATGGGAATTAATAGGCCTGAATTCATGTGCCAATTCTGCTATTTACTACCGAGGTGGTCTTGTGTAAGGCACTTAAACTCTTCAAAATTCAGTTTCTTTGTCTGTAAAATAAGGATCATAAAATGTTCCCTGCTTGCCCTCTAGAGATGGTCATTTAGATCAAATAAGATAATGAACATGAAAGAATTTTGTAATGTTGTTAGATATTCAGTTTTGGTTGAAAATTGATATCTGAATATTAGGTATCATTCTGTTCTAACCCAGACTGCAACATTGTCTTCATCTGGGCATGGGTTTATAGTCATGAGTAACTACTGAAAAAGAAAAGAGGATATTTTGGATAACTAACATCAGTGTGCTGCCAATGATTAGTGAGATTTGATTATAATTATTGTGTGAGAAATTGAAATTATCTATTCATAAATTGAATTCCACATATAATATACTCTGAAAATCTCTTATACCATAGAAATGATTAATTGTACACTTACATATAACAAAATGAGATATTTGCAAAATAAAATTAGATAATATTTTCAAAGGCCTTTAAACAATTTCTGATACACAGTAGGCACTTAATGAATGCTTGTTCCCTTCCCCTAATCCTACTGAACTATAAGTTTTTTGAGGGCAGGTGTCTTGTCTTAACTAAATAGCATGTGTCCTTCCATATCACAAACAGTACATCATACCCAGAGATATAGTACATTGTTCTTAAATTAAACTGATGTGGGTTAGATGATTAATGCCTAAAAGTCCCTTCAACTTCAAAATGTATGAACATATGAAATGAATTAATTGTGAGAATTCTTTATGGGAATAGACACTATGGAGTTAGAGGAAACAAAAGAAAATACTGGATTTATTTTGTTGTAATGAGTTACTTAGACTGCATATCAAAAGATGAAGTATTATCTAGACTTCTTTAATTTTGAGGGCTCTATTTTTCATATCAGTATTTTGGAAAGAACAGTAGACTCAGAGTCTGAAGATCTGAAATCTAGTGAAATCGAGTATCTACTCTGTTACTTCCTAGATTCATAACTTGGAAATATCACTCTGGGCCTCCCTTTTCTAATCTATTAAATAAAGGCCAGTTAATTTCATAGACCCATTATCCACTCTAATATTTTATAAGAGTAATTTACTCCAGGTCTATAACTAAAATGGATTCTGTCAATAAGCAATACTTATTGAGCATCTGCTGTGCTCCTATAAAGATGGGAAATTTATTCCTAACCAAAGGAAACTTAAAAGCTGTTCAAACCAATAAATTTGTTTTCAATGCCTGCAACATGCGGTGCACTGTGATAGGAAATAGAGATATGATCAATCAACCAACAAGCATTTATTAAGTAATTACTTTGTAGAGGTACTTCACTGACTGTTAGAGTTAACAAAACAAAAAAAAGTATCAGTACTCCTTGTCTTCAAGGAACTTACATTCTAATGGGGAGAAATAAAACTACATGTATTTATATGCAAGATTAACACAGATTTTATATAGAAATATATCTTATTTTGTAGTCCAGGACAGGAGACATCCCAGCAAACTTGTGGCAGGCTCCACCTCAACAAACCAGTAAGAGTTCCTGAGCCCTAAGGCAGTGGATCAGGCAAACTTCAACACCAGGAACATGGCTTAGTACAGCAAGGGGAACTGACAGACTCCAGCTCAGAGAACCATCACATATTTCACTGCAGTCTTAACTGAGCAGGCTTCCTCCAATAGCCCCACCTCCCTATGCGTCAGTGCAGCTCTAGAGAAATGCAGAAAAAAAACCCACTTGGTCTCAGCAAACACCAGACACCACAACCAAGACCCCAGCTCAACACCAAGTAAGCTGCCAGACCCCTACAACCTCCAGTTGCCATTACCTGAGAACCGGGGCACAAACTAGTGACAAGGCTCCTGTACCTCAGCATGACAAGCTTGGGATAGTGCCCCCTGTGCTGATCAGGAGAGCTCAATTTCAAAAGCCATGAAACAGCTTGGAAAATGAAGGACAAAAATTGAATGTAGAAGACAATTCCTTAAAAAATACTACTGGACAAATGAAAAAAATCCCCTGAAGAATACAATTCCTTAAAAAGTAGAGCCAGTCAAATGGAAAAGGAGGTACACAATCTCACTGAAGGGAACTCCTTAAAAACTAGAATTTACTAAATGAAAAAGCAAATACTAAACCTAACTGAAGGAAACAGTTCATTGACAATTAGAATTGGACAATTGGATGCCAATGACTCTATGAGACATCAAGAATTAGCTAAACTAAATCAAAAGAATTAAAATAATAATAAAAAAATCTAAAATACATCATGGGCAAAACAACTGAACTGGAAAATAGACCTTGGAGAGATAATTTAAGAACTGTTGGTCTACCTGAAAGCCATGATTTTTTTAAAAAAGAGTCTGGACAGCATCTTTCAAGAAATTATTTTTTTAAATCTGCCCCAACATCCTAGAACCAGAAGGTTAAATAGTAATTGAAAGATTCCACTGATCACTTCCTGAAAGAGACCCCAAAATTAAAACTCCAAGGAATATCATAACCAAACTCCAGAATTATCAGGCCAAAGAGAAAACACTGAAAGCAGTCAGAAAAAAAGAAAACAATTTAAATATTGTGGAACCACAGTCAGGATTACACAGGACTTAGCAGCTTCTACATTAAATGATCACAGGGCATGGAATACAATATTTTAGAAAGCAAAGGAACTTTGATTACAACCAAGAATCAAACTATCCAGCAAAACTGAATATATTCTTTCAGGGGAAAAGATGGGCATTTAATGATATGGGGGACTTTGAATCATTCTTGATTTTAAAAAAAAAAGAAGAAATGGTGAGGAGGCAGACTTCAGAAAAACCTACATATTTACATGAACTATTCATGAGTGAAATGAGCAGAACCAGGAGAACATTGTATACAGTAATAGTAGTAATGGACAATGGTCAAGTATGAATGGCTTAGTTTTTCTCAGCAATGCAATGATCTAAAACAATTCCAAAAGACTCATGATGGAAAATGCCATCCACATCCAAATAAAGAATGACTGAGTCTGAATGCAGATAGAAGTATACTATTTTCTGGTTTTTTTCCCATTGTTTTTATTTTTTTATTTTTTTTATAATTTTAATTTATTTTCTTGATTACGAGGGTTCCCTAAGGGGGAAACCCTTGTCACTTAATCATTCAATCAATCAATTCACAATATATCAATCTTCCACTCATGGGGCAAGCATACATCAACTCAATCAATTCATAATACAATAATGAATCTTCCACTCATGGGGCAACTATACATCAACTCAATCAGTCATTAAATACAATCATTAGAAAACCACACAAATCCTCCACCCCTTCGAGTCCAGCAAGCCTCAATTTGTCCAAGGGAAGGCTTTTTCCTCATCTTGACTATGGGTGGTCTCTCTGATTCCCTGGATCCCCTTCCATGCTTCCAGCTCCCTCTTGAATCTGCCAGTCATCTGGATTCAGAAGCAGACACCTGCCAGGTTCTCGCCCAGTCCTCAGAAGTAGACAGCTCCCAGGTCCTTATCCAGTCCTCAGGGCAATCCCCAGCACACACTGAAGTTCACAGGGTCCAGCACATCTCAAACCCTTCACCACTTCTCTTGCCTGGAACTCAAGGATCAGCCAGGCCACAAATAAACAAAGTCTTATCCTGGTTATGCTTCTTCAGTCTTCAAGCAGTTCAGCTGGCCCTAGGACCCAGAAGGAATATGAGCCTTCTGGGTGGCCTTCACCAGATTCTGGTGTCAGGAAACTCTATCTCTTTTCTCAGTCAGTTTCCAGACACTGGGAGAGAAACTCTCTCTCAAGAAAACTCCAACTCACTTCTTCAGCTCCCAGAAGCTGAGACAATCCTGCTTCTTCCAACAGACAAATTCCAGTTCTGTCTCTCTGTCTCTAGAATTCTTCTTTATATGCAGCACTGGCCTCCTGTCTCAGCCAATAGCCTTCTTCTACCAACAGGGGAGTTCATGCCTTCTCAACAGTGAACAGGGCTCACACCTTCCAGACAGGGCTCACACCTTCCATACTTAGTCCTAAGTCTGTTAAATTGATTGCTATTACACCATACCAGATCTAAAGCTGTATTATAAATCAGCAATCATCAAAACTACTTGGTATTGACTAAGAAATAGAGTGAAGCATAAGTGGAATAGGTTACATACACAAGACACAGTTGTCAATGACTATAGCAATCTACTGTTTGATAAACCCAGAGGCTCCAGCTTCTGGGATAATAACTCACTATTTGACAAAAATTGCTGGAAAACAATATGGCAGAAACTAAGCCTAGACTAACATCTTACACCATAGAACAAAATAAGGTCAAAATGGGTATGTGATTTAGACATAAAGGGTCAAACTATAAGCAAATTAGGAGAGCAAGGAATAGTTTACCTGTCAAATCTATAGAGAAGGGAAGAATTTATGACCAAAAAGTAGAGAACATTATGAAATGCAAAATGGATAATTTTGCTTACATTAAGTTAGAAACTTTTTGCACAAATAAAGCCAATGCAACCAAGATTAGAAGGGAAGCAGAAAGTTGTGAAGCGATTTTTACAGCCACTGTCTCTGATAAATGCCTCACTTCATTTTGGGGGGGAAGTGGGGAGGGCAGGGCAATTGGGGTTAATTGACTTGCTCAAGGTAACAGGGCTAGTAAGTGTTCTGTGTCTGAGGCCAGATTTGAATTCAGATCATCATGATTCTAGTGCCAGTGCTCTATTCACTGTGCCACCTAGCTGCCCCCTCATTTCTAAAATACATAGAGAACTGAGTCAAATATAAGTCATTCCCCAATTGATAAGGAGTCAAAGGATATGAACAGACGATTTTCGGATGAAGAAATTAAAGTTAACTCTAGTCATATGAAAAAATGTTCTAAATCACTTTGATTAGAGAAATACAGATTAAAACAACTCCGAAGTATCACATTATACCTATCAGATTGGTTAACACAAAAAAACAGGAAAATGATAAATGTAGGAGAAGATGTGGGAAAATTGGAACACTAATGCATTATAGGTGGAGTTGCAAACTCATCCAACAATTCTGGAGAACAATTTGGAACTATGAACAAAGGAATATAAAGTCTGCCTACTCTTTGACCCAGAAATACCACTTCTGGGGCTGTATCCCAAAGAGACCATAAAAATGTGGAAAGGATCCACATGGACAAAATATTTATAGCAGCTCTTTTTGTGGTGGCCAAAAACTGGAAATTAAGGGGATGGCCATCACTGGGGAATGACTGAACAAGCTGTGGTATGTAAATGCAATGGGACACTACTGTGCCAATGATGAGCAGGCAGACTTCAGAAAAATCTGGAAAAACATGTATGAACTGATGCTGAGTGAAGTAAGCAGAACCAGGAGAACACTGTACACAGTATCAGTCACATTGTGTGATGACTAACTTTGGCAGACTTAGCTCTTCTCAACAATACAAGGACCTAAGACAGCTCCAAAAGACTCAAGATGGAAAATAACATCCATATCCAGAGAAAGAACTATGGAGCCTGAATGTAGACCAAAGCATACTATTTGTTCTCTCTCTGTTTTGCTTTGTTTTATTATTTTTTTCTTTTTCCTGGTTCCTCACATTTGTTCTAATTCTTCTATACAACGTGACTAATGTGAAAATGTGTTTAATAAGAATGTATATGTAGAGCCCATATTGGATTATCATGCTGTCTTGGAGAGGGGAGAGGAAAAGGAGGTTGAGAGAATTTAAAACTTATGTAAGTGAATGTTGAAAACTAAAAATAAATAAATAATTTTTAAAGGGGAAAAGGACACACACATAGAATATATATATTTATAACAGCTCTTTTTGAGGTGGCAAAGAATTAGAAATTGAGGGGATGCCCATCAATTGGGCAATGACTGAACTAGTTGTGCTTTATGGATGTAATGGAATACTACTATTTCATAAGAAATGGCAAGGAGGCAGACTTCAGAAAAACCTACATACTTACATGAACTATTCATGAGTGAAATGAGCAGAACCAGGAGAACACTGTATACAGTAATAGCAATAATGGACAATGCTCAACTATGAATGGCTTAGTTTTTCTCAGCAATGCAACGATCTAAGACAATTCCAAAAGACTCATGTTGGAAAATGCCATCTACATCCAAATAAAGAATGACTGAGTGTGAATGTAGATAGAAGCATGCTATTTTCTGGTTTTTTCCCATTGTTTTTATTTTTAATTTTTTTATAATTTTAATTGATTTTCTTGATTATTCATTTCCACAAGGTTTTGAGTTACAAATTTTCTCCCCTTCTTTCCCCTACCCCCAAGCCCAAAACAGTGATCCCACCCTAAAGCCCCTCCCACAGTCTGTTCTCTTTTATGTCCTCCTCCAATGCCCCTCTAACTTTCTAGTAGGGCAGGGAGGCTCTCCCTACCCCTGTCCCTGTATGTCTTATTTCCCAGTTGCATTTGATTGTATAGCTTTAAATTCTAGTGCCATTGTTTTTATTTTTTTTTCTTTCTCATGCTTTTTCCCCTTTTGTTCTGATTCTTCTTTCACAACACGACTAATATATAAATGTGTTTGATGCGATCATACATGTAAACCCTATATCAGATTGCAAGCAGTCTTGGGAAGAGGGATGTGGAGGGAGAGGGAAAATTTTAGAACTCAAATTCTTATAAAAGTAAATATTGAAAACTAAAAATAAATATTTTAAAAATAAAAATGGATAAAGATAAGAAACAGATAGATAATATAACAAGATAATAAATTGGGGAAATAGGGTG
This sequence comes from Pseudocheirus occidentalis, assembly GCA_028646575.1. Taxonomy (NCBI): domain Eukaryota; kingdom Metazoa; phylum Chordata; class Mammalia; order Diprotodontia; family Pseudocheiridae; genus Pseudocheirus; species Pseudocheirus occidentalis. The sequence goes on along the minus strand of CM053599.1, from coordinate 119,764,370 downwards.
TTCAGGGAAAACTATCAACTCTGGTGTGAGTGCTTAGTGAGGCCTTTTCAGAGCTGCTCATCCACCTTTGGTAACCACCAGTCACCACTTTACACCTGTGGCTCCAAGAAGCTATGGCATGTACCATGTCCACACCACAGTAAAACTGTCTTGGCAGAAGAGTTAAACCAGTTTGAGGGTAACAAACAGGCCTCAAATCCATCAGTGAGTTAAGGGAATGTCTACCCCAAACATATGTAGATTTCCTCTGGCAGAATAGGCAGATGAGAATGATTTGTTACAATGGCCATAAAGGCAGCTAAAACATGTTATATGGAGTACCTAGAGTTTGGTCAGACATCAAAGATGCCACAGTCATCCCAGTGGATGACCTAGGCCATCACCAATCATCTTGACTATGTCCTACCACTGGACTTTGATGACTCTGGAAGAGAGAGTGAGGCTGATGACTTTGTGCAACTCTTCCTCACTTAAATCCAATTCATACATAAGTGGAGACATCACCCTGTGACATCATGGGCCTCTTTTAAAATGAAGGACAAGCAACAAAAACAACACAAGATAAACACAGAGTAAATGGAAGTCCAACTTGGCAGGGATAGTCCTAGCAGCTGAGTAAAAGACAAAAGGCCTCCTAAAGGAGATAGTCAATATGCTCAGTCTTAAGAAAGTCAAAGATTCTAAGAGTTGAAATTGGGAGGGAGAGCATTTCAGACATGGTAAAAGGCTCAAAGATGTAAAGATTGTGTGTCATTCATAATGAGAAGAAAATGGGCTGGTAGGGCTGAAATGACAGAGTGAAGGGAGGGGAGTAAAGTTTAAGCCTCAAAGACATCAAGTTGTGAAAAACTTTAAATGCCAAATAAAAGATTTTATATTTGATACTAGAGGTCATAGGAAGCCATTGGATCTTATTGATTAGGAGAATGAAATAGTAAGAACTACACTTTAGGAAAATCACTTTGACATCTGTATGGAAGAAAGGAAGTACAGACATTGACTGTAGACCTCTTTTTTTAAGGAGTTTAACTGAAAAGAGAACGAGATATAAAGGCAACAGTATGATAGAAAATGTTTTTAACAACCAGTCCTCGGGAAAAAAGTTTATTGGACATAATTTTAGGTTTAATATACATCATTAATAGTTTCTCCATTGCTAATTCTTGTGGAGTAAATGCTCAAACTGATCATTTAAGAACTAGCTCACTATCTGGTTTGAGCTGACCCCAGCATATCCCTGGGGATGTAAAGGATACAGAGATAAAGAAAAAAACAAATAATCAATTCCCATCTATCAATCCAACCCTCTCTTCTCTCTCTCTCTTTCTCTCTCTCTCTTTCTCTCTCTCTCTCTCTCTCTCTCTCTCTCTCTCTCTCTCTCTCTCTCTCTCCCTCTTTCTCTCTCTCCCCCTTTCTCTCCCTTTCCAAATTGACTCAGCTGACAATTGTCCACACACTCCATGGGTACAAGACATCTTCATAGACACTTAAGTGACTAACATGTGGAAAGGCAAGGGATTATTTGGGACAAATAGTCCCAAAGATAAAGAAAAAACCAAACAAAAAAACAAATATCAGGAAGCTTCTAATGCAGTAGGCCAGACTGGAGAAATACACAATTTGCAATACCACAGAGTGACAATATAAGTTGATAATAGTTACATAGAAGTACAAAAAGTCTGGTACAAAAAACTCAAGAGAAATACTATTTACATTTGGAGGGAACTAAAGGAGGCTTCAGAGAGGATCTTTTACATAAAATGAATTTTGAAGGGGAAAAAAGGATTTAAACAGGTAAAGGGATGGAGAGAATGTGTTTTAGACAGGTAAAGGCAGCCTGTAGGAATGGGCAGAGACAAAAGCAGAAGGGTTAAAATCTGGGAACAGTTATTAGTCTCATTTGCTATGGAACATAGAAGAGAGATGGATGGAAGAGTAAAGATCACAGAATCATGAATTCATGGAGCTCTGCTCTGGAAGGGAATTTTGAGAATTTTTCATTCACCCCTCCACCGCCACCCCCTATGATTTTTCAAGTGAGGAATACTGAGGCCTAAGGAGGTTAAGGGACTTGCAAAATGTTATGCAGTTAGCAAGTGGCAGAGCTGGGGATTAAAGTCAGGTCTACTGATTCATAACCCAATTCAAAATCATTTTGATTCATAGTGATTTTCAAGTGCTAATGATCTCTCTCCCCATGCACCTGGATGGTGTAGGGGGCCTGCACAATCTGCAACCTGCCAAAGGATTTTAAGTGGCCCATGAAAAATGTAGAGGAATACACTGTTCACAGGCCACCTGAAATCCTTTGGCAGGCTGCAGATTGTGTAGACCTGGTGTAGAAAACACTCTTTTATCTTCCTTGTCTTTAAGTCTCCTTCAATGAAATGAGATGAATTCTTCAAGTCTAAGTAGTATCTCTTTCCTTAGAATCCCTAATAAGATTATTTTGCATCATCATCATCAAATTGCTGTGACTTACTCAAATTTACCATAGACCTTTCCATTGCTTTGGGATCACTGACAATTTTTTGCATTGTTATTGTTGTTGTTGTTCCCTAATAACATGCTCTTCTATGATTTGTAGTCACATAGCATCATTAGGAGGATATTATTGTTAAAAAGATAAATTTTTAGAACATGGCCCAGCTTGGGATCATTGAAAATATTATGAGCTTTCCCAAATTCAGTTCTATTCATCTGCTGATCTATCAACATATCTACCTCTAGCTATCATCCCTCTGACTGATTATCCATCTTTCTATCATCCAACTATCTTAATCTCTATCAATGTATAATCTATCAATCCATCTATCATCTTTCAATCAATCTCCATCTATTAATCCAATTCTCTATCTATTGCCAGATTGACTCAGTTGTTTACCATCCCAATTGTCCACAGACTCCATGGGTATAAGGTCTCATCTTCACAGGCACACAAGTTACTAAAATGTTGAAAGGCAAAATCTTCTGCATAGTCAATTTGTTGAATACATAACAAAGAGTGTAACTCTATTTTTAACACTTAATTTCATTCATGTTTTGTTATATTTTAAGTTTAAACTGTCTCCTTATGTCCCTCTTTCCCTACCCTGCACTAGAGAAGATTTCACATTTCACAGAGAAATATATATATCTAAAACCATACTATGTGTACCTTTATTTATCATTTCTTTCTATGAAGGTGTATAGCATCTTCCTTTAACGGTCCTTTGTGGTTAACTTGAGTATTTTTAATACTCAGGATAACTTTGTCATTAAGATTTTATTTGAACTATATTGCTGTTACCATATACAATATTTTACTGGTTTTGACTCTCTTTACATAACACATGTTACAATCATGAAATATTCCTTGATAGAATCAATTGTAGAGGTAGTTTTGTTAAATGGTCTTCTGACTACAACCATCAAGAAAGGCAAGTAATGGGGCGGCCAGGTGGCGCAGTGAATAGAGTGCCGGCCCTGGAGTCAGGAGGACCTGAGTTCAAATCTGGCCTCAGACACTTAACACAAAAACTAGCCGTGTGACCTTGGGCAAGTCACTTAACCCCAACTTCCCTCAAAAAAAAAGCACAAAAAAGAAAGGCAAGTAACATGGATAAATGAGCTTGTCAAAGGTATTGACCACTGTCCTGTATGATATTCTGTGCCAAGCCAAAATGGAAGAGATTCCTTATAAGTGGGGAGCTTTTCTAGATGGTTCTGATTGTGTCCATGGTTATATTTCATGTCCATGAAAGAACACAGAGCATTAATCCTTTCAGTTTATGGATGAGGAATATTAGGTACATAGAACATAAGATATTGTTAATGATGGGATTCAAACCTAGTTCTTTCTAACTCCTAAGTTCAGTTTTTTGGCTACCATTCTACACTACTTCCTCCTATCATACATGTTAACAATGTAGTTTATGATAATTAGAATATTTTAGTGATACTTTTTATTATACTTATTACACTTAAGAAGTAAAGTTGGAAGGGTTTGTAAAGATCATCCTGTCCAACTGCCTCATTTTACAGATGAGGAAGCTGAGGCTTAGGTAGATGAAATGTTTTACTAAACATAAGACCAGTGATAAGTGTTGATGCTTTGATTTAAACCCAGTTCTCCTTTTTGACTATACGACAGAATGAACCCCTTATTCATTCACAAGTCAACATTGGTAATATATTATATCTTATTTGTGCTCAACATTCTTCTTTCCATTGTTTTTTGGGTGACTTATACGATTCTTCTGAGTTTTCAGTGGCCCAGATAATGACCTTATATCATCACAAACAGATTGTGCTTTTAATTAGATTTTTCAGCATTGAACAGTTTGGGGTCATCTAAAGTACCATGCACTTTCCTAAATGTATATGTCTATAACATACTAAGTGGCTGACTCCATGACTCATCCATCCAGTTGCATGACTGAGCAATTGGCCTGCTTCATCCACTTTGACTGTACAAGGTAAATGGTTAAATCAGTGTCTTTCATATTTCAGTGAATTTTATTGAGAAGGGTCATTCATGTTCTGGGGCTTGATTAAATTATTGCAATATCATCTATGAATAAGAATATTTGAAACTCATACACAATTGATGGAAGTCTTCAGGAGGGAATTTCCAACTATACACCACTGAAAACCAAAGACATGCTGCTTTCATCTACACTGAGCTATTAAGGATGTTTCATTTCCTTCTGGCTGATCTGTGCTATGCAAAATGATTGACAGTTGTGTTGATTCTCTGTAATGAACTGAAATTTTCAATTAACTTGAACAAGGGAGGGTGGGAGGGGGGAGTGCAATAATATGTATCATTTGCTTTTCGCCCTATGTTTAGCTGGAAGCTTTTGCCATTGAGCTTTGCTTTTCTCTTCAGGCTAATGGTAATGTAGATGTTCATCCTAATGCATCAGGAAACTTCGCATTGTAGTGAGCAGTCAGTCACTGCAAAGTATTTATCCTCCCAACCCACCACACACACACACACACACACACACACACACACACACAATGACCTTCAGTCCTTTTCCTTTTTAGCTTTCTTCTTATCAGAAGATGTCAGCACTTAGTGCAAGGACAAATGCCTGCATTTTTGTGAGAAATGCAGACAATACTGTCATGAGACAAATAGCCATGTAGAAGAAAAAAAAGGGAAACTTTCCAAAGGTTTAACTTGCAAAGGAGAACATTTCAATGGACTCTTTATCCTATACCAAATATCTGAAGTAAAAAGGTTGGGGGAGGGCAGAGCGTATAATACAATAATAACCACAACCCAGATTTTCTATTCCATTGAATGAAGGGAAGTTTTTGCTCATTTGTTTTTTAATAATTGCAGCAAAAATGAAATCTTCAAATGCCTTTCCTAATGCAATGTGTGTTCTCCCTCCCTTGGATTATACCACTTATTTCTTTAATTATTCATGATACTCAGTTCATGATATGGTACTATGAATGAAAACAGATAACAACCTCTTATCAAAATGTAATCCCAAAGACTAGTTATTTTCTTTCTTCCCCTCCCCATCCCCCAGGCTCCATTTCTGTCTAACAATTTTCTTTTAACCCAACTAATCACTTTTACTTTAATCTGTTAAGATTCAAGTAGAATGTGTTTGCTTCTTCAGTGTTGCTGATAGAATGAACAACTTGATACATTGCTATCAGGACAGGGACTTTCTTCGACCATATGATTTCTAAATCTGATTACATCTCTTTTTAAAGCTCTGAGGGAGTTGATGAGACATTTGGCAGGGATATGTGTGTGTGTGTGTGTCCGTGTGTATACATGTATACACACAAATGCACATATAATTGTATGTAAAGATGCCTTCTGATATTGTTTCTTTCCAGACAAAAATCATTGATCTCCTTCTGAAATTTATTAAGAAAGCTACCCTCATCATAAAATTTTCAAAACAAGGTAAGGATTATGGGGAGACAAACCAGCCCACAGATAGAAGCAGAGACAGAAACAGATAGATGAAAAACTCAAGAGAAGGATAAAGAGGAGCAGAGAAGGGGGTAGAGAAAGAGGGAGGGCAGGGAGAGACAGGGGAGAGAGAAAGAGAGAGGGAGACAGAGAGAGAGAGAGAGAGAGAGAGAGAGAGAGAGAGAGAGAGAGAGAGAGAGAGAGAGAATTAGAGAATTCTCGGCCTTCTTGTTTCACAAGATAACTATTATTGCTTCAGCAGCTTCTATTGCCATATGTGTACAATGAGTAAATGAACATAAAATTGAATGAACACATAAAAGAAGGATAAACCCACCCAGCTTAACAAATCCACTCTCCCACCTGCTGTGCCCTGAAACATGAAGGAAACGTCATTTTGGATCCTAAGGATTAGTAAAATAACAGCCTCTGTTAACAGCAAAGTCATGTGGGGAAAATGATAATTTTTTTAGTCTCTAATCTCCAGGGCTACCAGTAAGGGCTTTTCCCTCAAAACATTGCACCTGGAGATAGCAAAATGGTTCTAATTGGCAAACCTAACAAATATACCTTGGAAGAAATCAAGAGTCATTAGCCCAAATGAATTTTTCTCACTCCGGTTGGAAATGAAATGGCTGAGTTTGCCTTATCATTCACTTAAATAGTCAGTGGGGAAAGGGGTGGGAAACTATGCTAATGCAGTGTTATGGTTGTGAATTTAAATGCACTAAAAATGGAAAAATTTAAAGTTCCTCTCTCTGCATCATCCATAACTCACAAATATTGCATATAATACTAAAAATGTAAAGGGTGCTTCTGATATTCCAAGTGCTTTACAAACATTATCTAATTAATCCTCACTACCTTCCTCCTAGATAGGTGGGAAATTACTATTGCTGTTAAGATCTAGCTTTCCTAAGGTACTTAATATTTTTAAATGAATAAACATTCATTTATTTATTAACTCACACTGTTGTGAGGCAGTGCTGTTGACAGGAAGGAACATTTTAGATATGGCATAATGAGGTCATTGGTGTACTGCATTCCTGTACTTGTTCTGTGTGTTCATGCATTGAATGAGTTTTTTTTAAAAGGCACTACTATTGGGAAGACACTGCTAGGCCCTCAATGTACAGACAAGCCTTTGCTTTCAAGGGATTTACATTCTATAGAAGCTTATAGTATACACCAAGTAAAAGTGGGAGGTGAGGGAGAGGAAGAATTAAACTGATATAGGGTGTGTGTGTATGTGTGTCTGTGTGTGTGTGTGTCTGTGGCTGTGTCTGTGTATATGTGTCTGTGTCTGTGTCTGCATGTGTCTGTCTGTGTAGAAAATAGAAGGTAATCTCAGAGGGAAGGCTCTGCTGGGGAGAGGTGTTTCTGGAAAAGTTTTCTGACTTTGAACTGAGTTTTGCAGGAAGCCAAGAAGGGCAGATGTGAGAGGGGAGAGTGGTTAACATATTATATACTCCTCAATCTTCCCATCATCAGTTTTCATGTTTCCTAATCCAGTGTTACATTCTTGCTTCTTTACCAATTAATCCCCAACTACATTCTTGAAAACCAAATGACTTTCTTCCTTCCCACATTATTTTCCCTACCTTCCTTGTCAGTTCCACCCTAAACCTTAGTCTTTCCTTCCTACTATTTCCTCATCCTGTCAACCCAATAGATTCATCTGCCTAATTGACTTTGCAGCCCTTTCATTTGCCTTCTCTCAAACTTCTCCAGACACTTCCAAAATCTTTGATACGTCTTTCCTGGTAGAGGCAAAGATCTTTGTAGGTATCACCATGATTTACTGGTTCAGGCTTAAGTCTTTCAGTTTCTCTCTTGATACATTAATAATTTCATACTTATCAAGTTAAAACAACCTTTTGAAATCACTGGACAAAGATTCCATTACATGAAGAGCTATCAAATACTTTTGTTTTGTTTTGGTACAACCAATATACCTTGGATGTCATCTGTACACTTAAGGTAACTAATAAAGATATTTTGGTCTGACCCACTCTTTAATTTAGAGGTCATATTTAATTCTAATCAGGGAAAATGGTAATGAATTTTAAGCTAAGTAGAACCACATGGTCTTATTTCCCTCAAATTATATATCATTTGGGAGAGGGGATATTATTGTTCTAGAAGCATTTTTCTTGTTGTTACTACTACTATTACTACTACTACTGCTACTGCTTCTACTATTACTCCTCCTCCTCCTCCTCCTCCTCCTCCTCTTCCTCCTCCTCCTCCTACTCCTACTACTATTGCTACTACTACTACTACTACTACTACTACTACTACTACTACTACTACTACTACTACTACTACTATGTCATGATATCTCTCAGTCTCAGGAACCTCAAGTAGCACCTCAGGCTAAATCTCAAGTAACCAGAGAGATAGTACTGGGAAGGGGAGATTTCCCAGAGTCCGTCAAATCACATCACATAAATCACGCAGTTCTTTCTGATTAAGGGCAATATTTTCAATTTTGGCTAAAATATCCTTGAAGAGGAGGTGGGACTAGAAAATCTCAAAATCTTCATCTACAACATTCTGTGATTCTGAGAGCAATTTTAGACTCTACACATTAAGTTTCAGAGTTTAGCTCAGTAGCACTTTTCTGATTACATAACTACATTATTTTGACCTTAGTGTTGTACACAACTTAGATTGAAAAAAATAAAGGAATGCCTTTAAAAAAATACAAAAAACTCGTTAGCTGCTTGTTTTGACTCAGTGACTAGTGTCACAAATGGCTCTGTTTAATCTCATGCGTGTTTTGGTTCCATATTGACACTTATATAAAGTAGGTGACACTTTTCAGGAGACTGTGTAAAATCAGTTGTGTTCCTGTGAGAAATTTCAATAGCAATTTCCTGTGAAGTTGGAAGCTCAGAAGGATCCAGATTTGGCCTTTGTACTTCAAATGGCTCTTCCTGTGCTTCTCAAAGTATCCCCAGTCGAATAACATTAGCTTGACTAATTATGAGGTAACTTCTAGGATCCAGAATATTCCCTTCTCCTAATTTCTGGTCAAAAACAGCATACAAGTAAAACAAAATTAATTGAGGGTAGCATTATAGATTCATAGCCACAAGGGCTTTGTTGTTGTTGTTCAGTCCTGTCTAACTCTGTGATCTCCTATGGAATTTTCTTGGCAAAGATCTTGGAATGGTTTGCCATTTTCTTCTCTAGTGGATTAAGGCAAACAGTGGTGAAATGACTTGCCCAAGGTCACACAGTTTGTGAGTGTCTGAGGCCAGATTTGAACTCAAGTTCTCCTGACCCCCATGCTCTGTCCATTGAGCCCCCTAACTGCCTCAAGAGACTTTAGAGGTCATCTAGTCTGACCTCCTGCATTTTATAGGTAGAGAAAATGAAGGCAAGAAAACTTGTCACTTGTCCAAGGTCAAAAAGATAGTAAAAGAGGACCAGGATCATCTAACTTCAGATTTAGCATTTAGCATTAGTAGACTGGTTTAGCCATATAAATAATAGAAATTAACATATCTGGTATTAAACCTAAAAGTCTAAAAATCAGTCATTCCACTTGTAAGTACAACACAAGTTCTGGGCCACTATTTCAACCTCCCTGGGGTCCAATTAGCAGGTTGCATCCCCAGAAGTTGGCTGGCTACTTTTCTCTTCAAGGTTCAAGTGGTTTCCTAATGCTATACCTCAACAGTCCCCATCTATATGCTTTCCTTTATTGATTATTACTTGATTATGATTATACATAATTAACTTCTAGAAACAGTTATTTATTATGGTGGCAAGCACTTGGTAGCAAACATTTCCCCAAGTCAGCAGTCAACTTTCGCCACAAGTACTTAGAATCCAGGGAAAAGTAGGCACATAAGGCAAATGACATTATTTTGCTAGACATCCTTTTTCTTTCTTTCAGAAGACCCTCATGAAGGTTCTGTTAGGCATGAAATGGATTTCTTTTGGGGTCCTTTTTATAATACTAAAGCTATATTTCCCAGTGTTCCCAAGTGTTTTCAGCTCCTGATATCAACATCACTTTAAGTTCTGAAAGTTCTGCTAGGACACTGATGGGGAGTCTAAATACTCTGACCTTTCAAAGTTCCTAACACACTCCTCTTCTGGATTATGTGGGTAAACAGAGGTCCTCCAACCTACCATAGTGATTCCCTTTAAGGGCTTTGAGGGGACTGCTCTCTCCTCTAGGCTTCCAGACACTCGAATGCTCAGGTTCTAAATGAACTGGCTACTTTATACAATACTGGCAGGGCATGACTGAAGCACCTTACCCAATCCTAATACACTTCCTGTACAGCATCACAACTTCATACAATGTCCCAGAGAGTTCCGTTATTTCCCCACTTGATTAGCCAGGTTAGTAGTACCTAGTTTTATACGTTTGATCGACTAAGGAAGTGATTCAATGGAGAGATGCCTAGCCTTGTTCATACCTAGTTCATCCCTCTTATTTACTGATTCAAGTACTGGCTCTTCATGATTATTGAGGAAGGGGTATGGAGCACCACTCTCACACAAATAAATATGCAGAGTTTCATACTCCAAATAGATAGATAGATATACATATGTATATACATATGAACACAAACACTATATATGTATGTATATCTGAGTGTATGTGTGTGTACTTTATATATACAAATATACATAATATTAAATATAAATGCTAAATATATATAATGGATGCTAATTATACACATGTTTTCTCAATGATTGATTGGATCTTTACTAAGGTCTAGGCTGTAGATCAATGCTTCTCAAATTGTGGGTCATGACCCCATATGAGGTCATATAACCAATTGTGGCGGTCGCAAGAAATTTGACAACAGTAAAAAGTTTCTGAATGCAACTACCAAAAACTAATTCAAAATCAAATGTGCAATGAACCTGAGGTATTTCTGGCAGCTCTTGCCCATGCTGTACTGTGAAACTTGGTTGTGAACACACAACATGCAGATTGCACCATCCTGTCACTCAACACCAATGAACAAAAAACATAAGATTAGATTAAAGATTATTCAATTGTAGTGTTTTCAACTGTACATACACAGTTTTCTGCACTTACAGAAACATAATAGGTTAATTATGGAAAATAAAGATTTTTAATATTTTTTTACTGTCATTCCTCATCATGTAAGTATCAGCAAATAAAGAAATAATATTTCTCCACCATCACTGCTATATGTGTATGTAAGTGTGAATATCACTTTTTAATTAAGCACAAACAAATGTAATTTCATGAACTAAAACTAGTATTTATTTGGCAAATTATTAGCAACATTTATTTATAATTTTGGACAAAAATATTTTTGGCTATGAATATGTGGTTAAATGCAGACAGAAGAGGTAAAAATACTGATGACAATGTGGTAGAATCTTCACTACAAGATAGCAGTATACCTAAAATGATAAGAAAAAGAAATTCTATCAAATCATTTTTGCGATATGGATTTACTTCCAAGAACAATGATGATGTGGAAAAACCTCTTTGCTTAATTGGTAATGAAGTTTTGGTTGCTGAGAGCTTGAAACTAACCAAACTAAAATGAAAAGTATTTACTTGCAGATTACAAAACTTCTTATTTAATTGCAAAAATTAAAAAAACCCTACATGATAGAAGATCTCATATTACCTGCTGTTATCAAAATGTCAGAAATAGTTAATGGGGAAAAGTATGGGGATGAAATTTGTAAATTTCTTTATTTAATGATACTTTTTTCAAAAGAATATCTGAAATCAATAATCACCCATTCCAGCAGCTTATTACCAGGCTTAAAGGTAGCCAAAAGTTTGCAATTAGCTAGGTGAAAAAAAACTGATATTTCTTACATGGCACAGCTGTTATTTCATGTAAGATATGTGTGTGAAGGAAGCATGCATGAGGAATTACTGTTTTGTTACCCTTTGGAAGGACACATGAGAGGGAAAGATATATATATATATGCATATATAGATATAGATATACATATCTATATATATATATTCCTAAAATTGATCAAATTTTCATAAATGAAGGTCTACCATGGAAAAATTTCATTGGAGTCTGTGCAGATGGTGCTGGAGTAATGATGAGTGAGAATGTTGGATTTGTAGCAAAAGTTAAAGCTGGTGGCAATGAAAATATCACTTTCACTCACTGTATGATCCATCAGGAAGCATTCATAGTAAAAAAAATTATATATATATATATATATAATAGGACACTGCTAGGACACTGATGGGAAGTCTAAATACTCTGACCTTTCAAAGTTCCTAACATACTTCTCTTCTGGACTATGTGGGTAAACAGAGGTCCTCCAACCTACCATAGTGATTCCCTTTAAGGGCTGTGAGGGGACTGCTCTCTCCTCTAGGCTTCCAGACACTTGAATGCTCAGGTTCTAAATGAACTGGCTACTTTATACAATACTGGCAGGGCATGACTGAAGCACTTTACCCAATTTATATATATAAAACCAGTTAGGTGCTGTGCTTCACAAAACTATCAAAATCATTAACTTCATTAAAAGCTAGTCATTTGTTTTCAAACCTTTGGAAAGACATGGACTCCAGTTACAAAAAATTTATTACTACATGCAGAGATAAGGTGGCTCTCAGGAGTGAGAAGTTTAAATAGATTACTGAAATTAAAAAATGAAATTGTTATATTTTCAAATGAGTAGAAATACAATTTTATTAATTTTTTTCATAATGACTTTTGGCTTTCAAATTTGTTGTCATTTTTTTAAAAACTCAATGATTTAAACATGTTGCTTCAAGTAAAAAATATAACATTTATGTTAAAAGATAAAATTAAAAGTTTTACTTAAAAAGTTGACATATAACAAAAGTTATATTTTTTAAAAGTTAACATTGAAGAAAAGCGTGGAAAATGGTTCTTTAGAAATCTTTACAATGATAGACAATTCTAACATTGAAAATAAGCTTCCCAAAGATTTAATTAAAAGAGTTATAACTGATCAACTAAAGTGCCTAGAGACACTGTTTCAGAAATACTTCTCTTCAAATTTTGTTTCTAAAAAATTAAGTTGGGTTCATAAACCATACTCAATTGAAATTTTAAAACCTTAGTCATCTGCCATTAAAAGATCAAGTAGAATTTGATGAATTATCAAGTGACGCAGGTGTAAAACTTGAGTTTCCTAAAAATAATAAAAGCATTAAATGAAGTTTGTATCAGGATTAGGATAGAATTTCCAACAATTTTTGAAATGACCTTAAACATACTTCTGTCATTTTGTACTACATATTTATATGAAGCACTGTTCTCAACATTGACAATTATAAAACCAAAATATCAATCAACTGAAAAACACTGAAGATGATCTGCATCCTGCAGTATCAAATATTCCTCCAAGGTTAAATTCTTAATGTAAAAATAAATAAGCGCATTCATCTCATGTATATTTATATATATATATACACAAATTTGCTCTCATCTTTAATAAATGCTAAAATTACATGTATGCTAAAGAATTATTTTAAAATAATTTCTTTATGATTTATCATCAGAAAATGTTTGATTTTCATTCCCTTTTTGTATACCACCTATATACCCTGGGTCACATAAAAATTTCTCAGGTGAAAAAGGGTTGCAAGTGGAAAAAGTTTAAGAAGCCCAGCTATAGATAAAGATAGAACCATAGACCTCAGTAGAGATCCAATCAATCAAGAAAGTGTTTATTAAGCACCTACTATTAAGTCAGGAGTTGTTCTAAATACAGAGGATTCAAAAGGGGCAAAAACAGTCCCTGTCCTCAAGGGGCTTACATTCTAATGGGGAGACATCAAGTAAATAAGCATGTGTATAAAAGACATATGAAAAGTAGAAGGAAGGTAACCACAGATGGGCAGACTCTAGTGGCTAGAAAGGACCAGAAAAAAAATCTCTAGCTGAAGCTGGCATTTTAGGTGAGACTTGAAAGAAGTCAGAGATAACAAGAGATAAAGATGAAGAAGAACATTCCAAGCTCACCTCCACTGTAGAAGTTATTTAAAGTTATAATTTGGTTACAAACTTTAATTTGGTGATGTCCTTAATTTGTTCCTACAGATCTTATATGCTGACAAATACTGTTTAAATAAGGCTCAGATGACAAGTTAGACTCCAGGATGGCTCATGAAGAAAACAAAGATTCTAACTTGGCCGTTTCAATCAAAAGAATAATCAAGATCTAAGGAAAGTTCTAGATCCTTAAAAGTTTCAAATAAATGATGAAGTCTAACTCTCTCAAAGATAATTTTCCATGACTTGTATTTCGTTATGACATTAAGAAGACCTTCCCAAAAAATACAGACCCTAAAAAAGGAGATAAATGTTAAATTAAACCAATGGAATTCCTTGATATATCATCTAGAAGAAGTGACTTTTAGACAGAAATAACAGATTTACTCTCTGATATTCTCATATTATCCAGAAATCTCTAGCTTCCTGGAATTCTTAATAAAATTTCCAACGCTATCCACAATAACTCTAAACTCCCACAATTTTGTTAGCATGCATTCTATGCGTCACCATTAACTACTTGTGTTTAACTCATCTCACTACTCTTTGTCTCAGTTTCCTCATGAAGGAATAACATGAAATGGCCTCTATTATCTCTTTCCAGTTCTAGGATTTTATGGTTTTGTTAATGTTTTTCTGATTTTTCATTAATTATTTTATAGATTCTCATTTTTATTAAACAAAAACCATGTTAAGCACCTACCGAGTCCTATGCCAGACATTAGCGTTATAAATACAAAGCTGAGAATGACCGACTTCGTCCCTCAAAGTGGCAACTGGGTGCCAGGCCTGGAGTCTAGAGACTGGAGTTCAAATCTGGCCTCAGACACTTATGACCTGTGTGAACCTAGTTGAGTTACTTTATCCTTTTTACCTCAGTTTCCTCATCTGTAAAATGAGCTGTAGAAGGAAATGGCAAATCACTGCAGTATCTTAGCCAAGAAAATCCCAAATGGGATCACAAAGAGTCAGACATGACTAATCTACTGAACAACAATAATACCCTCAATATGCTTGCTTACATTCTACTACTCCAAGTTTTGTGGGTAGAAACAACTTTATTCTTTTTCTTGAACCTAAACTCAAATTAGTTTGGACCTTCTACTGGCTTGTTCCTGAGGCAGCAAAGTCATGCAGTACATTCCCGTGGATGTGGAATTGGAAAGATCTGAGTTCATGTCATACTTCAGACGAATGATAACTGCAAGATCCTGGGCAAGTCACTTAATCCTCCTTAAAGCCTCAGTTTCTTTATCTGTAAGGTGGAGATAATAATAATATCCATCTCTCAGGACAATTGTGAGGTGAAAATGAGACAATATTTGTAAAATGCTTTGTCATCCTTAAAGTACTTATAAATATTAGTTATTGTTATTGTTATTGACACATCATGATTAGTAGAATTTCAATCAATAAGCCTTTATGGCATATGTACTAAGTATAGCATGTGGCATTATGTTCATGGGGTTGGGGGTAAAAATAGCAAGTATGAGGAAGACACGAAAGGCTGTCCTGGCCATTAGAGCTTCATGCCAAGGCATTCTTCCCTGCCGAGGGCATCAATGGATGATTCTGTGGCACTTATCAAACAGGTCAGCAGGTATACTTTACTGCCCTGGTCAGTTTCTTTTTCTCTACAAAGCTCCATTTGAACCACTGTAGAAGGTGCTTCCTTTACCTATAGAGTCACTATGCCACTGGTATCTAACTCATTAATCTGAAAAGTGCTTTGGGATACATGGGATATTTTACACAGTACCTTTTATAGACAACGCTTCCCCAAGCTCTTTACAAAGTAATTAATTTAACAATTACTGGGCCATGTAGGCAAATGGAATGCCCAACTATAGCAGTGGTGTACTCAAAGTTATGAACAGCAGGTTTGACTTATTTCTGGGGCAGTTTGATAAAGAGAAGTTTGTGGGGAGAGGAACTTTAGGAACCGAGATAATGTCTCTCTCCTTTCTGAATGTGCTGTTGTAGCATTATTAGCTTTCACCTGGAACAGTCAAGGAAAGAGACTACAATTTAATGATAATAATAATAATAACAACAACAACAACAACATATTCTGTTAGTCTTTGTAACAGACCAGAGTCAGGAAGCTGGGATTCTGCCATGATCATCTGTGTTGCAAAGAACAACACATTTGAACCCTCTGTCCCTTCCAATTTTCTACACCATAGAAATAAGGGAATATAATTACTCTCATGCATGAGCAACCTGGGTTCGGTGGGTATATCAAAAGCCCCAGTTTTGTTTTTTTTTTCCTTTCAGGTAGATGTTCTTGTTATACAGGGATAGTTACTACTTAAAAGTTTGTTGTTATTCATGACTCTTCATGATCCCATTTGGGGTTTTCCTGACAAAGGTACTGGAGTGACTTGCCAATAACTTCTCCAGTTCATTTTATAGATGAGAAAACTGAGGCAAATAGATTTAAATGACTTGCCCAGGGACATATAGCTAGGAAGTGTCTAAGGTCAAATTTGAATTCAGTTCCTCTGAACTCCAGGCCCAGCACTCTATCTACTGTGAGATCTAGCTGCCCTACTTGAAAACTAATCTGACCCTAATCAAGTAATATATATATATATTATAGGCAGCATGGTATAGTGAATAGAGAGCCAGCCTAGAAACTAGGAAGACTTGGGTTCAGGTCCTGCTTCTAACAACTGTGGCTGTATGACCCTAGGCAAATCATCTAACCTTTTAGAACTCAATTGTCTAAGACAGAAGTTTCAGGAAAAAGTGACAGCCTTACATTAGTAGAGGTAATTTACTTGCTCTGGAGTTTCCTATATCATTGAAATCACTAGTCCACATCTAGTCCCTATCTCTATTCTACAATGCAGGTATACAATTTTGGAAAGAAGAAAGGAGGAGCAAAAAAAAGAAGAAGAAAGGATGCGAAGAAACAAAGGAAGGAAGGAGAGGAGGGAAGGAGGGATGGAAGGTATGGAGCATCAGTTTAGGTATTCTGTTCAACAGATTAGAAAAATACAGAGCAGATTGGGATTAAAAGTACAAAACAATTTTTTTTAGAATCTAAAGAAACTTGAGAAGATCAAAGACATCTATATTACCTAGAATAAACTCTCTCGGTTACCAAGGTAACCTTCATAGTATTTTGTTTTGTTTTTTCCACAGTGTTAACACAATTGCAGTTCAACCTGGGTGTTTGTAAACATAAACCACCTACTATCAAATAGATGAAGTAAATGCTTGGAGGGAGGCCCACCCAAAACAATGGAACCACTGACACTTTCCATTCTTGTTGTGACAGAACTATTCTCTCAATAACTTTCAGGGAAGAAGAGCATGCATTTGAAGTGACTCACACACACACAGACACACACAAACACATGCACACAAACACACGGTATTATTTTTTGCCCCATAGATGTATCTCATGTTCTAACTGAAAAGGGTATCTGGGATTCTAGAGAGTATATTTTTTTGTTTTTTAAGTTAATGTGGCCACATGGTCAGGAGGGAAACCCAGTTTAAAAAAAAACAGAATACTAGATCTGGTATTACTGGATCAGAGTCATGTGGGACCTAGGACAAGTCACTTGAGGGCCCCTTTTCCTTATTTTTAAAATGGGATTAAGAATTACTGTACTACTTACCTCACAGAGTTATGATAATAGTGTTCTACAATCTGAGTCATCACAAAAGAATGGTATTAGATCTAAAAACTCCAAGGCAACCAGAGTCTGAGCAGTCCTTCAGACTGGTAAAGCCAACTGGCATTTACATTTGAAATTAAAGATATTCTAAACAATGGGCAATTTTGATTATATAAAACTTAAAAGGTTTGCACAAACAAATCTAATGTAGTAAAAATTAGAGGGGAAACTACTAACTGGGAGAACTCTCTGCAACAAGTTTCTCTGAAAAAGGTCTAATTTTCAAGATAAGTAAATAATTGCTTCAAATGTATTAGACCAAGAGTCATTCCCCAAAAAACAAATGGTCAAAGGATATGAACAGGCCAGTTTCAAAGGAAGAAATCTGTTATCAGGTGGCAGCTAGGTGGTGTGGTGAATAGAGCACAGGCCCTGGAGTCAGGAGGACCTGAGTTCAAATCTGACTTCAGACACTCAACACAAAAACTAGCTGAATGACTTTGGGCAAGTCACTTAACCCCAACTGCCCTCCAAAAAGCAAATACAAATTAAAAAAAAATAAAAAGGAAAAAATCTGTTGTCAATAATCATATCAAAAATGTCCTAAATTGCTCATAGAAAAAAAATGAAAATAAAGCAACTCTCAAGAGTCTACCTCATAGTCATCAGTCTGTCAAAGATGACTAAAGAAGAAAAGAAAAAAATGTCCGGGGTGGGGGGTCGCTATGGAAAAAATAGGTATATAAGGACATTGTTGGTAGACCTGTAAATTTTTCAAGCCACTTTAAAAAGCAGTTGAGAACTGTAACCAGAAAAATTACTAAACCATGCACACCCAGCTATACCACTACTAGATCTTGATTACAAAGGAATCAAAGTAAGAGGAAAAGGATCCAAAAGTATAAAAACATTTATAGTAACTGTTTTCATAGTCTTCAAAAATTTGGAACTAAGGGGATGTCTTATTTGGGCAATAGTTAAACCAATTTTGAGATCCAAATATAATAAAACATTGCTGTGTTATAACAAATGATGAAAAAAAGATACCTTCAGAGGAAATTGGGAAGACCTGTGTGAACTGATGCAGAGTGAAGTGCTCAGAACTAGGAGAACAATTTATATGGTAATGACATTATAAAAACAAAAAACAAAACAATCTTTGAAAAACTTTACAACTCTGATCAACACAATGATGAAACATGAGTCCAAAAGAATGAAGCATGCCACTCAATTCCAGACATAGAAGTGATGAACTCAAAATGCAGGAGGAAAAAAAAACATATTTTCAGATGTGGTAGATGTGGAAATATGTTTTCTTGACCAATACAAGATGCATGATTTTTTTGTCTCAATGTGGAAGAAGAGAAGAAAAAGGAATAGATTCATTTTTTTATTTAAATAAACATATTTTAAAGAGAGTCAGTGTTGGGTGCTATGGAACAAGTCATAAATTTGGATTCATGTCTTAGACCTGCTACTAGTTACCCAAATGACTTAGGATAATGACTTCTCACTAGGTCTCAGTTTCCTCATTTGCAGAAGGAAATATTTGGACAGCATAATATAGTAAAAAAGAACTCTGGATTTGGAGCCAGATAATTTGGGTTGGAATTCTGCTTCTAATAAAGACTGTCTGCAAGACCTTGGTAAAATTCACTTAATTTCTCTAATTTCTAATTTCCTCAATTGTAAAATGATTAAGTTGGATTAGATAGTCTCTGAGATCTTTTCCAACTCTAGATCTATAATAGTGTAATAAGAAGAAAGTAATATGTTACACTTTTATGATGTATTTCAAATGGAAAAAATGCACGTGGTTCATTTAGAGCAATGTCAGAGGCCCCACAAACAGCAGCTGAATTCACATGAGACATGCACATCTGGTATATGGATTGTAGGGAAGAAGGCTGTATTTACTATAAGAACTTTGACAGAAGGGTAAGAACGTGTAAGAAAAATCATCAGGGAGATATCTGATTATTACTATTTCATTATAATTTATTTTATTTAAGTCAACAGGGGGCCAATTATAGTTCTAACTTGGGTGGGGATGTAAATTTGTATTTATTTTGGAGCTCACAGGAAGGGTTAATTACACATGGATCTGGGGGTGGTTGTTCGGAGCATTTCAATTCTTGAGCATTTTCCTCAGAAGTCCCTACAGGCTGAGAACCCTACCATTTACCAGACCCTCTTTTTGAGTTTCTTGGAGTGATGCCAACACAATGAGATCTTTTATTACAATACTTAGATAGCCTTAATCTTACCAGGTTAAAATAACATTGGCTGAAGAACCTAATCCTGCCTCTTTTTGACCCTGAAAAAATCACTGTACTCCTGTAGGACTCCATTTCTTTTAAAATGAGGATGCTAGACTAGATTAAACAACCAACAAGAATTGAAGTGTCTGCTTCATGCCAGGCACTGTGCTAGACACTGAGGAGAAAGGAAGAAAGAAAGAAAGGAAGAAAGGAAGAAAGAAAAAAAAGAAAGAAAGAAAGAAAGAAAGAAAGACAAAGAGAGAGAAAGAAAGAAAGAAAGAAAGAAAGAAAGAAAGAAACAAAGAAAGAAAGAAAGAAAGAAACAAAGAAAGAAAGAAAGAAAGAAACAAAGAAAGAAAGAGGGAGGGAGAGGAAGGAAAAGAGGGATAGAGGTAGAGGGAGAGAAAGATGGAGGGAGGGAGGAAGGAAGGAAGGAAGGGAGGGAAGGAGGAAGGGAGGAAGGGATGGAGGGAGGGAGAGGGGGGGAGAGAAAGAACAATTAATACTCTCAAAGAGCTTATATTCTAATGCAATAAGTGGAGTGTTATCACTTTAAGTTCTGACATTGTTCTTTCCAACTGTAATAATAGATAATATTATAATAATACAAAATGGATAATCTTGATTACATTAAATTGAAAAGTTTCTGTACAAACAAAGCCAATGTAACCAAGATTAAGAGGGAAGTGTGAAATTGAGAAAGAATATTTACAACCAGTGTCTTTGATAAAGGCCTCATTTCTAAAATATACAGGGAATTCAGTAAAATTTATAAGAATACAAGTCACTCCCCATTTGATAAATGGGCAAAGGATATGAACAGGCAATTTTCAGAGGTGGAAATTAAAGATATCTTTAAACATATGGAAAAATTTTCTAAATCACTCTTGGTTTGAGAAATGCAAATCAAAACAACTCTGAGGTACCACATCTTACCAGTCAGATTGGCTAAGATGACAAAAGAGGAAAATGACAAGTGCTGGAGAAGATGTGGAAAAATTTGAACACTAATGCATTGTTGGTGGAGCTGTGAAGTGATATAACCATTCTGGAGAGCAATCTGGAACTATTCCCAAAGGGCTATAAATAATTGCATACCCTTTGACCCAGTAATACCACTTTGGGGGTTGTATACCAAAGAGATCATAGAAGTGGGAAAAGGACCCATATGTTCAAAAATATTTATTGCAGCTCTCTTTGTGGTGGCAAAAAAATGGAAATTTAGGGGATGTCAATCAATTGGGGAATGGCTGAACAAATTATTCCATTACATATGAATGTGATAGAATATTATTGTGCTATAAAAATGGAAAGGAGATGGACTTCATAATTACCTGGAGAGGCTTATATGAATTGATGCTAAGTGAGAAAAGCAGAACCATGAAAAATTTGTGCACAATCATGTGTGATGACCAGCCTGATAAACTGGACTCTTCTCAGCAATGCAACTCTACAAGTCTCAGGATGGAAGGAGATATCTACATTCAGAGAAAGATCTAGAAAGACCAGATTTTAAATGGAGACTGAAGCAATACATGCTATCATTCTTTTTCATGTTTGGTTTTCTTTCTTTTTTCCTGTTGTTCACTCCGTTGGTTACAACCCTTCTATACAACCAGACTATTGTACAATGTGAAAGTATTTGCAGATCCTATACCTAATTGCACACT
>CM053599.1:119723807-119742769 GCA_028646575.1 Pseudocheirus occidentalis | reverse complement strand
TAAATGAACCTAGGAACACAAAGGTTAATAACTTGCCCTGGGTCCCACAACTAGTAACCTAGGCGGGATTTAAACTTAATAAATAGAGTGCCAGGACTGAAGTCAGGAATATTCATCTTCTTGGATTCAAATTTGTCCTTAGATGCTTACTAGCTGTATGACCCTGGGCAAGTCACTTAACCCTATCTACCTTAATTCCTCATATGGAAAGTCAGCTGGACAAGTAAATGGCAAACCACTCCAGTGTCTTTGTCAAGAAGACCCCAAATGAGGTCACGAGCTGGATACTGAAACAACAACTTCCTAATTCAAGGTCCAGCACTTGATACATTGTTCCATATAGGTGACTGATAGTATTTTTTTGGTGATTTATCAGTGAGACCCATTTTACCTATCCATTCATCCAATTCATGTTTTTTGCGCCAACTATATTCACAAAACTCTAATGGGTATTGTGGGTTATAATAAGAAATTCAAACAAGAATCCCTCTGGACTTATGGTGACTCTAGGGAAGCTACACATGCTTTAATAGTTCAATGGCTCTGTCAAGTACCTCTAATAATACAGGTGACAACCCATCTACTCCTCATCCTTTGTGATTTTTATCTGCTTTTTTTCCTATGAATATTCAATGAAAAATCTACACACCATGCTGGAGGCCATCTTCTAGGACTTTTAACATTTTGTGATCACACAGTATGTTACTCCCACTGCCAATTCACTATGCATGTAGTTCTTGCTAAGTGACCAGCCCATTTCTTTTCCAGTGATCTATTTCTTTGACAATGACTTTGGCTCCACTTTTTGCATGGGAATCAAGACTGACAATATGCTGTAACTTGCATTCACCCACTGAGCATCTCTCTATTTCCCTCTTTTTCTTCTCAGAAGAATTTTTATTCTTCTAAGATTGTGAAGTTACATATCTCACAGAATAACTGTGAGAAGACTGACACAAAAAATGCATTTTCTTTCAGGGAACAGTTTGAAATCATTGAAAGTGAAGTATAATGTTCCAAGTGCATTTTAGTATCCTTTTTTGCATCTAGTTAATTCTAACCCCAGCTTATCATCCACAAAATAGTTAAGTACGTAGACTTGCAGATAATAGGACCAGAAGTTAAAAGCTGGAAGAAAAATCATAAGACATCTAATCCAATCCACTCATTTGAGAGAAGAGCAAACAGACCTGTGGAAGTTAGGTGATTTATACAAGGGTATGCAGAGAATGACCAATCTGGGATTTGAACCCAGGTCTACTGACCCTAGAGTAATCTTTCCATTACTCCACACTACATCTCACTAAGGCAAACACAGCTATAACCTTTCACCTCAGGGACAAAAAAATCAACCAAACAAAAAACAACAAGTTTCTACCTAGTACTTTTGTTGTTGTTGCTATGGTTGAGTTCTTTCAGTCATGCTTGACTCTTCATGACATTTGGGGTTTTCTTCTTAGCAAAGATCCTGGAGTGGTTTGCCATATTCTTCTCCAGTTCATTTTACAGATGAGGAAACCAAGGCAAACGAGGTTAAGTGACTTGCCCAGGGTCACACAGATACTAAGGGTCTAAGTTCAGACTTCAACTCAGGAATATGAGTCTTCCTAACTTCCAGCACATTTATCCATGGTGCCACCTAATTGCCCACCCAATATAGTTTATAGGATTGATTGATTCATTAAAGCTGTATGTTATTTAAACATCTAATGCTAAAAAGCAAGCTTTGGTGATTTAAGCAGTATTTCTTTATATTTTGTCTTAATATGAAATTGTTAAATTACAAGGCAGTACATGTGTCAAATGAGTTATAGAACTAGATAAGAGTAGAAGGAGAGTGCATTTTTTAAAAAAGAAGATAGAACAATATGGAGTAGAAAGGTTAAGGAAAGCTCTCTAGAATAGAGAACTCAGTTGAACCTTCAAAGCTATTTAGCATTTGGCTAGGTACAGGGAAGGGGGAAAGAAATTTTAGCAGAAGCAGGGGACAACATATGGAAAATCAGCATTTTCAACATCTGCTCATTTTCAGAAACATTATTCAAGTAAACACAAACCCCCAGATTATGGTGGTGTGTAAGAACCTATGAAATTTTTGTTGGACAACCACCTAATTTCTTCCACTAATAATTCTTCTACTAATAATCTTCCACTAAAAGAGAAACTAGAAACTTGAATGAGACCAACTAAGTACTTTGAAAAGGCAATATTCAGCACTTCTACATTAAAATATGTGTTCTGTACTAAATGAGAGCTTTAATTCTCCTGCGCTCATTCACACACTCATTCACCTTCTTATCAGCTAAATAGGGTCCTGTCTGTGAATTCCTTACCAGTAAGGTTAAACTGGCAACAATCCAACCAAATTTTTGGATAATATACCTTGTTGAGAGTACTGAACTTAGTTTTTGATAGACAAAATATGTTGGGAGGGATCTCTCCTCATGAGGCCCAGGGTAGAAGTTAGGGAGCAGAGAGCAGCATATATGACCATAACAATCCACATGGTCTAAAGGACAGGCTTTTGTATCTGAAGGATTGATTTCTCCCTGAGATTTTTCAGTACCCTAACATATTTCTTTATTCCCAACCCCAGAGGAGCTAACGTGTCAGAGAACACTGAAATTTCTTTAGTGCAGAGACAGGCATCCCTGATTTACTGTCCTTTCATAATAAAACAAGAATTTCCCTGAAGATTGCTAAATATGACTGGCTGCTGTTATTTCTGAACACTTTACCTCATTTTCATAAGGGTGGCTTTGGTTTTAATCTTCTACCAAAATACCTATTTTATATCCTGTAAAGAGCATTTTATTAATTAGAAAGCCTTGTTCACTGTGTATAGCCCTACCCTGAAACATCCAAATGATTTGGACATTCTATGCTCCCTATGGCAAAAAGTCAGCACACTTTCAACTGAATAATCAGTTTTTTGCTAACAGAAAATGCTGGTGGAGATTTATATTCATTTTTTCCCAAAAGGGACATATTTAGTATGAGCTTTCTTCAGTGTGTGATCAAGCCCATATTTACTTCTTTTTTTTTTTCCAGTAGGGTCAGTTTCCATGATGACATATCTGGAAAGACATAACAGTTCAATTTAGAGTGTTTCGTACCTATGAATGCATTTGGAACCAAAAAGTAACTAGCATGGAATGACTAGGGTTTTCCCCAGAGTAATACCTTTAGGAAGGTCTGATAAGCCTCAAGATTTGAGCCCTATGCCATCAGGTATAATTATTTCTGGGGTCATCAAATAAAAACATGTAAGGTTACTGAAAAATTGCAGGAAAAAAATCAATCTCTCTGATACAAAAGAATGTCCCTCCTCTACCAACCACTTCATAACCTGGCCCCAAGGTCACTCACCTTTCATAGGGTCCCATGGCCATAATCCTCTTATCACCAATCCCACCTCCTTCATTATTGATATAACTGTACCCAACAGGGAGGAATTGCAGAAATGATTCCATGGGGTTTGGTGACAAGTACCATGTGGAATGCCCAAAATGAGCAGTGGAATTAGCAGAAATGTTGGTCCCTAGTAGGCTCCCCAGGAATGGCCTAAGAGCTTCTGTCTTTCAGTCGAGTCTTAATTTATACTGAATGCCAGGATTTCTGATTATAGCCCTGATTTTAAAATGTCATAGTTAACAAGACTGGAAAAGCAAGAGAAAGATTACCTATATGAATGTGAGAAAGTCACTTGGCTTCTTCACCTATCTGAGTTAATTAATCTCAAAGTAAATAGAATAATAACTATCAACAAGAGAGAGCTAGTTAAAAAAAAAGATTTTGGAAATCTGAGTTATAGAGTAATCCTGGGATAAGGTGAGCATCCTGCCTGGAGTGGGCTGGCTGGTGGTACAGTGAAATAGAGTGCCAGGCTTAGAGTCAGGAAGACTCATCATCCTGAGTTCAAATTTGTCTGCAGATATTTACTAGCTGTCTGATCCTAGACAAATCACTAAACCCAGTTTGCCTCAATTTCCTCATCTATAAAACGATCTAGAGAAGGAAATGGCAAACCACTCAAGTATCTTTGCCAACAAAACTCCAAATGAGGTCTCAAAGTGTCACACATGATTCAACAATAACAACACTACCTGGAGTAGGCATACATAGCCTACTTCTTCCCATTTTTCTCTGCTCCTTACTTCCAGGAGCTTTAAAAAAAATAGTACTTAATTTTTCCCCCCAATTACATGTCAAGACAATTTTTAACATTAATTTTTACAAGATTTTGAGGTCTGAATTTTTCTCCCTTCTTCTCTACCCTCCCTTCATCTTAAATGGCAGGCAATGTGACATAAGTTATGCATGTGCTAGCATGAGAAATATGTTTGCATATTAGTCACAGTTCTGAAAGAAGAAAGAAAATTAATTGAAAAAATACCCCCCAAAAAGAATAAAGTAGTGAAAAAACATGCTTGAATTCACATTCTGAGTCAATCAATGCTTTATCTGGATGTGGATAGAATTTTCCTTTGTGAGTGCTTTGTACTTGTCTTGGATCATTGTGTTGCTGAGAAGAGCTGAGTCATTCATATTTGATTAAGCAATGTTGCTGGTACTGTGTACAATGTTTTCTTGGTTCTTCTCACTTCACTTTCATAAGTTTGTACAAGTCTTAATGGATTTTTCTCAAATCTACCTGTTCCTCATTTTCTATTGCACAATAGAATTCTATTACATTACTATAACAAAGTTTGTTCAGCTATTCCCCAATTGATGGGCATGCCCCCCCCATTTCTAATATTCTGTCACACTGAAAAGGGCTGCTATAAATATTTTTGCACATATAGGTCCTATTCATTTTTTAATTGTCTCTTTGGAATATCGACCTAATAGTGGTATTGCTGGATCAAAGGGTATATAAAGTTTGGTTGCCCTTTGGGCATAGTTCCAAATTGCTCTCCAGAATTGTTGGATCAGTTCACAACTCCACAAATAGTGCGTAGGTGTTCCAGTTTTCTCACCTCCTCTCCAACATTTATCATTTTCCCTTTATATCATATTAGACAATCTGATAGGTATGAGGTAGTACCTGAGAGTTGGTCTGATTTTCATTTCTTTAATCAAAAATGATTTTATTGTTTTTAATTATAATGTTATTTATTTTTATTCTCAATTTTGCTAAATCCCCAAACCAAGAGATTTTGATATACAGTAGTACCAAAAATGATTTAAAGTATTTTTTTCATATGCCTATAGATAGCTTTGATTTTTTTACATGAAAACTGTCTGTTCATATCCTTTGACCATTTATTAATAGAGGAATTGCTTGTATCTTTATAAATTGGACTTTTGATTTCTATGTATTTGAGAAGTGAGGCATTTATCTGAGACACTTGCTGAAAAGATTGTTTCCCAGATTTCTGCTTTGCTTTTAATCTAGGTTGCATTGACTTTGGGTAAAAGCTTTTTAGTTTCACACAACCAAAATTATTTATTCTACATTTCATAATGCTCTCTCTCTCTTGTTTCTTCAAAAACAGACTCTAAGTCATTTAACTTCTTTAAAAATTTGAATGCTATACCACTTTGTGCCTATATGCTTAATATAGATATTAATTCATTGTCTATGGTTCCTTTTAGCAAAATGTGGTTTCCATCTTTATCTCTTTTAAATTAGGTCTCTTTATGCTTTTGCTTTTGTCTGAGCCCAAGATTGCTACCCCTGCTTTTTTTTTTAAATTCAACTAATGCATAATCGATTCTGCTCCAGTACTTTACATTTACCCTCTCTATGTCTCTCTGTTTCAAGTATATTTTTTGTAAACAACATATTATAGGATCCTGGTTTTTGATCCACTCTGCCATGTGTTGGTTTTATGGGATAGTTTATCCCATTCTCACTCACAGTTATGATTACTAACTATGTATTCCCCTTCATCTTATTTTTCCTCATTTGTTCTCTCTCTTTTCTTTCACCCTTTCCCCCCTCAACAGTGTTTTGCTTCTGTCTACTGTCTGCTCTCTACTGCCTTCCCTGGCCTGCCCTCCCTTCTGTCCTCCACCCCCTTTACTTAACCTCCTCCCCTTTTACTTCCATGTTGAGTAAGGAAAATTTCTATATTCATCTAGTTGTGTATATTATTCCCTTTTTGAGTCAATATTGATGAGAGCAAAGTTCAAGCATAGCCCATAGTCCACCCTCCTAAATTTCCTTCCACAATAATAGGTTTTTCATGCTGCTTCATGTGAAATAATTTACTCCATTCTATCTCTCGCTTCCTTCTTCAGTGTACTCCTCTTTCTCATCCCTTGGTTATATTTTTGCGTGACATTCCCTCAAATTCACCTTAGACTCATGCGTATCATCTGTTTCTTTATTAATTCATAATAATTTATAGCTTTAATTGTATTAAGTTATAACTTATAATTAATGTATAAATATTTATTAATACATAAATAGGTTACATTTATATATTTATTATTTATTTATTATATCCCTTCTAACTGCACTATTAGTGGTACAGTTTTTAAGAATTACAAGTATCATCTTCTCATGCAGGGGGATAGAATGGCTCAGCTCCATTGTATCCCTTATATTTTCTTTTCCCTTTTAACCTTTACAGACTTCTCTTGGGTCTTGGGATTAAAGATAAAAAATTTTGTTCAATTTTGCTCTTCTCCTTATGAAAACTTGAAATCCTTCTGTTTTTTTTAAATGATCATTATTTCTTTTTAAGCGTTATGCTTAATTTCACTGGCTAAGTGATTATTAATTGTAGTCCTAGCTCCTTTGCCTTCCACAATACCATGTTCTGTGACCTCTGAGCATTTAATGTTGCAACTGCTAAGTCCAGAGCAATCCTAATTGTGGCTCCCCAATATTTGAATTGTTTCTTTCTGGCCATTTGCAGTATTTTTTCCTTGACCTCATAGTTCTGTAATTGGGCTATAATATTCTTGGAGTTTTTATTTTAGAATCTCTTTCCTGAGGTTATTGGTGAATTCTTTCTATGTCTATTTTGCCCTCTGCTTCCAGGATATCAGGGCAGTTATCCTGGATAATTTCTTCAAAGATGCTATCCAGGTCCTCCTTTTGATGATAGCTTTCAGGTAGCCTAATGATTCTGATGTTGTGTCTCCTGGATCTATTTTCCAGGTCACTTTTTTTTTTCACATGAGGCATTTTACATTTTCTTCTATTTTTTCATTCTTTTAAATTTGCTTGATTAATTCTTGATGTCTCCTGTAGTTATTAGCTTCCACTTCCCCAAATCTAATTTTTAAGGAGTTGTTTTGCTCAATTAGCTTTTGTGCTTCCTTCCATGTAACCAAATCTGCTTTTTAAGCACGTATTTGCTTTTTTTCCAGGCTGTTTACTCTTTTTTTCATAATTCTCTTGCATCACTCTCACTTCTTTTGCCAGTTTTTCTTCTATGTCTCATATGATTTTTTATGTTTTGGGTTTTTTTGTTTTGTTTTTGAGCTCTTTCATGAGTTCTTTCTGGGCTTGAGACTACTTCCCATTTTACTTTGGGGTTTTGCCCACAAGTGTTTTGACATTGTTGTCCTCTTTTGTATCTTGAACTTCCCTGTCACTATAATCACTTTCAATGGTCAGATAATTTTTTTTTTGGTGGTGGTGGTGTGGGGGGGGGAGGATTGCTCATTTCTTTTGGCCTTTTTCCTTTCTTTTGAATTTGACCTCTGCTCTTGGGAGTGGAAGGGGCACTATCTTCGGCTTCTTTTGCTAGGGGCTACAGATCCTGGCTATTTACCTAGTGCTGCACCATTGTTGCCCTGAGACCCAAGGGGGAACCTTGTGTCTGGTGCTGTCGTGAGGGTGTTGGGTGGGGAATGACTGGTATTGCTGGAGGCCATAGGGGTCTGGCAGCTTCCCTCCTGCTGAGGTAGGGTCCTAGTTCTGGTGTCTGGCATGTGCTGAGGTCGGTAGGGTATTTCTGTATTTACCTGCTTTACCATACTGGGGCTCAGGATCTCTTGCTAGTTTACTTCAGTGGGGCTTGCTGCTGGCTTGCTGGTATGATTCCTGTCCTGGACTACATTCTCTTTTTCTGCAATTGAGAAAGACCTTTCTTGCCAGTCTTACAACTTTCTTGGACTAAAAGATTCACTCCATCTTTTTTGCTGATTCTGCATTTCCAAGTTTTGTTTGCCGTGCTATTTTCTGGTTTTTTGGAGGTGGATATTTATTGCTTATACCACCACCTTGGCTCCTGCAGGTCCCATTTTTTTAAACCCCCTTTACCATGTATCCTTCTTGCCTCAGTCTAGTTCTTTTATACTTGTATGTATTCTTTATTTAACCTTCTGATTTACACTTACCTCTTCCATTTTTATTTGTTTTAATATCACCTACATTTCCTCCTGTACTCTTTCCCTTTCCCCTTCCAGAAAGTCATGTCTTAAAACAAACATGAAAAAAAGAGGAACACAAAAAAATTAGCACGTTAAAATAGTTTAATATCATATGGAACGTTCCATACACACTATTTTTTGACTTTCATTCCTCCTCAGGCTGCATTACTGGGAGACAGGGAAAGAGAATAAACTTTTATACAGCACCTACTATGTGGCAGGCACAACTTTCTAAATATTGCCTCATTTGATCCTCACAACAATTATAGGCTGTAGTTGTTATTATTATCCACATTTTACAGCTGAGGAGACTGAAGAAAATAGAGGTTAAGTGACTTACCCTGGGTCATACAGCTAGTAAGTATCTGAGGCTGGATTTGAACTTAGATCTTCTTAACTCCAGGACCAGAGCTCTATCTGCTACGCCAATGAACTGTCTCTCTCCTGAGTCTCTAGAATTCTCTATAATTTCCCAGAAACCTCTTCACCTCACTTCAGCTCACTCCTTCCTCCCTGAACTTCCCACACCAGAAGCCTCTTCTCCTTTTGGCTCTTCTCTCTGATTATCTGGCTCCTCCCAGAACCACCATTTTAAGAAAAGTGTCCAGGCTAGCCTTGTTTTTATTCCTTTCCAGTCTATACTCATGATTCTCTGGATTCCCTCTATCTTTTATAGTAGTTTCAATCTTGTCCAACTTTTCCTGACCCCTTTTTGTGTTTCCTTGGCAAAGATACTGAAGTAACTTGCTATTACTTTCTCCAGTTCATTTTAAAGAGGAGGGAACTGAGGCAAACAGGGTTGCGATTTGTCCAGGGTCATACAACTAGTAAGTATCTGAGGTTGGATTTGAACTCAGGTCTTCCTGACTCCAGGTCCACCATTCTATCTACTATAGCATCTAGCTGCCCACTCTCTGGATATCCTCCATCACACCCCTCAGAGGTAGAATAAAGAAAAGAAGAAAAGACCTCCTGAAATTATTCATTAGCAGATGGGAGAGGCCCATGGACCCAATTTTAAGGACACTTATTCTAAATACTTCCCTGATAAAACTGTATAAGATTATTCAATAGGATAATGAAGTGGTCAATGGGATAATGAAATTCAAGTTGCCAAGTCAGTATGCATTTATTTAGTGCCTACTTTGTGCCAAGCATTGTGCTAAACATGAGGAATAAAAATAAAGAATAAGTAAAATCTGCTTTGGAGGAAATCAGCATCTCATGGCGGAGACAACGTGTAAACAGCTACATAAATGATGTGTACTGGATAAAATGGAGACAATTAGCAGAAGGAAGGCATTAGCAGTAAAGAGAACAGGCTGAGACTTGAATGAAGCCAGAAAGTAGAGATGAAGAGAGAGAACATTCCAGCCGTGGAAGGGAGGAGAGAGTCAGTGAAAATGGACAGAGTCAGGATATGAAATGTCTTGTGTGAGGAGGAGCAAAAAGGTCAGTGTCACTAGATCATAAATACATGAAGAGGACTAAAACGCCAGAAGAATGGAGAGATGGGAAGGAGCCTGCTTATAAAGGGCTTGAAAAACCAAGCAGAGGATGTAATATTTGATTTTAGAGGTAATAGGGAGCCACTGGGGGTGAGGGGAGAGACATGGTCAGACCTGCACTTTTGGAAAATCACTTCATCAGCTGACTTCATTATAAGGAAAATTATTAGAATGACAACAACAAATCTCTTATTTTTTCCCATTGTTCACTCCATTGGTTACATACCTTCTATACAACCAGACTATTGTACAATGTGAAAGTATTTGCAGATCCTATACATGATTGCATGCCACCATGGAGGGGGAGGGAGGGAGAGAAGACAATATGAAACTCAAATGATTGTGGAACTGAGTCTTGTAAACTAAAAGCAAATAAACAAGTCAATTTAAAAATCTCTTATTTTTTAATGATACGGTGGTAGCTTCACATTTTAAATATATATAGTTTGGATTGCTACAACTCAAAAATACAAATTAAACGAGAAGGAGACCCAAGAAAGTGGGGATTTCTTGAGTATACGTACTTATTGATATCTTCTTGGTTGTTTTTTCAGGAGCAAGGATAATTAGTGGATTCCCATTCAGTATGTAGCTTTCCTTGTCTTGATGACTAGAACTCACTAGGGACAATTAGTTGCCCACATATTATCTAATTGTTTACCTCAGGTTTCAATGTCCTGTTAAGTCTTTTTTGTTCCTTTTTAGTGAAAAGTTGTTTCTCATTCTGATTCAGTCCCCATTTGGAATTCCATAAAGATAATTCCTTTCCTTTTTTTGACAAGTGACCCTTTCATTAACTAATTTGTTTTTTTTATTCAATAATTAGTCTTTTTCACATCTGCTATGTAATAACATGGTCTTTCCTTGTTCACCACCAAAATTCTGAAAGCTAGAAGCAACCCCTGGCCATAAAAACAGAGACAATGATACGTGGACCCCATTCCAAGAACCAATTTCTCTCTTCTCCATTACTCAATATGGTAGGGATCTCAGCATCATAGTAGCATAAAATTAGAACTAGAAGGGATCTTAGAGACAAACTCAACCAATCATCTCATTTTACAGTTAAAAGAAATGCAAAATTGTGCTTCCATTTTTCTGAGTTTGGGGAAATTCCAATTTCCTGGTTTCCCAATTTCAGAGATTCAGAATTGCCATCAAAACAAAACAAAATTTATAAAACTTCTTTCCATCAACTACTTTTACTTATGCCTTCACTTTTTCTCTATCCAACTCTGTTCTAACCTTATCAGATTCTTCTTTGCTCTTTTCATTGTTACCTATGCAACTCACCTCTCCCCATTCCATCAATAGAAAATCCCTTTTATCTTAGATGTTTTTCTTCTCTCTTTTCATCTTGCCCTCAGAAAACCTGACTCTCTCCAGATGAAACCTCTCCCCTCCTAAACTAATCAATTGGAATTTATTAAGCACCCACTATAGGCCAGATACCTTGGGCTAAAATCTAGTGATACAAAGAAAAGTGAAAGATACTCCCTTCACTCAATCAGCTTACATTCCAATAAGAAACTCATCATGTATGTAAATATGTCCAAACTAATTAGATACAAGATAAATAGGAAATAATCCACAGAGGAAAGTATTAAAACTAAGAGGGTTTGGTATAGATTTTTTGAAGGTGGTAGGGAAGACATGACTTCTCTCATGTCCATTGACCCACAGGTAGAAACAGAGAAGAATAATACTCCATGGTTTCAATTTTTTTTCTTCTGGCTCCTTCTGCTACCATTAACTCAACAACCTCCCTTCTTCTGAGATCCATTCCATCCATCTATAACAACTTGTTCAAATCCTTGTCGCCATCATTTACCAGCCTCCCAGATAACGATCCCTCCTTTGTGCAAGCCTATTTCACAGGCTTCTTTTAAACTCCTAATGTTCCCTGATAGTTGGGGACTTTATGATTTACATTGCTGTCTCCTGAAGCACACTGGCAAGAAGCTGGATAATTTAGTGGCTAGAGCACTAGAACTGGAGTCAGGAAGACCTTAGTTCAGATCTGGCCTCAGACGCTTACTATCTGTGTGACCCTGGGCAAGTCACTTAACCTTTGTTTTACTTAATCCACTGGAGAAGAAAATGGCAAACCTTTCCAGTATCTTTGCCAAGAAAAACTCCACAAAGAGTTGGACATGACTGAATATAATAAAGA
Source organism: Pseudocheirus occidentalis (assembly GCA_028646575.1). NCBI lineage: Eukaryota > Metazoa > Chordata > Mammalia > Diprotodontia > Pseudocheiridae > Pseudocheirus > Pseudocheirus occidentalis. The sequence goes on along the minus strand of CM053599.1, from coordinate 119,730,754 downwards.
ACATGCTGGCGTCCTAACTGATCAACTCCCATGACCTCCATGTTGAATCTATCTCAGTCATATTTAACCATGGTTATCCCTTAGACCTCTCTATCAGCCACACTTATACCACCTCTATGATATGAATGCTATCTTTCCCCTTTGTAATCATTATTTTTTTATTCCATCTTTCCTTCTGACTCATTGCTATAATTCTTTATCATTGAATCATAGGATATTAGGATCATGAATCAAGACCTGAAAGGGAATTTGCAAGATTTGCCAGTTTTGGATCGCTCAACTTGGAGTTAAAATCCTTAATCAGTCATTAATTGCCTGTGAGACCTTGCGCATATCATTGTCCTCAATAAGCCTCAGCTTCCTCTTGTATAAAATGAAGAGATTGGACTAGATGACTTCCAAAGTTCCTTTCAGCTCTAAATTAACAATCCTTTTCTGACCTCCTAACTTTACAGACAAGTGAAATGAGAGTAGGAAGAGAGAAAGGCTGTGAACCAGCTTCTGAATTCCTTGCGAGAACGTGATTGAGGTAATATAGATTTATTTCCTTTGCAAGTTCTTCCCTGTTCTCCCCAGGTTTTGGTGTTTACTATTTCCCCAATTTAATGGGACAGTCAATAAGTATCTATTAAGTGTTTAAAATGTGCTGGGCACAGCAAAAAGTGTGGGGACACACAAAAAGGACAAAATTATCTTGTATTAATTTACTTGTCTCCGTGTCATATCCTCATCAGATCAGGAACCAATTTTTTTTTTCTATTTGATGGGGAAGGGGATTGTTTCCTCATCAATTTAGCATTGTCCGTTGTATAGTAGATGTCAGAGTTGAATTTGCTGAACAGGAATGAACTGCTTAAAGTCTCCATCTCTACAATTCCTCAATCCCTGCCTCTCACTTTAGTCTAAACCCAGGTTCCTGACTTCCCTAAATTCCCCGATGAAAACAACTGAATCTCCTTTTAGAGTCAATCATTGCCTTTTTATCAGCATTGCCAGTTCTTTAAAGACATTTATGGACTGAGTGGGCCTGTACAAATATTTCCAAAGTCTGGAAATAAGAGGGAGAAAGAATAGGCAGAAATGAAACTCAGGTCCCTCCTATGGCAATTTGGAGCATTACGGCTAGGCCATGTTGATTTATTGGTAATCTTAATGAATGTTCTGATTCATTCCCTGTGCCTTTGTTTTGATAATCTTATTAGAGAGGACCTAGTAAATGTTCTAGCTCTAATTCTCTCTCTCTCTCTCTCTCTCTCTCTCTCTCTCTCTCTCTCTCTTTCTCTCTCTTCTCCTCTCCCCCTCTTTCCCCCTCTTTCTCTCCCCCTCGCCCCCTCTTCCCATCTCCCCCTCTCCCTCTCTTTGTACTTACCCCCAGCCTGGCTATTCCCTAGCACATACTCTCTCTCTAGATACAATTCCCTCTTTTGTTGAGGAAAAATTTTAGGAGATGTCATTTTACCAGCTCAAGTCCACTGTCTATGATTTGTTTATTATAGGAGATAGATAGACAGAGGACCCTGTCCCAGGGTTAAGAAAGTAGGAAGTCTCAGATAGTGCCCAAGAAAAAGAAATGTCATGGGTCTATACTGGACCATCTTAAGAACTAGCCACTAATCAGTGAGCTAGCATTGGAGAGTTTAGACCCCTCCTTCCTCCTAAAAAAATGCAGTGGAAAGAAAATTGCATTTGGGTTTGAAATTGTTGTTACTATTGTTGAGTGATATCAGACTCTTCATGTCCCCATATGAGGTTTTCTTGGCAAAAATACTAGAGTGGTTTGCCATTTCCTTCCCCAGCAGATTAAGGCAAACAGAGATTATGTGATTTGCTCAGGGTCACGTGGCTAGTGAATGTTTGAGGTTAGATTTTAATTTAGGTCTTCCTGACTCCAGGCACAGAGCTCTATCCACTGAGTGATCTATGGTCAAACCTCAACTTTTCAATTTAGTACCTTTATGACAAGCTTTGGGCCTTAGTTTCATTCTACAAAACAAAGCAATTGAACTATGTTGCAGAATAATAAAATTTCAGTGTTGTGAGGAACTGGAAAGGACTATTCAGTCCTATGCACAATAGAACGTGGTTCAAGAATCCTCTCTTAGAACCTACCCAATAAGTGTTCACACAGATTTTTTCATTGAAGTCCTCTAATGAGAGAAAACCCATTACCAAAACAATTTCTTAGGTCCCTTTGCATGCTTAATCCTGCAATCTAACCCCACTATCTACCTACTTTACTTATTGCAAAAGATAATCAAATTAATACTCCAATAAAACTTTGCTTTGATTGTGAAACCTACCATGAGCCAGGGAGAAGCCAGGTTTTATCATTCCCATTTACAAGTAGTAGAATTGAGTGAGGTATAGAAATCTTGAGTAATTTTCAATCATTACAGAACACGGTAGAGTCAAGAATAGCTCTATTACCTCTGGGTCCAGTGGGTTTTGTTGTTGTTATTTTTCCTATAAAACCATAAACTTCTCCCTAACTATCCATAGGGTTTTACAAGCATTCACAAGTGCTCTGTGCTGGTCACAGCAATGTTTTCTGAATACCCCATTCTGATATTTCTTTCACTGAAGGATAGAAGTTCAAACGCTTAAGTATAATCCAATAAAAAAAAACTACATTGGCTATTAAGTTGGTGGGTTTTTTTTCAGGGTATATCTGCAGTGCTGCATGCTGTCAAAATAGTTGATGAATGTTGTTGTTCATCAGGTGTTAGTTCAGCAGCTCCATCAGTGTGGAGAATTTTTAATCAGAAGCAATCATAAATCAGTCATCAATAATTAATTAATAGATAACTTGTATATAATTTCTTACCTGGAAAACATCAAAGGCTCCTATCTGGTCTGCTAGCTAAAATTTCCATCTTTCTTTCCTTCAGTCCATCCAATACATACTACAGTAGTTTCAATACTATCCTTCAAGTACAACGTTATTGTACCATTTCATTTCTCAAGAACCTCTAAAGACCCTTTATCATTGTCATAAAAACTAATCTTCTTCTGGCCTTCAAAGACTTCTATCTTACCAACTTCATTTCTTATTACTATCTGATTCAGAGGTTTGTCCTAAGCTGAGCCAATATTGTGGTCATCATTCAATTTGCCTACCTCCATCTCTCTTATTTTTCTCATGCTCTTTTGCATGTCCAAAATGCACTTTTGTTTTCTCTCTATTAATCCTAATCTTTCCCTTCCTTTAAACCTAACTTAAAACTCTCTTCCTGGAAGACCTCCTTGATTGACCTCATCCAATATTTACCTCTCCTTTGCTTTATATACTCCTAAATACTGATAAGAGGGATAATCATCTTTGGCATAGCACAAGATTATAGGATCATGAGTTTAGTGCTGGAAATCATCATAGAAACAATTTATTCTAATAATATTTATTGAGGAAACTGAGGCCCAACGAGATCAAATGATTTGTCTAGGGTTATAGAGGTAGCAAAGGGCAGTCCTATAATTCAAACCAAGGTTCTTGGACTCCAAGTCAGCCTTCTTTCCACTGCAGCATGCCAGCTCTAGGAATTCTAGGAAGAAATTTCAGGCTTTGTCCAGTTTTACCACCTTAGTGTTTCTAGTGCTTTATGGAGAAGTATAAAATCTTCAGAGTCATTTGCATATGGGGTATGATAAAACAATAAATAATTATGTAGGGAGGACTTCCAGGTCACATGACCACCTCAATTAAGGACATTTTCTATAATCCTCACAATCTCTCAAACATCTCCAAAACAGAAATTATGTATCAAAGACAAAGCAACTTTAGCTGTCTCCATACCCTAGGACACCTGGAATCAAAATAAGATTTAAAAAAATGAACTGAAGTTTGCCTAAAGCCCACCAAGCTACCAGCAGTGAGGCTCCATGAGCCCACCCAAGGACTGTCATTACTCAACTTACAACAAAACTCAACCCCACACTTCAGCTTCCCTCACACTTTCCAGAGACATAGAGATCTGAGTTCCAGGCTATGAAAATTTCTTGGAGCTGTACCATGTTAAGATTCTGTGCTGCATGAGATTTCTGTAGGAGAGCAGAGAAACAGAGGGAATAAGACAGCAAGCATGTCTGGGTTTGAAACAGCTAAACCCAATATCCACTTACCCCTGCCAGCCTGAGCTTCAGAGACCCATACTTCCAATAAATAATATTACCTATGAATTCAGTGACACCAGTGTTACCAGCACTCTGATCAGGTAAAAGAACTTAGAAACAGAGCAAATAAGACAGGCCATTGGAGTATAGTGGGAGTGGGGGAGTACACTGTGTGGTATTCTACTAATCCTGAGAGAACAAACGCAGCACCCTTCTGAAGCCAACTCAGTTCCCAGAAGTCACTTGAGAAAGAGGCTTAGGGTGGTGACCATAACTTAATTGTCCAGCTGTGGGAGGTGGCAAAGATGCTTTGAGATCCATCCCTCAGGCAAACCATAGTCAGAAGGGAGGGAGTCAGAATATGAGCATAGGGGAAAATAAGAAGGAAAAAAATGAAATCACCAAAGATTCGAAGAGGAAAACTTAAAGGTCTTGAACATAAGTAGATAAATCAATGAGAGAAACATAAAAAAGAAAAGGAAATTTGACCTTGAGGCTTAGTAAATGTGTTCAGGCATTGAAGATTAAGATTGTAATCAAAGGACAACAAATCAAACACAAACTTGATGAGAAAGAAGACCCTTTTTACTTTTTTTTTTCTTTTCTGGTGCAATTTGAGAATATGAGACTATAATACACTGTTCTTGAGTGGGTGAAAAGAGAAATAAGAATTATGAGATAATTTATGAACTATACACAAAAATAACTGGCTGCATAGAAAAAAATCCTGAATTCAGGGTGGCAAGTCTCACCAAAGAAATTAAAATGAAAACAATAGTTTGGGAATGCAAATACATAGAAGTAAGGGAGAGCCCAGGAAAAGAGAAACAAAAAACAGTAACATTAAGAGAAAATATGCTCTCCATTTAAACAAAATACACTGACTGATCTCAAAGACACAATGTATAGATACAATACAAAGATTATAGGTCTCCCAGAAGAACACAAGTCAAAAAACCTGAACACCACAACGCAAGAAAGAATAAAAGAAAATTACCCAGAACTTCTGTACACATAAAATGAAACAACAATTGGAATAATTCATAGATCACCTCCAGGGGGAAACATGCCTGGGACATTGTGGATGGAATTTTGTGATACTCTGCCTACAGGTGAATCAATGTTCTTTGTGGAACTACATTACAAAATGGAAGGGTACATAAAAGGGGTGAGAGAAGCAGAAGAGAAAATACAGCAGAATGTGTAATGTGCCCAAATCAATCTGAAGATTAGCAATAAGGGGAAAGGGATGTGTGTTGTCTCTCAGGAAGAGAGGAGCCTATGGGGGAATGGAGAAGAAGGAGTAAGGATTGAAAAGGGGAGAGAAGAGGGGGGCCTTGCTTTGGTAGTAGGAAGGGAGGTTCTACTGATAAATATTCCTTTGGGTGAAAAGAGAGATTCTGTGAAGGGAAATGAAAAACTTGTCCCAGGTATGGTCTGTGGGGATTTAGTGCTTGAAAGGATCAGTCATCCTACCTTGGGAGAAGGAAGAAGTTGGATTTCCCTGGGGAAACTGACACCTAGGGAGTGATGGGCATGGGCCCAGGGAGGAGAATTTGAGAGAAATGGGGAAAGAAAGTAACCAGAAGGAAGGTACTAATCAATGGGGACTACATAATCAAGGATGAGATTAGTGTAGGGGTGGAAGGGTCCAACTATGGGGCACTGCACTTTCTGTCCATTGTCCTGTAAGTAAGGGACAAGGGAGGAGTGGACTCTATGGGGCAATACTGAAAGACAGTGACAAAAACTGCCTAGAAATAAGGATCCAGAATCAAAACTTAGAAGTTTTTATTCCATGAGCAACACCAAAGGGGGGGAGGGAGAAGGAGGACAGAGAGGATGGATAATGGAGAGTGAGAAAGGATCTTCAGAAATGGGCACAAAAACACAATTTTAAAAGCTAATAAATAAGACTAATTAAAGGGGACGAGGAGAATGGTGAATCTACTTGAGTAAGGGGGAAAATGCGGGTAGGAAAAACTATACAACCAGATAAAAGCAGGAAAAAGAAAGGAATTAATAAGCAAAACTTTAAAGGGAAATAAAGAGGTGACAATGAGAGGAAAGATGTCAGCAGTGATGGAAATAGAATCAGTGGGAAAAAGAAAACCTTAGAAAAGATTTTTCTAAAGTAACTGAAAAGATACAGTACTGTGTTTTTAGTAGAAGGAAAGAAACATAACTTAACAAAATATTAGAGACAAATGAAAGAAAATGAAAACATAGCTCCCATAACCTTTAATGTGTATGGGTTAAACATTCCAATAAAATGTTAAAAAGATTGATAGATTAGATAAGAAAGCAAAGCCCCATAATCTATTACTCATGAGAAGCACATTTAAAAAAAGAAAACACACAAAATAAAACAGTTAGGATGGCAAAAACTTGTTGTTTATCAAGTGGATTTAAAGAAGCAAGGAAATGCACTCTTGTATCTGACAAAGCAAAAACCATTCAAAACATTTAAAAATAAATAAATAAGGAAACTATATTATGCTGAAAGGAACCAGAGACCACAAACAAATATTGGTAATAAGTTTATATGTTCTAAATGTCTTAGCATCCAAATTCATAAAGAAAACATTAACTGACCCACAAGAAGACAGAGAAAGTAAAACAATAGTGATAGGAGACTTCAATATCTCTCTTTCAGTTTTGGGTAAGTCTAACAGAAAAATAAGAGAAAGGGAAAATACAAAGGAAAAAATTGCTGAAGAAACTAAAGCTAAAAAATGTATAGCACCTTCTAAATAAGTCTGAAATATGTATTAGTTATCTTTCAGTACCACATGGAAACTTTACAAAAACTGACCATGTACTAGGGAACAGAGACATTG
>CM053599.1:119696901-119723307 GCA_028646575.1 Pseudocheirus occidentalis | reverse complement strand
AAAATTATTCCTTATAAGCACTGGCCTTCTCCCAAGTCAACAGGGGAGTGTCTCAGCCAATAGCCATCTCCCAGGTCAACAGGGGAGTGTCTCAGCCAATAGCCTTCTCCCAAGTCAACAGGGGAGTTCACATCTTTTCACCAATGGACAGAATTCTATACTTAGCCCTAAGTTACTAGGTAATACTTAGCCCTAAGTATCTGATCTACTCAGCCCTAAGTATCCTATCCACTTAGCCCTAAATATCCAACAAATTGATTACTATTACACACAGTGAGTAGAGCACCAGTCCTGGGGTCAGGAGGACCAGAATTCAAATCCTGCCTCAGGCATTTAACACTTACTAGCCATGAGACCTTGGGCAAGTCACTTAATCCCAATTGCCCTGCCCACCTCCCCCTCCAAAAAGCAAAACAAACAAACAAAAAACAACCAAGTGTTAGAAAGAACATTCACTGGATTTGGAGTCTGAAGACCAAGGTTCAGTTCCCAACTCCATCACTTACTATTTATGTGACCCTGGACAAATTTAAAACTCTCTAGGCCTCAGTTTCCTCATCTATGAAATGAAGGGGCTGAACTAGATGATCTCTAAGATCCTTCTCATCTCAAAATCCTAATAAATCTCAGTGGTTAACAGAACTTCAACCCCTGTGGTCATCCCAAGGCCTCTTAGACTTCATGCCAGAAGTTGGAATCACTCCTCTTATGGCATATGTTAATGTACAGCTGAGATCTGCCCATTCCTCCCAAGATAGCGAGAGAAGGAGTTCCCTAAAGGAAACAGATTAATAAATGACTGGCAGGACCAAGAATGGAAAACTTTGCCACTGAAAATTCAAAGAACTATTGTGAGGTCTACCATGCTGATAAATTGGTTTTTGAAAAATTATTCTTTAAGCAGAAAGCCTCATATAGTACAGTTCTGTGCATCGTGGACAGAATGCTTGGAGGAAAGTAGGATTTTTTTTAAGCCTCTGAAAAGATTTCCTCTATATTTGGAGCTTATTCATACCTAAAGTAATGATTCATTCTATCTAACAAAAAACACGTATTATCTTATCGATATATTATATATGCTACTCAAGTGTTGTCAAGAAGAAGGAACCATCATATGAAATTTCTCACATTTACTGGATTTATCTAGATCAGAAATGTTGAAAAATAGGTTGTTTCAGGCATAAATATGTGTATAACTCTATTTATATGTGTTATGTATACACACAAATAAATGTGCATATATTTTCCTAATAAAAAATAGGAAGCAAAAAAAAAGAAGACTAGGAATAGATGTTTGAGGATTTTTGCTGCTATTACAATTTTAAAGTGTTTGGGGAGTGGGAAAGGGAGGGCATTTTGTTTTCACATTCATACTTTTCTCTAAAGCTCTTTGTGTTTCAATTGGTGGTAATTTTGTCAGTTGTTGGTTCTGGATCACACTTTCTCTAGTCCCATAATCGACATTGTCATTGAATTTTCAAGGTCCCAGACAAAAGGAAAAGATATGATTCAGAGTTAACCACTGTTGTTGAGAGCATTGAATCAGTTTTTCCATAGCACAACTCCTGAACAATGTGTAGCATGCCTAGGTTGTCATGGCCAAAGAATCCATCATCTATTGGCCAACCTACAAGTGATTAGCCTTAAGCAAGGTTTGATCTTGAACAGCAGATATAATTAGTTGCCAGCACTGTGCTTTAAGTCTTTCTAATTTTTTAGAACCAGACAAAATTGTTTTCCTGGGCTGCCATAGCTTTTAAGAACTCATAGTCCCCTCAGTGCTATGATGAATGAATGGGGAAAAAAAATAAATGTTTATTATGTGACAGGTAATGTGCTAAACATTGATGATACAAGTATTTTAAAAAGACAGTTCCTGCATCTAGGAGCCAACATTCCTATAAGGGAAGAAAACACAAATGGGAGAGTAGGGTTTCAGGAGGAATATTTTGGTCAGAAGAGTCATAAGGATGATGAATGGAGCCACAGGGCAATCAAATGACTTGTTCTTTCCAGTGATGATAATATTAATTTGATTATTTTTCCCAGAACTGGAGGTGGAGAGCTAAGGATGCAGAGAAGAAGAGCATGGCAGATCTTAGTTGGGAGAGGAATGGAGAATTCTCAACTAGGAGGCCTAGGGGCCAGGGTAGGAAATGGAAGACCAGACAAAGTGTGGAATGTATTGAGTAAGCATGACATGGAGAAGACCAAAGAACATGGTATTACACTGAGTTTTCAGATAATGATATGCAGATTATATCATGACCCAGAATACTACAGGAAATCCTCCATGGAATTCATAATCACCTAACACTCCACAGCAGAAAATCAAATGGATCAAGGTGACCTATTCATACTATTCTTCATACCAGGACGTGAAGACTGATGGACAGTCCATTAAGTTAAATGAATAAATGAATGAAAAAAATTGTTAAACACTTAAACTCTGTGCTAAGCTCTAGAGGCAGCTAGTTGATACAATGGATAGAGAACTGGGTCTGGAGTCAGGAAGACCTGAGTTCAAATTCAACCTCAGACACTTACCAAATGTATGACCTGGCAACTCTGTTTGCCTCAGTTTCCATGACTATAAAATGATAATAATGACCTACATCCCAGGGTTGTTGTGAGAATAAAATGAGATAATATTTGAAAAGCACTTTAAAATCTCAAACTTTCATATAAAGGCCAGCTATTACCTAAGAAATGTTACCTAGTAGTACATGAGTAACCAGAGGCTGTTAACAAGAACTGAGGGAAGACTTCTAGAGCAGCGGTTCTCAGCCTGTGGGTTATGTTCAATTTAAATACATCCTGCATATCAGATATTTACATTACGATTCATAACAGTAGTAAAATTATAGTTATGAAGTTGCAACAAAAATAATTTTATCATTGGGGGTCGCCACAAAATGAGGAGCTGTATTAATGGGTTGTGACATTAGGAAGGTTGAGAACCACTGTTCTAGTGTCCTTCCTATTTCTGGCCTAATTTGTTTTCCTCTTGATAAGACCAAGAATGAGATCTCCATACCCAACAACTGGAGGACTCATGTTTCCTTGTGACAAAAGGATATAGGTTATCATTTTTCCTAAAGCAAAGAGACGGAAAATATTCTCCAAAGATCCTAGTCATGCCTGAGATATTCTTTAAACTTAGGTTGGCTTGGCTCCTTTCTTCATTATAGCACTGGCAATCGTCACTGTTCTGTTTCCTTGTCTCCAGTAGTAGCTTTCAAGCCATGCAACAGATTTTAGAATATACTGTTTGCCAGAAAGTAGGAGACATATTTTGTAAATATTCAATTCAAAATATCATGACCAGTAGATTCATGGTAATGATTTAGAATAACAAGGTCTCTCTTGAGAGGGTAAAGATAAAGACTAAAATCATGTACCTGTAGTCCTCTCCCATGAAGCCTTAGAGCAGCGGTTCTCAACCAGTGGGTTGCGAACCCTTTGGGGGTCGAATGACTCTTTCACAGGGGTCACAGGGGTCACCTAAGACAATTGGAAAACACATATTTCCGATGGTCTTAGGAACTGAGACACGGCTTCTCTATCCATCTCCAGGCAGGTCCACCCACATGCAGATACACCCACATATGAGTATTAAAGGGTCACGGCATTAGGAAGGTTGAGAATCTAAGGTTGACTCAGAGGATACTTTGAGTTTACAGGATATTATTCAGAACAAAGATTCTGCCTTCTTTTCTTTCCTTACCTTCATTTAAATGGACTGACTATATCAGATGTGAGAGGCATGATCATGCATCCCAGAATGAACCAGATCAAAATGTAATTGGGAAATGTTTAATACAATGAACCAAATACAACATTGATAATGTTAATTTGTGGTTTTCTAAGTTAATATGTGGCCAGTAGGGACTTATTTATATTTGTATTTGACACCACTGCTCTAAATCATGAGATCATTTCACCCATCCAGGCCTAATTTATAAAATAGAATGATCAAATTGGATATTTATCTAAATTCTTTCTCATTCTAAATGCCTGTGATACATTTTTTTCTGGAGAAACAAACTAGTGGGGATTGGGTGAGAAGAATGGCTGGTAGGACAGGGATGGTGTTGAGTGGTAAGAAGGAAGTCCTAGTGACAATTATCAAGGGAAATGGCATAGAGTAGATAGAGCTGAAGTTAGGAAGACCTGAGTTCAAATCCTGCTTCAGACAGTTTCTGACTGTTGACCCTGGGCAAGTCACTGAACCTTTCTGCCTCAGTTTCTCCATCTGTAAAATAAGGATAATAGAACCTATCCCCCAAGGTTGTTGTCAGTATAAAATGACATAATTTTTTTTTAGCATTTTGAAATGAAGATTTGTTTTTAAAATATTTGATTTGTTTCACAATTAAAAATTTGTTTCTTTGAGTTTATGATCGTATAAAAAAAAACTTTATGGGGGCAGCTAGGTGACAAGCGAATAGAGCACAAGTCCTAGACTCAGGAGGACCCGAGCCCAAATCCGGCCTCAGACACCTAACACTTACTAGCCGTGTGACCTTGGGCAAGTCACCCAACTCCAATTGTCCTGCCCTCCAAAAAGTAAAAAAAAAAAATAATTGCCACTTTATGTGGTAACATAGGACTTACCAGAATGGGTAAAACTATGGTCTATCCAGACTATTCACTCTTGACAGCACTATGTCTAAGAGAGGCAACATGTTCAGTCATTTCAGTCATGTACTCTTCTTGATCCATTCTGGAATTTTCTTGGCAAAGATATTGGAATGGTTTGCAATTTCCTTCTCCGGCTCTAAAATGAGATAATTTTTGCAAAACACTTTGCAAACATTGAAATTCTATATAAATGCCAGCTATTATTATTATTGTTATTATTTTCACACATAATAATAAGTTCTTCAGACTGACATGCTACAAACAAAATGGAGAATCTCTTGCTTAAAAAAAATCTATTTTATTACATTAAAGTACTTCTTAACTGTGCTGAAAATAAGTAAAAAGTGTGAAAGATGTGATCACTTCAGGCCTGAGGTTTTGGTTCGTTTGATCTTATTCCACATAATTATCAAAACTAGAGATTGCTTAATTTAGGCGTTTTATTGTCCAGAGGAAGAAATTAAGTCCAAGAGAGGCAAAATGACTTACCCCCAGTCACACGAATAGATGATCACAGAGATAGCCACAGAATCTGTGGATGCTTACTCCTTACCCAGCATTCTTCCTGTTCTATCATGAATCAAAGGAGTAGGGGAGAGGTGAGGGAAGGAGAATGAGAGAACAGGAGTTGTTCCATCTGGGACCTAGACATTCAGAACAGAGGGAGACATATCCTTCTTGGTCTGTTTGTTTATCTGTGTCTCTCCGCACTTCACGTCTTGCCTCCCACTGGGAAGACAGGTTTTAGGGAGCCATTAGTGACTATGTGCATTTCATGGGCTTCACATAGCCCGTAATAAGGATTCAGGCTTCCTGTGCATGCTTCCTTCTTTCTTGGGCAATCAATTCCGACTAAGTTTTATGTGCGTGTGTTGCTGTTGTTGCTGACTTTTATTGGAAGGTCAGGGATGTCACCCAAGCCAATGAGGTAGTTTTCTCATTTACAAAAATAAAGGAACCTCTAAACTAAACCAATTGCAAGGCATGTTATCACAAAGGCAATCCGCATGATTGACATTTAGCAGTCACTTTTTCTCTGACCACTCATGAATGGAATATGATGAGCCCTACATACAAAAGTCCTTGTTAAGGCTTCCAGTAAAAGGGGGAAAGTACTTGGCACTGGGAGTCAAGATGCTTGCCTTGTAATACCGGAATTCTAGCTCTTCCACTTACCATCTAATCATATTAACTCAGGTTAAGTTGTTCAGCTGCTCTGGGCCTTAGCATCCTCATCTATAAAATGAGAGTTTGATTGCACCACTCCCAAAGTCCTCTCTAGCCCTGTACCTTTCTCTTGGTGGATCTTGAAGGATATATCATGGGTTTCACTTTGGTGTACCTTGAGCATTCCAGGCCCAGACTCCAATCTGAGGTTTGCTGCCTACTCTTCTAAATGTTAGAAAAGTTTGTCTCTCTTTATAGAGATGCAAAATCCAGAATTCTAAGGCCCAGGAAATGGATCTGAAGGCTTTGCCATCTAGGAATTCTTTCTAAAAAAAATTATGTTGAGATACCTTGTGGCAAAAACAATACTGTTATGCATAGAAATAAAGACAGAGACAAAGAGATAAGCAGATAGAGAGACAGAGACAAAGAAACAGAGACAACTTCAACATAAAGACAGAGAGAATTTGATTTCTCGGTATCATATACTCCATGAATATATGGACTATGCCTTATCTAAACCTTCCACTCTTCCCCAGTATTCTGCACATAATAGCATACAGTAGGCTCTTAAATATTTGCCAGACTGAATTGTTCTTTGATTTTTTTTACTATTGACAAATGCAAGACAAAAATCACTACTAAATGGCCAGTACAATTGCTCCAGATGTCTTTGTTGTCTTAGAATAATAAGGGAGAAGGGGTGAGGAACTAAACCAGCTATTTTGTCAGCAATGGGGACTCTCTGATGAGGTAACAGCTTCTGCCAGTGAAGTCTGGTACCTTCACTAAAACTTATAATCCTAGAACATTCACAAGTTCTGTGACTTACACAGTCACAAAGCCAATATGCGACAATGGCAGGCCTTGAAGACAAGTCTTCCTGACCACGAAGCTAGCTCTCTATCCACTACATCACATTGCCTCTTAGTAGGGAGAAGAACACAAATTATGAGAGAGCAAAGGCACATGTTATCTATCTTGCAGGAATTCTTAACCTGGGTACCTTCAACTTAATTTTTAAAAATATTTTGATAACTATTTTTAATATAATTAGTTTCCCTTATAATCCTATTTATAATCCTATTCATTTTAATTTTTAAATGAATTTAAAATTTAAATGAATTTAAAATTTAAATGCATTTTAAAATATCATTTTGAGGAGTCTGTAGGTTTTACCAGGATACAGGAGGGTCCATAATAAAAAAAAATAGTTAAGAGCCCCTGAACTAAATTCTTCTGACAATGTTAACTCTAATGTACTCTAGAATCTACTATCCTCTTATAAAAATTGTCAGACTGGATTCAGTCTCTAAGGTGCCATTGTCCATTTGTTTTTAATAAAGAAAGTTCATGTCATGTATTAAAACAGTAGCAAAACATGAAGAGCACAAAGGAGAAGAAAGTAAAGCATATTGGAGCGATGGTTAAAAAAAATTCTCTGTAATCATAGTGTTTCTGTCTATGGGACATCCTTTTTCAGTACGTTGGCTCAGCTTGATTAAAATGTGTTTTTCCAATTTTTCTGGATCCTCTCAACTTCAACTGACATTCCTGGGAAATTGTTCTTCAGCTAACTGGTCTGTAGCTTTCTGGTACAGCTTGAGGGTCTTCTCTTTAATAATTGGATTATGCTGGCCATTTTCCAGCCTTCAGGGCTCTCTCTCTAAACTAAGTGAACATGTAACAGTATATGATAAAGCTTTTCCTATTTTTTCTCAGTCTTCTATCCTCTAGTATCTTTCAAAAAAAAAGTTTTGTCACAGATCTGCAACAAATTAACTTTTTCTCTTCCTTTAGCAGAAAAAAAAAATCAAAGTGAACTCTTATAATGTAGTCAACAAACATTCACAATTGTTTATGATCTCTTCCTGTTTGATTTACTATATTCCTAGACTTATATTCTTATGAGAATTAAGACAATTTTTATTAATTCCTTTGTTGCCTTAAATTTCAGATATCCCAGACTCAGTCTTCTTTTGTCCAACCTTTCATTTTTCCTATATGTGGGTGCCATGCATTCTCATGTCTCTTTCTAAGTAATTGGGAATGTGTTTATATGAGTATGTGTGTGTGTGCATGCATGCATATGCACTGTTGTATTTCATCTCTTTTCCTCTCTCAAAAAAAACAAGAAAGGTAGCATGAGATAGTGGAAGTTGAATTAGATGGAGAAAAGGATGATGGTTTTAAAGCTCAGATCTATCACTTTAATAGACTTGTGATCTTGGGCATCATTTCATTTCTCTAGTCCTCCTTCTCTTGCCCCAGGAAGAAGTTCTCCTTCCTTCATCTATAAAATGAAAGAGTTGAAGTAGATTATTTCTAGTACTAAACTCGCAACTCTAACATTACCTGTCTATATATTTTAAAGAGAATATTTTATTACCTTAAGAATCCTCCTGATTCATATACAGAATGTGATTAAAGAATATGTAATAAGGTATATAGAATAATGTATAAAGAATAATATAAAGGGAGCCAAGATGGAGGAGTACTGCTCATCACCCAGCTGAACTCTCCAAACATTACCCTCCAAACAACTTAAAAATAATGCCTCAAATGACATTTTGGAGTGGCAGAGCCAGCAAAAGGTCAGAGTGAGACATTTTTCCAGACAATAAAAAGTTAAGGGTTCTTCAGAATAGATCTATGACACTAGAGAAAAAGCAGTAGCACCAGCAGTGGGCCATAGAGGTGAACCCAACATTGGCAGCAGCTGTAGGAATGGCTTTAGGAGTTCACTTGTAAGAAATACATTACAGGAGACTTTTTGCTGGCAGTAGGTGCAGTTGGTATTGAATATCAACTCTATTGTTCATAAATAGCTCTGGGTTTCAGTTCCAGGGCAGAGAGGAGCACTTGTGGTTAGTCACATGAGAGCAGAGGACCTGGTCACATTTCCAGGGACAAAAAGAGTGATAGCTCTTGTGGCTGAAGAAGATCAGGAACAAGAGGAACAGTAACATTTGTGGCTGAAGGAGAGTAGGGCCTTCCTTGGTAAAGACACTAGTATAGACCAGAGAGTAGTAACCACACTTCTCTTCAGATCACACCAACTTGGAAGCACTAAAAACTTACAGACCCCCAAGAACCAGATTGAAAACAGTAGCACAAGAAAATCTAAAGCTTGGGACAGTCCTAAATGAGGAAAGGCCAACTTTAACAGAAAGTTCAAAATAAATAAATAACCTAGAAAGAAGAGCAAACAACAACAACAATAGCAAAGAACTTGACTATAAAAATCTACTGTGGTGACAAGGGAGACAAAGACACAAACTTAGAAGAAAACATGAATGGCTACAAGCAAAACCTCAAAGAAAAATGCCAATTGGACACAAGAATAGCAAAAATTTGTGGAATAGTTAAATGAAGAGATAAAAGTGGTAGAAGAAAAATTTGGAAAAGAAATGAGAGCGATAAAAGAAAATTATGAAAAGAGAATTAACAGCTTGGTTTTTTAAAAGGTGCAAAAATACTCAAGAAAAGATATCTTTGAAAAAGTGGATTGGCCTAATATAAATATAGGTTCAAAAATTTACTGAAGAAAAGAATTCCTTTAAAAGTGAATAGGCTAAAAATAGTGCATAGGCCAAATGGAAAAGAAGATACAAAAATTCATTGAAGAAAAGAACTATTTAAAAATCAGAATAGAACAAATGGTAAAAGAAACACAAAAACTCAATAAATAAAATAATTTCCTAAAAATTAGAATTGAGCAACTTGAAACTAATGACACCATGAGATGTCAAGAAACAATTAAAAAAAGTCAGAAGAATGAAAGTAGAAGAAAATGTAAAATATCTCACTGGAAAAACAACTAACCTAGAATATAGATCATGAAAAAATAATTTAAGGACTATTGGATCACATGAAAGCTAGGATTAAAATGAAAGCCTAGACACCATATTTCAAGAAATTATAAAGAAATCTACCCTATTATCTTAAATTGAGAGGTTAACTAGAAATTAAAAGAATACACCAATGCAAGCCAAGAATTCCTGGCATAGTTATAGGAAAATTTAACAGTAGAAGAGAAAAAAGGGGAGGTGTGGTCACTGCTCTTCTGAAAGAGATGATGAAATGAAAGCTCTCAGAAATATTATAGCCAAATTCCAGGGCTACCAGGTCAAGGAGAAAATATTTCAAGCAGTCAGAAAGAAACAATTCAAACATCATGGAGTCACAGTCAATATCACATATGATTTAGCAGTTTTTACATTAAAGAAGTGAAGGGCTTGAAATACAATATTTCAGAAGGCAAAAGAGGTAGGATCACAACCAAGAATCACCTACTCAGAAAAACTTAGAATTTTCCTTCAGGGGGGAGGGGAGCAGAGGGAAGAGTATTTAATGAATAGAGGACTTTCAGCCATTCTTGATGAAAACTACCAGAGATGAAGAGAAAATTAGACATTCAATCACAAGACTCAAGAGAAGCATAAAAAGGCAAATATGAAATAGTAAGGACAAGGGACTCACTAAAATTAAAGTATTTACATTGCTTTCTGGAATAAGATACATGTAACTCCTAAGAACTTTATGATTGTTAGCCCACATAGGAGTTTATATAAAGGGCATGCTTATGAGTTGATTATATTAGGATTATCTCAAAAAAAAAGAAAGGAAAATATAGGGATGAGAAAGAGCAATGCACTGTGAAAAAGGAAAAGGGAGAGGTAGAATATGGAAACTTTTCTCATGTAAAAGAAGCATACAAGAAAGAGCTTTGACAGTAGAAGGAAAAATAGGGCTGTGGTAGGCAGTGTTTGAACCTTACTCTCACTAGAATTGGTTGGAAGAGGGAAGAGTATACCATTGGGTATAGAAATCTATCTTAGCCAATAAGAAAATAGAAGGGGAAGGGGATAAGAGATTGGGGGAATGGTTAATAAAAGTGAGGCAGAACGAGGGAGGCAGTGGTCAAAGCAAAACATATTTTTGAAGAGGGACAGGATAAAAATAGAAAAAGAATGACAAACAGAAAAATGGAAAAATAGGACAAAGGAAAGTACAGTTGGTAATCATAACTATGAATGTGAATGAGATAAACTAACCCATAAAAAAACAGATATGGTGTGGGTAGGTGGCACAGTAAATAGAACACTGCCCTGGAGTCAGGAGGATCTGAGTTCAAATCTGACCTCAGACACTTAACACTTACTAGCCATGTGACCTTGGGTAAGTCACTTAATGCCAATTGCCCTCCAAAATGAAAAAAAAAATCAGATAACAGAATGGATTAGAAATTAGAATCCAACAACATGCTGTTTACAAGAGACACACTTGAAACAGAAAGACACAGAGTTAAAACAAAAGGCTGTAACAGTCTATTATGCTTAGCTGAAGGAAAATAAGCAGGGTTAGCAATCATGATCTCAGACAAAGCAAAAGTGAAGATAGACCTAATTCAAAGAGATACAGTAAACTATATAGTAAACTAAAAGGTACTATAAACAATAGATGAAATAACTTTGAGGATTCCTTCAGCAGCATTTGGCAGACTGGGAATGGCTATCCAAGCCTGAGGGTTTATAGGGTTGAAACAGCAGAAGGTCAGGCTATCGGGATGTGGAAGAGAGGGTATTGTTGAAGTGAATGACAATATATTATCTGTAGTCTTCTGGGGGTGGGGGAAATGCTCTAAATAGATACTGCTTAGGGAAATGCAAATTAAACAATTCTGAGGTAACATTTCACACCTTGCAGAAATAATAAATGCTAGAGAAGATGAGGGAAAATAGGCACACTAACATAGAGTTGGTGGAGTTGTCCATTGATTTAACCATTCTGGAGAGCAATTTGAAACTAGGTATCATTTCTTATTCAAAATACCTGATGAATAAGTAATGCACTGCTTTCCAATCCTATATCTTTTTTTCTATTTGCTTAGCATAATTATTATCTTCCCGATTGATGTGTAAGCCTTATGATGACAAGAATACAAGATGTTGGACACACAGTAGGTTCTTAATAAATATTTCTAAAGATGAGTCAGTCTGACTTAGATAAACATATTTAAGAAACTCCACAGAAAATTGATTCCTATAGTAAGGTTGTCAAACTTTATATGAGGTTATGCCCTGAAATATTTAAGAAAATATCTGTGTTGGACACAAATAAATGAAATTCATGGCTTAGTATCACAAGATCTGGGCTTACACAGGTCAGGTTCATTGTTAGGCAACCTTTGAAAAAAATCATATCTCTTTGACCTACACTGAATTTCTCCAGTAATCACAGAACATAGCATCTAGGTCTCCAGTGAAGAAAGAAAAGAGTTCATGGTTCCCAGGTAAGCACTCAAGGTAACAATGTATATATATATATATATATATATATATATATATATATATATATATATATAGCAGGGGAATCAGGTCTTTTTTGTCCTAAAGACAAAATGTAGACACCAAGAACTTAAAATAGTTTCATAATCAGTTAATACAACTTTCTTCTTTCTGATGGGTCTTACCTTCATCTCAGAGACCTATATAGTCCTCTAGGCCCATGGTGCCATTCCATGGTTTGGATTCCCTAGGGGAAAAGATATGAATGTGTATATTCTAGAGAGGCAATTCCCCAATGTACAAGTGAATGCCATTTTACCACCACCAACTACTAGCTTTGTGGTCATGAACTTTATGGTACTACTCTAAAGGTTTGTATATATTTCAGGACACAACTTTGGGTTGCTAAAGAAGCAATTACAAATATTCCAATTTGTCCTATTTTTACCCCTAGTAGCCTACAAATGGTTGTGGAATTATCCTAAGCAATAGTCCTTCTCAAAATGTTTATTCTTGAGGCTCCCTTGCACTCTTAAAAATTAAAGTAAATTGTAGGAGCACCTGGACTTGGAGGTTTGGCTAGGAGATCATTGTGGATAACTGAGGAGTTTCCCTCAGCTGAATCAACTCGAAATGTCCCCAAGTCCTTGTATAATATTCTTTCTTGCTATGGCTAAGAACATTCCTTTTTGTTTGCTTATGAAAAAAAACATATTCAGGATAGATACCAAAGAGCTTGTGTTTATGTGGTTTTTTTCTACCAATGTTTATTGTATTAAAATTAATACATCTTCGTATTATTATGAAAAGAGTTTTGATTTCTCATGTTCCCAGAAAGGGTCTTGAGGATCCCTGGGTGTTATAAGACCACATTTTGAGAACTTCTGACCTAAAGTATTGGGATCACTTTGCAAGGACAATTAGGGTTGCTAAAGAGATAATCCTTTCTCTATTAGACTAGCTTTGATCAGAAAATTTATTGTAGTAGCTAAAGACCAAGCCCTAGTCTTTAGTCCACAGGTGTGATCTTCTCTCCAAGAAGTCAACATTATCCAGGAACTCACACTTCTCTCCATAGAAATCTTGATCCCAAAACTCTTGGAACTGAGGTCTCAAAACTTAAGGAACTTATGTTGTTTAGAAAATATTTTCCTTCTCTATCCAGGTCTAGGCATGTAAGTCCATCTTCTTTCAGACCATGGGGTTGATTTCACCACTGCTTCTAGCTGCCTTTGGCAACTGGGGAGGAGGAGAAAATTGGGAGGATACATAAATTCCCTTCACTCTCTCTAAGGTACTTCCAATATTAACTCTTTGGTTTTGGGGGGCTAAGCTCAACTTTCTAAGGAAAACTACCAAAATCAAACTGAAAAAACACCAACACATACACACGCCAAAACAACAACAATAACAAAAACAATTTTGCAATAAAGACTCTCTGTTATAACAAAATGGCAGCTTGGACTTATAAACTTTATAAAGCTATCCATATCATCCTCAATCTCTCATACACTTACTCATCTTCAAAAGGAAGGAATAAGTCACACATATCCAGGCACAGGAGATTTGCTTAATCTTCTCAAGAAGGTACAAATGCTCTGGGTATACACCTTCCACAGGGTATACTCTAAAAAAAAAAAGATTCACTCCTTCTAACCTTAAGAAGTTAATTAAGGAATTCTCCTAACCAATTGCCTCAATATGCTTTAAAGTTTTCTTAATATACCCCTGTGAGATAGGCAATACAAGAATTATAATATCAATTTCAAAAATAAAGACACTGCAGCCCCTAAAAGGTTATAATTTCCCCAGGGTCACACAGATAGTACATATCTGTTGTAGAATTCAAATCCAGATTCCCTAGATCCAAATCCAGTGTCCTTTACATTTTTCCACACTGTTTCTTCAGTAATCATGAAACTAACTGGAACCCATTAAATTAATCATGCAAATCAGGAAGACTTAAGCATTTGGGGATGTTTCTTTTTATTTTTATCATCCTTATTATTATTATTATTCTTTTGGTCTAGATTTTTTAGTATGTCAGTATAGGGTATGAAATTCTGGTACAGAAACTCCCTCCATATCCTACTATGGAAACTCCCTCAATGACTGTAGCTGGGCAGCTGGTCTATAATTGAGAACCTTACAGAATTACCTGGTGGGTACCAACCAATTAAACAACTTGCCCATGGTCATACAGCTAAAATAAACCATAGACAAGTCTGGAATCCAAGTCTTTCTAATTTCTATGGCCAACTCTTTATCATATATCCCAGACATGGAATAAGGAATTCTTAAACTCCTGTTTTCTACACCTGTACTTATCCAAAACCATAAAGAAACAGGACATGCACAAAGCTATCTATGTATCTGTTTTCAAGAAGAAAAAAACTACATTTTTAAATTACCAAGAAAAAGATTCTCTTTTCATTTTTTTTTTCATTTTTTAAAAACTCACCTCTTTATTGCAAGGTGTCACAGTGGGTAGGGCACTAAGCCAAGAGTCAGAAAGACCTGAATTCACAGGCATCCCAGACACTTAGCAAATGAGTGGTCCTGGTCAAGTCACTTGACCACTGTTTGTCTCAGTTTAGTCAGCTATAAAATGAAGATAATAATAGCACCTGCCTCCCAGAGTCTTAAAGATCGAATAAGGTAATAATTGTACATTACTTATCACAGTTCCTGACACATAGGAGTTATTTAATAAATATTTTCCCTTTTCCCTTTATATAAATAAGTGCATCTAGTACTAGTCTAGAGAGGAAAGTGCATGATCTCTAGTTAATTAATTGAGAATTCTTGAGTTTGCAGAGTGATGGGCTGCTACAAATGCAATTTATTCACCCATAGAAGAAAATGAACTAGACTGATATACAGAATGAACATTTGGCCAGAAGTCCTCTGGCTTACCCAATTACCATGTAATGTCTTGCAATATGGTAGTTGTTGAATGAATGGCTGCTAAAAACAAAATGAAGTCAAGATCCTGGTCTCCAGCAAGGGCTATAAATTTCTCATTGGCACTTGATGTGGTCCTTCTCATCTTGCAAACAAATGGATAATTCTTCCACCTGGATTATTTTTCTTCATCCCATTCAGAAGGAAGCTTAGGTATAAAAAAGTAGATGAGCATTGGCTGATTGTCTTAAAACTCACAGTCCCAGAAAATAGCTGGGTGGGACTGAAAGTATTCACCAAATTAATACCACAAAACATTTTTAGACTCACATTTCCTTCTTCTACCTGTCTCTTTGTCAGTCTCTGCCTCTGTCTGTCAGTCTGTCTCTCTCCCTCTTCCTCTCCCTCCCTGATCTCCCATTTCTCTTCTCTTCACTTTACCCATTCCCCATTCCTCCTCCTTTGCTTCCACCCTCTACTTCTCTTCCTTCCCCATCTCCATCGCCCTCCATAGTTTTTTCCCAACCTCTCCATTTTCCGTCTTCTTTCTTCCCTTCTTTTCCCCCTTTCCCTTTGGTAATATCACCTGTCTCTCCACCTCTTATTCCCTCTCAACTTGATACTAAATTGTGTATCTTAAAGTATTTCTGGTATTTCTTGGAAAAAATTATGTTCCTTAGTCTCATATTAATTTTAAAAGCAGGTCAATCAAATCTTGCATATTGTTTTACTTCTCTCCCTCAAAAAAGAGAAAGAAAGCAAACATCACATAATCAATTTAACTAACCAAATTGTTTCTTATTTGCTGTACCCTAAACTGATCATTTTTTTGGTGGATCCATTGCCCTCTATGTTAAATACACACACACACACACACACACAGACATACACACACATACATTGCCTGATACAACTCTTATCTATGCTATCCTTTTCTGCTCTAAATATAGCAGTGGCCTCCATAGAAAGGGGAAAAGAACTATCCTACTTCACTGTGAAATATTTAATACAATGCATCCATTTAATTTGCTGCAGTATCACCTTTACACAGATTAAATAGTCCTACATCATTTCATCCCTGGAATATTAACATCTCTCAAGAGAAAGTCCAAGAGAAGAGGAAAGAAATATTTCCCAATCAAGAAGGTGATTGGAGAGAAGCCAAATCGGGCAGGATACAGCCAAAACAAGGCAGAAAGAAAGTTCAAGACAATGAATGCTCTGTAACACTGCACTCAAAGGTCAGGCAGACTTCTCTGCTTTCTCCGCCACATCCTCCTGATTTAGGGATAATCCAGCCCCTTGCACTCCTCACTCGTCAAACCTGGGCAGCAGGGAGAATAAGCAGCACAAATTGGCAGATAATGCACCTTATTTCCATGTAGAAGCAGGTGCATTTTCCTCAGGATAAGTGGCGAGATGACACTGATCCGCTCTGACAGGCAAGCTGATCTAAAATTACTCAGCACACTCTGCCAGTGGTTGGGGAAGAGCTTCCCAAGAGCTTATTCAGAAACTCTTCAATCCCCTGGGTGCTAATTAAAATTTACTGGATAATATTTGCAAAGCTCAATGGTCCTAGTTACAGCAATTATCAGTTACTAAATGTTAGTGCCAGAGATGTCACCTGATGATTGGCTCTTTTATACAAGAGGGTTTTCTTTCTTTCTTTCTATCCCTGTCTCCTCCTCCTCCTTTCTTTGCCTTCACTTTTTCAAGTAGCTGAGCGTGGTTGAATGTCTCAATTGGACTAAACACACACGACACACTTTTCCTATAACCATAATTATCAGTTCCTCCTTGGACCGATGTTTGTAGATTAATAAGAAGCAGATTCCATTCAGAAGTTTCTATGTAGAAACCAGTACCATACAGGTAGTAAATCTACGATCAAATGAAATAATGGATGCAAAACACCCCTGCAAACCTTGAAGCGCTATAGTTGAATTACTATTATTATAGAAAATCATTCTCATCTCATTTGATGGAGTTCAGATGGATATGCTCTGGGAAAATTCGCTATTATTCTTTTATATTTAATGCTCTATGGGCTATTGCACAGGTGGATGAAATAACTGCTTTTTTGTAATTGAATAAAAATATTGGGATGTAAGATCATCTTCTGTAGTTTCACTGAAATAATCTTCAGGACAACTCCAGTAGCAGAAAGGATGATGGGGATGATAGGTACCTCATGCTGTTCCCATAAGGATTTGATTATTTTCTCCTCATTCTTCTCCTTATATTTGATGGAGTTCAAATAGAAACAATTCTGGGCCAAGTCATAATCCTGTTATTGTTTTTTTCTTATGTATAATGCTGAGCAGATTGTTGCACAGGTATATAATCTTCTACCACCTTACTGAAAGCATCGCCAGGGCAATATCAGTAGTAGACAGAATGGCCAGATATTATATTCTTCTTCCTTATCCACATGGCTTTAATTTCTTCTACCAGGTCACTATATTTTAAAAGCTATTCATTCTACATAGTTTGGATGTTATAAGTGTCTTGTATGGAACATCTGTTTAAAAAATATTTTTTTTACATTTTTCTGAGTTAATGTCAGGAAAATGTTTAATAACCAACTCAGAGAAAAATATGGTACAGAGGACACACTCTTGAGATTCATGTGCATTATTAAAATATTTTCCATGCCTTTCTTAAGTCTAGACAATCAAGAAAACAATAAATCAAGCCCTGATTTGTAGTGTCTGCCAATTTCAGAGGTGTAAATGCTCACTCTGAAAGTTTGACAAATGGGTCAGGAGAGCTGGCTCAAAGCACACTCCTAGAATGATGTGTTCATGAGAGTATGAACAACAGTTTTATCTATGATGAGGGTCTGATTCCAGAATAATGTACTAGCTGAATTTTGGAAAAAGATGATTTGAAGTTTGGTGATCCAGTATGTATAGTACAAGGTCCGGAATCAGGGAGATCTGAGTTCAAGTATGACCTCTGACACTTATTAGCTGTGTGGCCCTGGGAAAGTCATTTAATCCTGTTTGCCTCAGTTTCCTCATCTGTAAAATGAGCTAGAAAAGGAAATGGCAAACTGCTCCAGTATCTTTGTCAAGAAAACCCCAAAGGGGGTTACGAAGAATCATATATGACTGAACAACTTGTAATGCAGGAATTTGTCATCCATTAGTTTTTGAAGGATAGTGAGCTTCTGGTGTATAACTCAGGTTACTTGATCACATCTTTCTAGAAATTTGATTGGTAATATTTTTTTCAACCTGAAGTGATAGGTTGAACAGTTTCTATTGTTTCCTATCAAAATTTGTCTGGATCAGTAAGTCCAGTCTCCTGAAGAATGATCTTGTATCACTCCTGTTATTATTATTGTTATATGGTCTTTTAATATCCCAGTCATTGTAGAGGATCAAAATGGGTACCTTCTCTGAGTCATTGGCAAGTGGAAGACTGTTACAAGAAAAATACTCAAATGGAAAGAAATGGCTGTGTTGCAGGCTCTCCTAGACATGGTGAGAAGAGAGGATGCATCCAAGGGAGACAGGCTTATGAGTAAATGTTGGTATTTGCCACCCATTGTGACAGTTAGGCTTGTGTTGACTTATGGAAAGGCTAAAGGATGATGTGGTTCTTTGTGCTGTTGGGGCTTATTAACTTCTCTGCTACTGTGATGGAATAGGTTTACTGGTTTGGGGATTCAGGTTTTCTAATGTCTGAAAAATGTTTTGCTTCTGTCTTCTGTATAGGGTGTCTGTTATATTTTATGATCAAGCACTATGTCAGAATATTTATAGTGACCATTGGTGCTGTAAACATTGTGTTGGCACTACAACATCTTATGGAAAGGAGTTGTTCATCTTTTTATGATCAGTGCAAATAATCACTCTGGGATTTTCATCCTTCTGTAATAAAGAGCCAAATTCTTGTGACAGTCCAGGAAGCCGCAATTGTAAGCAATCTTTCTCCCTTTGCAACCGAAAAAGTAACAAGAAACAAAGTTCCCTTAAAGGCCATGCCCGTGTGTACCATACAGTTTGACTCTACTTTTCCTAGATAAAAAAATGTTCCCCCAAACAGCTAGGGGCAGAGAAGAAGCAGATACTGTGAAGTTGTTAAGTATGAGCTATGTGTGTACTGCTCATGTATATCCCCACAGACTATCTAAATGTATTTACAGACAGCTCAAAAGGAAGTATGTATGTATGTGTGTATGTATGCATGCATGTATGTATGCATGCATGTATGCATGTATGTGTGTATATATGTATGTGTGTATTATTTCTGGAATCTTGCCCATCGAGCTCTAAAGAAGACCATGATTCCTGACTTGAGAGAATTAGGAAGAGAGACCATGCATCTGGATGTTTTCCTCTCCCCTAAAAGAACGGAGTGCTAGAGTAGAATTTTATTTGTCTGCTTTCCTAAGTGTTGTTGGTTTAGGGACACTTTTTTTTTATTCAAAAGTCAATAGCCTCCCCTGGTTACTATCCTTCAAAGGGGGAGAGTACTCTGAATCTATACACACTAGTTTTACCTCTTCTTGCCAAATGCTAGTTACATAAAAGACCATCTCAAATATTGAAAAAGGAGTAAATTCATGTATCCCATCAGAATACATACAATAGCAAGCAGAAACCAGAAAAGTTATAGAGATTAGAAAATACCAGAAAATATACTGAAGTGAATGAGCTCTGTAGATGACAGTGAGTTGCTATCTCAGCTCCACCAAGAGAGAAGTCTTGATCTTTCCTAAAAGGAAATTACCCAAGTCTCCATGGAGGCAATCGGGAAATAAGGGACATGTGGAGGACACATGTCCATTCTCCAGTCTATCTCTCTGAATCTATCTGGAGAATGTTTTCATGAATGTCTGGAACTACATGTCCTCTCTCAAACCAGTCTCTACTCTCCAAAGCTTTATTCACATAGTCACAACAGGGGTCCTCCACATTCTCTGCACCATTAGAGAATCATTTTCTATAAGCAACAAACTGTACAGGGATAGCCCTCTCCCACCCACCTTCACTGGGAATCCCATTAAATAAATAAATGAAGATACATCTGGGGCTTCATGATGTAGATAAGAAGTGGCCTGGTTTAATGGAGGATAATTGACTTTCGGGTCAGGGAGACCTTTGTTAAAGGCCAGCTTCTAATACACATTAGCTATATCATACTAACTTTGTAACCATGGCCATGTTGCTAAATTTCCCAGCACCCCAGGAGTCTCTCAGACTGTAAGCTATAGATAATCTGTGCAACTGCATTGGTAAAGGGCATTGTCACACCAGGCTTTCCCTACATTGATGAAGTCACAGATCATCTGCTCTATCCCCTCCCTCCCAATGCAGATAATGTGTGGATATAGGCTTAAGGTAAAAATAGAATTACTAAAAAATGTCCTTAAGGAGCTCAAAATTCAAGGTCACTTTTCTTTAAATTCATATTCTGCAAAAGCATCTTATCCAAGGGCAATAAGATTGAATTCCATTTACCAGAGCCCAGAAACAACCTTTGTTACTTGCTCTATATTCATTTGTAAGCGGCTATGAACATTTAAAATTCTTGCCTGGAAAATGCTGCTTCTAGATATTTTAGTGCAATGACAGGATAAAGCTTTCATTGACTTTGCACAAGTAGATTCTTGGCCATTTTCAAGATCTCTTGAAAACAACCACACCCAAGAGTTTGACAAACAGGAGCTGGTAAACCCAAGAAGTCTTGTTCAGTAGACCAAGAGAGACTGAAAGTCCTTACCATGCCTTACTAGAGAAGACAATGTGGTGCATCTGAATAAGAGATTGACTACATAGAGTCTAGGTTCATTAGGTTTGCTATTTGACCCCCAGATGTTTTTATTACATAGACACAACAGGAGTCCTCCTATGCAAATGGGTGGGCCTGATCACCTCAAACTTTAACTCTGAATTCTTTAGTATCTACTGAACTGAGTTTAAATTAACCAGGCTTTGTGAAAGTCATATTTCTGCTAGCTTAAAGTCATATTTTTGCACTATTTTATTTGTTAAGTTACATTTTAATACTTTTGAGTAGCGTTAAAGCATGGCTCATAAGGATCAACTCCTCCTCTGCTCTGTGGAAGTGAGAGAAGGAAACTATTAGCATAAGCAAAAAATTGGATAGTTGCTTCTAATTGTGCACCAAGATGGCAAAGATGCTCCAACCTGAATGCACCTTTTCTCTCACTTACGGATAATTTGTGTGATTGTACTTGTTTCCTCCCATTAGAAAGCAAGTTCCTCAATAGCAAGGAAGTGCTTTTGTTTTGTTATTTTTAATAGTAACTAATAACAGTAACAGGAATATATGCCCCATAAATGCTAGTAGAATCGAACTGATAACATTTCTTTGTCTACCTCTAGAGGATAAAAATGTGCCAGCTCTAATTGCTCTGTGCTTCTTTGGTCCAAACTACTGTTTTTAGCATAGTTGGTCTTTCTTGGATTATATTATCATTTACATGATCCCATGATCTCTCAGAACTGGAACAATGCTGGGAGTGTGAGTGAGGGGACTAGAGAGCAAAGAAGGGAATAATGAAATATTCTGGGCATATATCTCTTTAATATCCTTTGTTCCTTCTCCTTAGTACCTTTTTCTCACCTTTCTTTTTGTTTACTGTCAATAGATCTCAGAGTTAGCTCAACTCAATGAGAAGCTCTACTCTTTGAAATCCCAGACTAGACTAATGGAAATAGAGAATCATATGCTGCACACATAGCAATTTTGGTGCAATCTTAAGACTATATTTATTTAATTTTTCCACAGATTAAATTGCATGCCATATGTGATCATTACCACTAAACCAGACAGTGGCATAGAAATACCCAATCAAGCCTTCCCCATATCTTTGACAATGTGCAAGAAGCAATTGGCATCACCATCATCAACATTCATGCAATATTGGGCCTGTTTAGGAGTACAAGAGAGGATAGAAAGGACTAACATATAGTCTATTGTAACTTCAAGATGTAGATCTGGACTGTAGTTACAGGAATGAATGAAAATAAGATTTTAAAATATTCATTAAGTGCTTATTGTATACTAGGTACTGTGCTAAGCACTAGGAATATAAATACAAAAGTAAAGACAGTCCCTGCTCCCATAGTTTCTTGTTGTTGAGTCTTATCAGTTGTGATTGACTCTTTATGATTTCATTTGGGGTTCAGGTTTTCTTGGCAAATATACTTAGTGGTTTGTCATTTCCTTCTCCAGTTCATTTTATAGATGAGGAAACTGAGACAAACAGGGTCAAGAGGCTTGCCCAGGATCAAACAGCTAGTGAATGTCTGAAGTGATATTTGAACTCAGATCTTCTTGATTCCAGGCCTGCTGCTGTATCCATTTGACACTTAGCTTCCCACTGCGGTATCTTAGGGGAGTTTGTAAAATGAAGACATTTATAAGAGAAGAATTCAAACTTCCCCAAACCAGGTCTTCTTCAAGCAACTAACTCAGTAGTTTTCCAATTTTTTGGTCCCAGGACACCATTAAACTGTTAAAAATTATTGAAGACCCCAAAGACCTTTTGTTTATATAGGTGATATGCATTAATACTTATGATGTATTATATTAATATTAAACTGAATTAAAACAGATCATTTAAAATATTTTTCATTAATTCATTTAAAAATAGAAAACCTGTTACACGATAACAAAAATTAAATATTTTCATTAAAATTATTTTCAAGAAAATTAATGAGAGTAATAGCATAGTTTTACATATTTTTGTAAATCTCTTTAAAGTGTGGCTAAATCAAAGACAGCTGTATTCTCGTATCTGCTTCTGTATTCAATCTGTTGTGATATGTTGTTTTGGTTGAAGTATAGGAAGAAAATCTGGCCTCACACAGATATGCAACTAAAAAATGGGAGAGTATTTTAACAGGCAAATAATATATTAGTATTATTATAAAATAGTTCTGACATTATGGACCTCCCAAAAGGGTTCTGGGAAGCCCTGAAGGCCACACTTGAAGAATCTCTGATCTAAATATCCAGAAAAAGGTTTTCAGCCTCTATCATCTCCATAAAATCCCACTCTAAGAGTCTCATCATGATATACAGATAGCACACAGATTTTCAATCTAGCATTCAGATTTTTATGCCAGGGAAGAGTAAGTTCTGAAAAACCCTATCAAGAAGGAAAGTCATTTTGTATATGCCCTCTCTGAATTTAGGCAGATTATCTCATTTGATCCTCAAAACAACCTTGGGAGGGATGTGTTAATATTATCCCTATTTCAAAAATGAGGAAACTGAGGTAAAGTGATTTGCCCAGGGTAACATAACTAGTAAGCGCCTGACAATAAATTTGAACTCAGGCATTCCTGAGTCCAGGCCCAGGTCTCTGGGCAATATGGCACAACATGGGTGCCTACTTTTCATTTGCTTGACTTTTCCCTCTCTAGTATCTGGCACTATTACTTTCCTTGTTTTCGCAAGGCCAAAAGTGGGAGTGATGAGCTAAGGAGTCAAAATCAACTTCCAATAAGTTTCTCAAAATACTTCCCCCTGGTGGCATGGCCCAAATAAACACCGGACCAACAAAATTATAGGTTTTAGGAATATTGAAGCCTAATCCAAACGTCTGCTTCCCCCTTCCCTTCCTGACCCTTGGCATGGAGAAATTGAATCTTCATTTAAATATCTCTTCCACATGAATTTCTGGTGAAAGAAACACTGAAATGACCCTGAGTTGGTTGCAATTAAGTTTTTTTTTAAATAACTGAAGGTGATAAAGGCAAAATTGCCAAGAGGCAAGATTGGATGATCATGTAGGAAATACAAGTAGCTGTTATTAAAATCTGCCAATGACTAGCAACTGAGCTTGGTTTAATAAGAAACAAATAAACTGTTATTAGTGTGAAGGGATGTTGCTTTTTTTCTTATAGTTTGTGGGGGTTTTTTGGAGAGGGATTAGTATTATGTTTTTAAATGGCTTGCTAGGTACAAATGTTTCTTGTTTTTGTTAGCTTGTAATGGATGTAAGAAAGCTGCTCATTATTAAGCTTTCTTTAAAAGTGGATATGAGTCAAGTTTAATATTTTTTCCAGGTTTATGTACATCAAGAGCCCATGGAAAAATAATTAATCTCAGTACTTCATTTGTGTAAAAAATCCCACCCCTTCCCCTCATCCCCATCCAAGGTTTTCTCGAGAGGCAGCCGTGCGTAATATAAAAAGAACTAAATGTCAGAGGCCTTGGCTTCGAATTTTAACTCTCCTACTTTCTATCTGAATGACCTTGAGCAAAACACGCTCTCAGACCCTCACTTACTTTATCTACCAAAACAAAGAAGTTGGATTAAAATATCTCCAAGTTCTAGCTCTAAGATTCTGAATTGTCATTTGCTGAGAACTCCCTTTAGAAGAAATTACCCAATTGCCTCTTTAGTTTGAGTCTATCTTTAATGTAATGAGAAAGAAATTTTCAACAAGACACTGATCACATACGTGATGATTTAGCAGAAGCTGTAGCCATGTTTCACTCTAATTTTCATCCTACTGTTACCTGAGAAGACTGTGTCATAGCCCTGGCTCAGTCCCGATCTTCATGAAAAAACAAGATGAACAAGTCCCAGTGGTGCCATGAGGTGCCACAAGCTTCACACGCTGCAGCAATCCATGATTCATTCTAGCACAGGAGCTCAGGTCTCATATCACTAGTTCTCTCAGCAGGTTTCGAGTTGTCATTATTTCAACTACTTCCTGTAGTTCCAGGGAAGGGAAATAGAGGTTTCCTTTGCCCCCCACCCTCCTTGTTTTATGAAAAAGCACTTCTACCTTTTTGTGTTTGTCCTTCATTTTCTAAGAGGTCCATGACATCAGAGAAATGATAACACAACTTGCAGTTAACTTTGATTTGAGGGAGGGAGGGCTGTGCAAGGTCATCAGCCTCACTTTCTCCTCCAGAGTCAACTGGATCCAGTAACCTGATATTCATCAGGATGACTGGAGATGACCCAGGACTCATGGGAGAACCCATCCCTTTTGGACTAAGGCCTTTTCAGGTACTCACTCAGAGTGAGGTAATGCCCAGTCCGTGAAAAGGCCTCTTTAAGAAGTGAGTCAAGGGAGGGTGGAGCCAAGATGGTGGCATAGAAGCAGCAAGGTCCCGCAGCTCCCACACCGCCACCCTAAATACCCATAAAATTATGAACCCAGACAAAGTCTAGGATTCTCAGACTCACAAAAATACAGAAAACACATCCCTTGCTGAAGGCAGCTCAGCAGCAGGAGCTCATCGCGGCGGCCAGGAGCAGAGGTTGGCCTAGCCTGAAGCCAAGACGGCCAGGACTGGGGCAATGGGAAGGAGCTGGGCTGAGCGGAGCTGGGCTGAGCTGAGCCAAGCCATGCCACAGCCAGTCTTCAGAGGAGAGGATCTACAGCCTCCAGCACCTCCACATCTGCCAAAGTGTGAGGACCGGGGACAGGAGAGGGGCAGCTTGCACTGGAGAAGAGACTGGCCCAGCCCAAAACCGCAGCCGTGGCCAGGCCAGGCCCGAGGGAGGCCAGGAGGAGCTGAGCCTCCCAAGTCGCACATTGAGTCTACTTCAGAAAAGATCTAAAGCACCTGCCTGAGGGGAGCTTCAAATCCTGTAAACCAGAGTCAGAGACAGTTAGTGAAAGTGAAACTTTGAAAATTAATTTGGGAAAGGAAAGCAGTTCAGCCAATCTGCCCCTGGGGCAAGGAAGCAGTGGGGGAAGGGAACTGCTGGAACCAGCCACAGCCCCCAGCAGGCTGCTTCAGAGCCCCTGGTCTACAGACTCCACAGCGGGGCTAAATCAGTTGATCAGGGCCAAGTGCTCTTGCGTTGAGCAGCCTGGATCTGGATTGTGGTCTTGGGTGGTGGTCCTGGGGTGTGCTTTCAGCAAGCCAAAGCTGGGGGGACTTGCAACACCCCTCTAATAGCTCTGAGAGCTGGGAAAACCCCAGCGATTTGGAACAGAGCTTTCCCCCCTGGAAGCACTGAGTTTCACAAAGCTAGAAAAAAACCAAACAATTAATTGACTGGCCAACATGAGGAAAAGGAAGCAAAATAAGAACAGCATTAAAACTCTAGAATCTTTTTTTGTGGACAAAAAGGATCAAAGCATGGAACGGGAGGAAGACAGCCCAGAATTCAGAACTCCCACACCAAATGTTTCCAAGGCATTGAAGAATGCCTAGAAGCTATACATCAACTGAAAAAGGACTTTGAAAACCAAATAAGAGAAGTGGAGGAAAAATTGGGAAGAGAAATGAGAATGATGTGAGAAAATCATGAAAAGAGAGTCAACAACCTGACTGAAGAAAACAACACTTTAAAGAATAGAGTAACTCAAATGGCAAAAGAGGCCCAGAAAGCCAATGAGGAGAAGAATGCCTTAAAAAGTTAAATTTCCCAGATGGAAAAAGA
>CM053599.1:119679043-119696401 GCA_028646575.1 Pseudocheirus occidentalis | reverse complement strand
GCTGTCTTCCTCCCGCTCCATGCTTTGGTCTTTTTTGTCCATAAAAAAGGATTCTGGAGCTTTACTGCTGTTCCTAGCTTCCTTCCTTTTTCTCATGTTGGCCAGTCTATTAATTGCTTGGTTTTTTAGCTCTGTGGAACTCTGCTTCCTGGAGGGGGAAAGCTCTGTCCCAAATCGCTGGAGCCCTCACAGCTGCCTGAGCTCTTAGTGGGGTGCTGCAGCCCCACCTCCCAGCCTTGGCTCACTGAAAGTGCACCCCAGGACCACCACTCAAGACCACGATCCAGATCCAGGCCACTCAACCCAAGAGCCCTTGGCCCTGATGGATCGCGTCAGCCCCCCTGCTATCTGCAGGCCGAGGGCTCTGAAGCAGCCCATTGGGGGCAGCTGCGGCTCTCAGACGTTCCTGCTGCTACAGCTGCCTCCTGGCTGCTTCCTTGCCCTGGGAGCAGTTTGGCCGGACCTCTCTTCTCCTCCTGAGTTAGCAAAATCCACTGACCTTTCTCTTAGCCTTTTTTCGTTCTGGCCTGATAGATGTGGTAATTGTGCCTCCAGTGCAGCCGAGGGTCCCAGACTGCTGTGAAGAGCCCTGCCTGCTGCACTGCCTGTAGCAACAGATGTGCTTTCTGTCTTTTGGAGGGTTTTGGAGCTTGAAATCTGTTTAGCGTCCCATTTTATGAGTTTTTTAGAGTGTTTGTGTGGGAGCTGTGGTGCTTTGCTGCTTCTATGCCGCCATCTTGGCTCCGCCCCCTCTCTCTCTCTCTTTCTGTCTTTCAGTAGATAATATTTTTTTTCAACATGAGTCCTTTGGAATTGTCGTAGATCATTGCATTAATAAGAATAGCCAGTCTTTTATAGTTGATCATCATTACATCATTTCTGTTACTGTGTAAAATTAGCTGGTTCTTTTCACTTCGCTTTGCACTTTTTCACATTGCACTTTTTTCATATATGTTTTTCCCATTTTTTTTAATAATACTCTATCACGATGTTCAACCACACACCAATTGATGAGCATCCTCTCAATTTCCAATTCTTTGCTACCACAAAAAGAGCTACTATAAATATTTTTGTACATATCAATCCGTTTCCTTCTTTTATCTCTTTGGACTATAGACCTACTAGTGGACTGCTAAGTCAAGTATTTATACGGTTTTATAGTCCTTTGGGCACAGTTCCAAATTGTTTTCCATAATGATTGGATCAGTTTACAACTACCAACAGTACATCAGTGCACCTATTTTTAATTCATCTTCTCTAGCTTTTGTCATTTCTGATAGATGTGAGGGGTACTTCAGAGTTGTTTTCATTTGCATTTCTCTAATCAGTAGTGATATAGAGGCTTTTTTCATATGACCATAGATAGCTTTTTTCTTCTAAAAACTGCCTGTTTATATTTTTTGACAATTTATCAATTGAGGAATGGCTCCTATTTTTAGAAATCTGAATTAGTTCTATACTCAGTATAGAACTCAGAAGTGAGGTTTTATAAGAGAAACTTGCTCTTAAAACTTTTGATATTACTTCATCGTTTGTGATACCTTTTAAAATACTATAGTTTTCCTGAGTATTCTTTTAACTAGATAAGTTTTTGCTTTTGCTTTCTCAGAGATCATGATTACCACCTCTGCATTTTTTACTTCAACTTAATCATATTATATTTTGCTCCTGTCTTTTATTTTAATTGTGTGCGTCTTTCTGTTTCAAGTGTGAGTCTTGTAAACATCATATTTTTGGATTCTTAAACCCAGCAAGCCACACCTCAGCAAAACAGTGGGAGATGCTGAACCACAGTACATTGGAGCAGGTAAATACCAACACCAGATCCCCCTACATGCCTCAGCATAACCAGAGTAATGGTTACAACCAAAAATCACCTACCCAGTGAAATTAAGCATAATACTTTAAGGGAAAAAAGTAGTCATTCAATGAAATAGAAAGATTTCAAGCTTTTATAAGAAGACTAGAATTGAACAAAAAAATTTGATCTCCAATATTAAGACCCAAGAGAAGTCTATAAAAGAAAAATAAAACATAAGGGATTCAATGGAACTGAACTGTTTACATCCCTACATGGGAATATGATTTTGTAATTTCTTTCTTTTTTTATCTATTTACTTTTAGTTTACAATATTCAGTTCCACAAGCTTTTGAGTTCCAAATTTTCTCTTCTTCCCTCTTCTCCCCTCTCCCCCCCATGTTGGCATGCAATCCAATATAGGTTCTACAAATACCTTTACATGAAACATGAGTCAAGTTTTAAAGAATTATAACCAATGGAATAAATGAGAAAGAAGAAACAAAACAAAACAAAAAAGAGAGAGAGCAAGTAGTTTGCTTCCATCTGCATTCAGGCTCCATAATTCTTCCTCTGGATGTGGACAGCCCTTTCCATCATGAGTTTTTCGGAGTTGTGTTATAGCCTTGCATTGATGAGAGGAGCCCAGTCTGTCAAAATTAGTCATCACAGATACAATGTGTTTGTAGTTGTGTTCAATGTTCTGGTTCTGCTCCCCTCACTCAGCATCAGTTTGTGTAGGTCTCTCCAGGTTATTATGAAATCCATCTGCTCTTCATTTCTTATAGCACAAAAGTATTCCATTACATTCATATACCACAACTTCTTTAGCCATTCCCCAATTGATAGGCATCCCCTTAATTTCCAGTTCTTTGCCCCTGCCAAAAGAGCTGCTATAAATATTTTTATATATATGGATATTTTTCCCACTTGTATGATCTCTTTGGGATACAGTCCTAGAAGTGGTATTACTGGGCAGAAGGAAATGTATATTTTTATAGCCCTTTGGGCACAGTTC
Source organism: Pseudocheirus occidentalis (assembly GCA_028646575.1). Lineage (NCBI taxonomy): Eukaryota > Metazoa > Chordata > Mammalia > Diprotodontia > Pseudocheiridae > Pseudocheirus > Pseudocheirus occidentalis. Next base: position 119,693,585 of record CM053599.1, on the reverse strand, counting down.
CAAATTGCTCTCCAGAATGGTTGGATCAGTTCACAATTCCACCAACAATGCATTAGTGTTCCAATTTTCCCACATCTTCTCCAGCATTTATAATTTTCCTGTTTTGTCATGTTAGTCAGTCTGACAGGTGAAATGTAGTATCTCAGAGTTGTTTTGATTTGCATTTTCTCATAGTGATTTAGAGAACTTTTTTCATATGATTAGAGATATTTTTCATTTCTTCCTCTGAAAACTGTCTGTTCATATCTTTTGACCATTTACCAATTGGGGATTTTTTGTAATTCTAAAAAATGTACCATTAATAGTACAGCTTGAAACTTCCTATAATCATCAGACATAAGTTCAAATCCCCTCCTCTAATGCCTGTATTACTATAGGCAAGTCACTTGCCTTTCTGAACCTCAGCTGTTCTTTTTTATTTTCATCTATGGTGCCTACATATATTCCTTGACCAAATGAAATAATGTATGAAAGATGTTCTGTGGTCCTTAAAATGCTATATAAATATCAACTGCTGTTGATGTCAATAATAGTGGAATTATAGTCAAAGGACCTGAGTGTTGGGTGCCAGATCTCTCATTTACTGTGTATATGACCTTAAGTAAATGGCCTCTCTTTTTCCTTCATTTTCCTTATTAGAAAAATGGACTAAATGAGTCACTTGCATTTCTAAATCTATGTTCTCATGAGACCCAGAGTAACTAAGTGGTTTCCTGAAGGTCACACAGCTTGACAAAACTGGATTAGACCCCAAATCCTACAACTCTCAATCTATTCAACCACTGTCTTCTGAAAGAACAAAAGAAAACTCCACACTGCTTAACATTCTGCTTCATACAGGACTTCTTTATACTAATGCTCTCCTAGCAATTATTGAGTAATTATTTTTACTTAATAAATGTGAATAAATATGACCATGTTTATTCAACCATGATCTTTATCCAAACATGTAAATGTAGCTAATTCTTCTTGCCTTGCCAGTTCTCCTACCTCCATCCCTGTGTGCATTTTCTAACAAGAAATCTGTCTGAAGTCACTTCTTTGTATTGGCACTAAGTATTCGCTTTTACTTCCCCCACAAATAGACTTAAATGTTTATACCTTTCTGGTAGTCACAGAAAAGCAACATCTATAACCTGATATTCGAATATTCCAAAGTTCAATCCCATCATGTTCATACATGATAAGAGGTCATTTAAATTTGTTTCCTTCATAAATGTACCATACCTGCTTAGTTCTATAAGGACTGTAATGTCTTCTTCTTGATAGCATCTAGTTCTATCACATGAATGGCATAATAAGCAATAATTATCCCATTCTTTTGGGCCAAACTACTGGGAAAGATAACTTTTCAACACAATGGATACGGGGGGTGCTTTGATCTTCACTCCCCATGTCTCATCTGATCTTACCTTAATAGTTCAATTTCAAGACTTGAAATTTTGGTAGGTACTTATTGCAAAGATTACAATCCTTCTCTAACTTAATATGTAGTATTTAATAGTGGCCACAGCTGAAAATGTCATAACCCTCCATCCAATTTGGTCATGAATTTCTCAGAATTTAGCTAGACTGATCCTTAGATGACAGATATGATGTAACTGATCACCAGAGCCTCAAATCTGGTCTTACTTGGGAGGATCTGCCAGCAATTTTGGTCAATTGGAACTGTCTTAGAGAATCCAGGGTAGGGTATACTGGAGCAAGCTAGAAATGGATTGAGAGAGTCAGTTGTTAACATTTTAACATTAGCACTGACCAGCATAGAAATCAGTAAAGACTACAAATCAGTGCTTGATTTATTGTTTTGTTAATTGTCACTCTAGACTTAAGTGATGGAGAAAATGTATTTAAAATATGTTGCTCATACACTTTTTTTTCAAAGAGCAAGTTGTTAAAAATTTATAGCATACCCCTGATCCAGGGTAATCTCAACACCATGACCTATACCTTTCATAGAGATGATGTAAACAAACCATAAAATAATAGTGGAAGTGGCATTATAAGAATTCACATTTTATATTACTTAATACAATGCATCTCATTTGATTGTCATAACAACCCTGTGGTAGATGTTGTTATGATACTCATTTCCAAGTAACTCCACTCTTTTTGGACTTCATCATGCCAGCCTATGTCAGGAATCTCATCACTGGGAAATCTCATCAAATTAACTTTGGTATTTACATCCCATAATTATTCTTCTGATTGGAGGGAAGAACTATGAGCTCCAAACCTTCCATTTTAGGAAGTGGCACAGGACTGTCAGCTCATTTTTTCCCAGCTGCACTGGACTTCTCCATAGTGCTCCTTGTACTGAAAACTTTCTACACTCCCAAACATTTCAGCTTCCTTTGTGTGTTGTCTTACCCCATTAGACTGTAAACTCATTAGGGACTGAGACTGCTTTTCTTTTTTTTTTCTTTTTTTTCCAGTTTATTTATTTTCTTGTTTACATCATTCAATTCCATAAGGTTTTGAGTTACAAATTTTCTCCCCATCTTTCCCCCCACCCACCACCCCAAAACAGCCAAACTACTGTATAACCCCTCCCCAAATCTACTTTCTCCTATGTCCTTCCCGATTGCCCCTCTGACTTTCCAGTAGGGCAAGATGGCTCTCCCTATCCTAGTACCTGTATATCTTAATTCCCAGTTGAATGTAGTTAGTAATTATATATATATATATATATATATATATATATATATATATATATATACACATATATGTATATATAACATTTGATTATAGAACTTTAAATTCTAGATGCTTTCCCTTCCTCCCTCAACACCCATCCCCACTGGAAAGACAAGCAGTTCAAAACAGGCTGGATATGTGTAGTTACACAGAACATCTCCACAATGGAAATATTGTGAGAGACTGATTATATATCCCTCCTTCCTATCCTACCCTCCTTTTGTTCTTTTCTCTACACTGTCCCTGTCCATTTACAGAAGTGGGTGCTTCCAGCAATCCTCCCCACCACCCTGCCTGTCTCTCCATCATCCCATCTCTCATCCACATCCCACCTACTCTCCTGTGTGGCAAGATAACCAGTTTAGGGTTTATGTTATTCCTTCCCTAAGCCAAATTCAATGAGAGTGAGGTTGACCCTTTCCCTTTTGCCTTTCTGTTCTTCCCCTCCACTGTAACAGTATATGAAATGATTAACCCCATTCTGTCTCTCCCTGTCTCCTCTCATACTATTCCTCTCCCACCTCATAATTTCACCTTTTAAAGTATCTTCCCATCCTATTCAATTGATCCTGTGCCCCGTATGTACACATATATACACATACTCAGATATGTATTCATATTCACATATATACCCTTCTATATAGACATATGTGTATGTATACGTATATATATATATATATATATATATATATATATATATGTTTGTATTCCCTTCACCTATCCTCATACTGAGAAAAGTTTCATAAGTTACAATTGTCATTTTTCCATGGAAATAGTTCAACAAAGAGCTCAATGTGGAAACTTTTCTTGACTGTTTTCAAAAGGGACAAAACAAAAAGGACTTTAAGAGGTTGTGGCAATTGGAATGATTAAGGATTGTTTAAACTGAGCAATTAATGTATATCAGTAGTCACTTATAATAACATTAAAGAAAAAATGACCTATTAATTATAAACCCAATGATAAACAACCAAAGAGTAGTTCAGTGAAAATGTAGTATCATTGTAAATCTAGAGTGTCCTAAAAAACTTACTTCACTCTAAAGCTACTGTCATAAAACTATGTATAGTAAGACTTTGGGGACATTGTATAACAAGGACTAATATTTTGACTACTTTTTTTTCATTCTAGTATACTTTATTTAACATTCTTTTTTCAAATTTTTGAATTTCAAATCTTTCCCTCATTCCGTTCCCTCCCCTCATTGAGGAGGAAAGCAACATGTCAATTAAACATGTGAAGTCAACTAAAATAAATTTTCATCTTAGCCATTATTTTGATTATTTCTTAATGTTTTAAGAAATACTCGGTAATTTTAATAGCAAAATTTGACTTCCCATCCACAGATAGAAGGTGAGAAAATGTACCCATTCTCTTCTCTTTGAAAAAGTGGGTGACTATGAGTGTAAAATATTGTTTACCCTCAGATATGGCCAATATATTGCTTGGTTTGGCTGAACTGCTTTTTGTTTGTTTTTCTTTGTAAAAATATTTGTTGCAGAGGACGGCTCACTGGATAAGAGTGTGTGAGGGGATGTGTTCACAAACAGTGATGATGTAAAAACAATTGCTATAAGTAAAAATAATATTAAAACATTTTTCAATATTTTTATAAACATTAATCACCAAACACAACAATATCAAAAACTTAGCCACTGGGCATATATCAAGCAACAACAGCCCAGTATAATAGGATTCTGTAATGAGAGAGAGAGAGAGACAGAACTAGAAACAGACAGACAGAGAGACAGAAAGACAGAGAGACAGAGACAGAGAGAGAGACAAAGAGACAGAGACAGACATAGAGACAGAGACAGAGAAATTGGGAGGGGATATTTTTTAAATTAAATTTTATGTTTATTTTTAGTTTATATCATTCATTTCCACAAGATTTTGAGTTACAAATGTTCTCCCCATCTTTTCCCTACCCATCACCCCAAAACAACAATTCCACTGTATAGCCCCTCCCCCAATCTGCTCTCTCCTATATCCTCCCCCATCTCTCCTCCCTCTGGGAAGGGATATTTTAGAATGGGGATTTCAAGCAGTACATTCCCTGACTAGTGAAAGGTACTCTGGTACAGTGTGCTCATAAATAATCTTGATTGGGGTTATGAATCCCAGAATGCCCATTTTAAGCAATATAATGTGAAATTGGAAGAAACTCTGGAAAAAAAGAGGGTGGCCTTGGATTCAGAGCTCATGTAATGGTCATAGGCCAAAAACTATATATCTAGGGCAAAAGATTGCTGGACTTGGACAAGATTTGGAAGGGGAAGCATTGACAGAGGAGGAGACAAGATATTCCCAATATTACACAGGTGATACCCAATAAGTGTCCAGAAGTAACTTTCAAAGCAGTGCTTATCCCTGTCATGAGAAGGGTTCTCTGACCTAAGAACAACTGAAGGAAAGAAAGATCGTGTCTCTTACTGAGTTACCTGGTAAATCAGATCAATTAACAGATATTCTGAAGAAGACATTAGAGGTCAGGAGTTTAGTAAGTGTTGTCTTAGAAGATTTCCCAGGGTTGTGTGGGTATCTTGAGAACAGATGTTTTAAATAAAGGTCGTTTAGGTTCAAATTTGACAAGAGGGAAGGAAAAAAGGCAGCATTATGAAGTAGACAGGACAATGACCTAGGGTAAGTCACTTTACCACTCTACTCAACTTTTTCTTTCATAAAATGAAGGGGTTGGGCTCAATAGCCTCTGAGGTTCCTTCTCACTATGATATTGTAGAATTTCAATGATATCCCCAAAACTAAGAATTTGATTTAGTAAGAGTAGTTCCTAAGTGAGGAAAGTAAGTTCATCTGTCTATTATAGCACTGAGCAGAATTATTAAAGTAAAAAGATTTGGTGGAGGGACACACTTTAATCCTGGATTAAACACTTAAATCCTAAAAATAAGGTAGGTTTTTTCAATTCTATAAAGCCTGCTACTGCTTCTTAAGAGGATGAATCATGACCCACAATGCTTTGCCTTTACTATTTCTAGAGGAAAGAAACTTTTCATTTCTGTGAATCATGAACCAGGATAGGAACTGAGTCAATGGCATTGTCCCAAAGTTTGTGACATTGCCATGACGTAGAGCTGAACTGCCAAGCACACAGTCCTCCTCAACACTCCTGAGAAAGATTAAAATGTAACTGTAGAATATTTAACAAACAAATAAAATAAACAAAACAGATAATTTGAGGTTGCCTGGTCAGTATGCAGCCCACAGTGGGTGCTTATGCATGGTTTAATGGCCCTTTTTTCTATTGGGGTTCAATACTAGCGGTATAAAGAATGGTCCTAAAGGAGAAAAAGCAAAATTGTGGGGACGTTTCTCTAAATAGAATAACCTTTTCTTAAAAAAAAATAGAAAGGGATTATGCAATGGGGTGAAATGTGTGAAAAAGAAGATATCCATGAAGTAATTTACATTTACATATTACTTTTATAGTCTCACGTGGTTGGCACACTGTGAATAGAGAGCTGACCAGAAAGTTTGAAAGTCATGGCTTCAAGTACTGCATATGTGATGCCATGCAAGTCAGTTTCTCAATTCTCTAAGTAACTTGCCAACATAGTTGAAGAAATATTCTGACCTGTATTGGCACAGAGAGTTTTATTATAGGCAACTAATTCATACCAATGAAATTACAGACCCAAAATTAAAAGTAAGACTTTATATCTTGCTCCAACATCTCACTGCAGCATGAAGATGGTCCTAGAGTGAGAGATTCTGATGCCACAGCACAGTTTCATGAAAGGTCTTGGAGACAAATTGTATCTTCTTTTCTGAATCTCCACTCAATTAGTTTCAGAGAAAATGATTATCACTAGTCACTGTTTTGTTGAATTATTTGGCCTTGACAATCTATGAAGGAAAGAAAAATGCAAAATGGTACACAGTCTTGTGAAAGTCCCTTCTATTCCTGTAGTAACACAAGCAAATTAGAAGAAAAAAGGTATAGATGGTGCTTGAAAATCATAGTTTGCAGACCATCTAAAACATTAACTTGATTCTTAATACTTTAAACGTAAGATTCTTGTCCAGAAAGCAGGAAGGTGACATACTATTGAAGGAACTGAATTTTATCAGTAGTGACATTCCTACCACAAATCAAACTAAACGCTATAAGAGAGTTTCACTTAAATGAAGGAGAGCCCACAGGTTCTTCGTAGAGAGACAAAAAAGTCAGGGAAATTGGCTTTATTATATGTTCAAAGGCAACAAGAAACATGATTTCATGGAATATTTTTGCATTTCTTCTTGCATTGCTTATGTGCATAAGCAAAATGCCTCTATTAAAGGTAATTAGAGTTTTATACAATTAAGATAAAAGTTAGAAATTATATTAATTCAATAAGCCCTTCAAAATTTAATGTTTGAAGGGGCGGCTAGGTGGCACAGTGAATAGAGCATGGGCCCTGGAGTCAGGACAACCTGAGTTCAAATCCAGCCTCAGACACTTAACACAAAAACTAGCCATGTGACCTTGGGCAAATCACTTAACCCCGTGTTTGACTTTTAAATCCCTCTTGAGCTCTTCCAAGAAGGCTTTTTTGTTTTGAGACCAATTCAGATTCCTCTTTTAGGTTTCAGGTATGGGTATATTGACCATGTTGTCCTCTCCTGAATTTGTGTTTTGATCTTGCCTGTCAACAAGATATTTCTCTATGGTCATTAGTTTTCTTTGATTTTTATTGCTCATGTTGTTTGTCTTTTTTTTCTGGCTTTTAAACTTGGTCTCTGCTCCTGGGACCTGGGGGAATTGTCCCAGACTTCTTCTGCTAGAGGCTAGGAACTTGGTTACTGGTTTTCTGTGCTGGGGCCTCAGGTGCTGGCAGCTGGATATCGTTAGTGGCCTGGTAGATTACCTGGTGCTGAGCTGGAGCTAGTGGTAGTGGCTAGTGTGTGCCTGGTGTTCACACTTCCTGCTCCTCCACCCTGAGGCTTAGGATTTCTTGCTGGTATGCTGAGGTGGAGCTTGCTGCTGACTTGCTGGGACACCTTCTGTCCTGTACTGGTCACCTTCAGCCTCCCTGTCTTTCTGATGGCTCCACTATTCCAGGATTTTTCCTGGGGTAGTATTCTCTGGGATTTTCAAAGTCTATAAGGGATGGTGAGAGCAATTTACTGCTTGCTCTGACATCTTGGCTTCCAGAAGTTTAAAAATCCCAAATTTAATATTGGATTAACTCAATGCAAAGAAATCTGTAATTAAAGAGATAAGGGGAGAGACTACTAATCAAAAGCAGCATTTCCTAGTCAAGCATCACAGTTCAAGCTCCAGAATATCCCAAACAGATAAAGGGTTTAGCGTAGTGTAGGGGAACTAGTAAAGGGTTACCTTGGGGTTATGGCTCCATTTTAGCTCAAAGAAAATTCAGTGTATTTCAAGGTGAAGAAGATCATCCAGCCCTGGAGATAAGAATAGAAACTTTTAGTTTGAATGGGAAAAGGTTTTCTTCTAAGGCTCTGATTAAAGAATTTCAAAGGCATTACTAGGATTAGCATTGAGTTAGGGGGCTTCTTCACTATCTAAATAGAGTAACCTTTTCTTAAAAAATATTATAAAAAGGGATTGTGCAATGGGGTGGAATGTGTGAAAAAGAAGATATTCATGGAGTAATTTACATTTACATATTACTTTTATAGTCTCTTGTGGTTCTCACAGTGTGAATAGAGAGCTGACCAGAAAGTCTGAAAGATATATAGATATAGGTATAGGTTTAATATTTAATATAGATATAGATTTAATATTTAATAATATAGGTTATTATATTATATTATATAATAATATTATAATATTATAAATTTAATAAACATAAAAACATAAAACATAAAAAAATTAACAAGTTTGGAATTTCTTAATTTAGAGCCAGAGTATAGGGGAAGCAGAATAATATGTGTTAGAAAATATGGTTTAGGGCTAAGAAAAAAAAAAAGAGCTTATAGGCTACTCAGAAATTCCATATGAGGCAGAGCCAAGATGGGAGAGTAAAGTTAAGGACACCTAAGATCTCCCCCCAAATCCTCCAATTACCTTTAAACATGACTCTAAACAAATTTCAGAGCAGCAAAACCTACAAAAAGAGTAAAACAAATACCCACCCCAAGACACCTTGGAAAAATTGCAAGAAAGATCTGTTGCACCAGGGTGAGAGAGGAGCACTGCAGACCAGACCCCAGTAAGCCCAGAGCAGTCCTTGGGTGACTGAATCACCAGCAGTAGTGGTGGTTTCCAGACCTCTCAGTCCACAGGTGCCAAGGAAAACTTAGAAGGTCAGCAGGAAAGGTCTGTCACACCTTGGTGAGAATGGAACAAAATCCAGCACACACAAGGCTTAGCAAACCAGGAATAAGCCTTGGGAGTGACTTAATCAGCAGCATCAATGGTAGCAGCTGCTTCCACAGCTGTTAGTCCACAGACTGTAAGGGTGTTGAACAACTGGTCAGAAGGAGACTATAAGGGTCATTTTGCTAGCAATGAGGCAGTACTCTGTCACTTTGCCCATACTTGGATCTGGGTCACAATCCTGAGTGGCAGTCCCAGAATGAGGAGGAGCATTAGCATAGCAGAACTTGAGGCCACATTGAAGGAGGAACCCTCCTCAGAGTTCCAGGGTAGAGAAAATGTGCTTATGGTCACTCACAGACCAGAGGATTGGCCAGGAGTGACAAATATGCCTTTCCTTAGATCATGCCACCTTGAAAGAATTGAAAACTTACAGATTCCTAGAAGTATTTTTGAAAATAACTGCACAAAACCTTTCAAGCTTTTGACAGTGTGCCCTCTATGCTGGAAACAGAGTCCTACTTTAATAAAGACTTACACATCAACCAATAGGCTTGGAATATGAGCAAACAATAGGAAAAAAAAAAACCTTTGACCATAGAAAATTACTATGGTGACAAGGAAGATCAAAACACATACTCAGAAGACAACCATGTCAAAGCTCCTGCATCCAAAGCCTCCAAGAAAAATATGAATGGAAGAGCTCTATAAAGAATTTTGAAAATTAAGTAAGAGAGGTAGAGGAAAAATTTGGAAGAGATGTGGTATAAAATCGTAATAGAATATTTTTGTGCTATAAGAAATGACAAAGAGATGATTTCAGAAAACCTGGAAAGACTTACATTAACTGATGCAAAGTGAAGTGAACAGAACCAGGAGAACATTATAATAGCAATATTGTTTGATGAAGAACTGTGAATGACTTAGTTATTTTCAGCTATACAATTATCCAAGACAATCTAAAAGGACTAATGATGACACATACTACCTTCCTCCAGAGAAAGAAGTAATATTGATTGAATACAGACTAAAGCATGCAATTTTTCACTTTGTTTTCTTTTGAGTTTTTTTTACAAAATGACTAATATGTGAATGTTTTACATGATTGTACATGTATAACTTTTATCTGATTGCTTTTTTTTACTATGAATTTACTACATTCAATAGAGATCTTTTTACTAGATTGCTTTCCATAGATGCTGTATTTATTTTCTATGTATGGAATTGCTTACATATGGTCTCTCCCATAAAATATGAGAGAAAGACTTTTTACTATTTTTCCTTCTTGGTATCCCCAGCACTTAGCATTATGCTTGCCACTTCAGTAAGCACTTAATAAATACTCATTGATAGACTGACTGAAAAATGCAGCTATCAAGATTCCCTTTCAAAAAACCATTTCCATTGGACATGTTCAAACCAAAGAAGATTTTTTAAATAAATGTAACATCTAAGATGATTGATAATTTTCTAAATACTAATACCAATCAAGGAATACAAACTATTTTATCAAAAAGTATTTATCATTGTTGCAGATGATGAACAGGGTTCCTACAAAGGGATTCCTTAGAAATGGTGAGCACTCCAAATACTTCTCTTTGTAGATAACATTGTGTTGATTGTATAAAATTTGGGAACGCTGAAGGATCTCTAAATGACATCCAAAATCATTGCTTAAACTTTGTCTTCACTATCCACATAAGAGGAAAACAAAAACAAACAAGTAGATAGAGAATTAATATGATGCTAAGTTGAATGGACCGCATAGCGAGCGGGAATGTTGGTACACCTGGGAAAGACAAAATATATGAGTTATGAACTGTTCTCAGAACTAAATAGAAGGAAACCAGTAAGCAGACTAAATTGCATTTAGAATATTGTGCAGCATTTTCAGTCAATCTAGACTTTTCCCTGGAAGGCCCAGCTTTGTAATAGTAATATTCTTCCGGTTATACTATATAACTATGAATTATGGATTACCTAAGTCTCCGAAAAATTAAAGCTGTAGGTCACTCCCAAACCAATGGAGAAATACATAGTGGGTTTGAACAGGCTGTAAAACACATAGAATGAGAATGAAGCCTTATTCAATAAATATAGAAACTGAGACTAGGACAATTAAGTGTCTTTCCTATGGTCACACAGATAATAAGCATCAGAAGAAAGATTTGAACCTACATCTCATCCAACTCCATGGACAATCGTCTTTCCATTTTACTATACTCACCCATAGCTCTTGATCTGCTTTTCTTCTATTTATGTCTTTCTCCTTCTTTTCAACTCACTTATTCCCCACTGTAATTCCTCCAGCTTTTAAGGTTTGACCACTTTGTTGTTCACTTGTTTTCAACTCTGCTTGACTCTTTGTGACCCCATTTAGAGTCTTCTCAGGAAAGACACTGGAGTGGTTTGCCATTCCTTCTCCAGCTCATTTTACAGCTGAGAATATTGAGGCAAATAGGGTTAAGTGACTTACCTAGAGCTACACAGATAGTAGATGTCTGAGACCAGATTTGAACTCAGGAAGATGAGTCTTCCTGACTCTAGGCCTGGCACTCTGTCCACTGCACCACCTAGCTGCCCTTTATATGCATGTAGATCTGAGAATTATATAGTCTCCCTTCCTCCCTACCTTAGAGCCTTCTTGAAAGTTGAATGAGTCATGAACCTTTTTTTCCTTTTCTACTTCTAGAAGTTGTGTGAGGATACAGAGTCCATAGTTTAAGTAAATGTACAAGTGAACATGGAATTTGCCAAAGAAACTTATTCTACAGTGACAGCTGAAAAGTGGTTTCAATTATCATCCCATATTTTCACCTAGTAATAGGTTTCTCAAAATGAATGCCCCTGAACTGAAATTGTCCATGTTCACTCAAGCCCTAGAAGTTCACCACCTATGTTCTTTTCCTTCTTTCTCAAGGTCAAATGAAACTCGCTGAGTTGTATGGTCATTTTCCTTTGGCCAATAATTATTGTGACTTTTCTCCTCTACTATGGAATTTAAAACTAAAGTTGAATATTTTCTGTTTGCAGGATAGGCATCTTTATGAGGGAAAGAAAACAAAAAACAACTAAATTTTTAAATGGTTGAATAAACTCAAAATGTCTGTTAGGATTAAATAAAAAAAAATTTGATAGAGCCCCTGTTCTAGGAGATAATTCATAGTGCATTGGAGAGAACTCCATTGGTACTGGGAGACATGAGATTTAGTTCTGTCTGCTATTTATTAGCTGTATGACTTCAGCCAGGTCATTTCACATTTATAAGTCTCAGCTGCCTTATTTTTAAAACATGGATAGTGATATTTTACTTGACTGAAGGTAGAAGGCCAATCAGGCAGCTAGGTAATGCCTAGAAAGCCAGTCCTAGCCAGGAAAACATGAGTTCAAATTCTGTCCCAGACACTAACGAGCTGTGTGACTAGACACAAGTCCCTTTACTCTGTTTGCCTCAGTTCCCAAGCTGTAAAATGAGCTGGAGAAGGAAATGAAAAACCACTCCATTATCTCTGCCAAGAAAACTCCAAATATGCTCACAGCAAGTCAAATGCAAGCAAAATGACTGAAAAAAGAGGCCATACCAGATGGTCTCAAGGTCCTTTTTAGCTCTAAGCTCTATGTTCCTGTGATTTACTCTATTTAATATATCCTTGAAAGTGGAGTATACATAAACTATTCCACAAGCGAGAATCTGGAATTTTTAAAGACCTTGAACAGAAGACCATCTTCTAGATCAGTGGTTCTTAACCATCCTAATGCTGTGACCCTTTAATACTCGTATGTGGGCATATCTGCATGTGGGTGGACCCGTCAACCCCTAAACGGGCAGTGACCCACAGATTGAGAACCGCTGTTCTAGATGCTTTGTAACAATTCTTCTATTGAGCACAAATTAGATAGGTACCTTAAGATAATTAGAGTTTTAAAATTTTAACATAATATATTCATTATTTAATTCTCTGAATTAAGGTCATAATTTTAAATCTTTTTAAAAACATTTTTCAATTTAAAATTTTGCCTCATTTAATTTATCTCTTGGCCTTCTAAATCACAGGATCAAGAAGATGGCAAATTAGACTATTTTTCTCAAGAAAAGTCCAAAATATGAATTATTCAATTACAGCTGAATCCAAAGAAGGTAAAAGTAAGAACTCCCATCTGGGTAAAATACTTCTAAATTTGTGCTAATATTAAGTGTGTAAGGGTGGTGTGGCCCTGGAGTAGAAGGGGAGGGAGAGGGAGGGGGCCTGGGAGGGCCTTCTGCCTAAAGAAGTCCCTAAGCTAGGACCAAGAATTCTGCCTAGAATACTCTCCCTCTATATTTCAAAAATGGAAAACACTGATTCTACCCATCCAAAGAAAGGACTAGAGCCAGAAAAGAGACTCAGCCAGAGAACCAGGATGATTATCTGGATAGGCCTAAAGGAAAGGGACTGAAACCTATCAGAGACCAGACTTGTTTTCCCAGCAGCTAGTTAGGCCAGGGATCAAAGCCAGTGAAAAACAAATCCTCCAAAGAGGAAGAGACTGAGACAGCTTTGTAGTCCAGCTTCATGGTTTAATAACAATGAAAGAGAGAAGGGTCAGAACTTGAATTATGTTGTAATATAAAGGGAGGAAAGGCTGAAACTACAATGATTTAAAGAGGAAGAAAAGTTAATTAAAAACTTAAAAGTGCAAGCAGATAAGTCAACAGAGAAGATTCTAAAACTAGAATGAAAGGTGAACATTAAATCTTCAATAAGCATATAAAACTCTTGGCTATAAAAGTATGCATACCCTTTCACCCAGCAATACCTCTACTGGGTCTGCATCCCAAAGAGATCAAAGAAAATGGAAAATCATCCATTTATAGAAAAATATTTATAGCAGCTCCTTTTGTGATGGCAAAGTATTGGATATTTAGGGGATGCCTAACAACTGGGGAATGATTGAACAAGTTGCTGTATATAACTGTGATGGAATACTATTGTGCTGTAAGAAATGAAGAGCAAGATGGTTTCAGAAAAACCCAGGAAGACTTAAATGAATTGATGCAAAGTGAAGTAAGCAGGAAATTGAGAACGCAGTACACAATAATAGCAATATTGTATGATGATCAACTGTGAATGACTTAGCTACTCCACACAAGACAGTGATCCAAGACAATTCCAAAGGATCCATGACGAAAAATGCTATGCACCTCCAGATAGAGAACTGATAAACTCTGAGTGCAGACTGAAGCATGCTTTTTTTGCTCTTTATTTTTATTGGGTTTTTATCAAGTATTTTCTTTGGCAACATGACTAATATGGAAATGTGTTTCACATGACTTCACATGTATAATTGATATTATATTTCTTGCTTTCTCTAGGTATAGCAGAGGAATGAGAAGAAAGGAAATAATTTGGAACTCACATTTTTTTAACATTTATTTATTTTTTTAATTGAGTTTTTATTTGTTTTCTTGTTTACATTATTCATTTTCATTACATTTTTTTGAATTACACATTTTCTCCCCATCTTGCTCCTGCCCCAACCCTATAACAGCAATCCCACTGTAAAGCCCCTCCC
>CM053599.1:119656969-119678543 GCA_028646575.1 Pseudocheirus occidentalis | reverse complement strand
GGACCACCATCAAGACCACGATCCAGATCCAGGCCACTCAACCCAAGAGCCCTTGGCCCTGATGGATCACGTCAGCCCCCCTGCTATCTGCAGGCCGAGGGGTCTGAAGAAGCCCAGTGGAAGCCGCTGGGGCTCTCAGCCGTTCCTGCTGCTACAGCCACCTCCCACTGCTTCCTTGCCCTGGGAGCAGTTTGGCCGGACCGCTCTTCTCCCGAGTTAGCAAAATCCACTGACCTTTCTCTTAGCCTTTTTTTCTTCTGGCCTGATAGATGTGGTAACTGTGCCTCCAGTGCAGCCGATCAGCTGTCCTATAGCCGAGGTTCCCCGCCCGATGCCCCAGGGCTTGACCCAGCCGGGGGTTTTGGACGCGGGTCCGAGACTGCTGCAAAGAGCCCCGCCTGCTGCGCTGCCTGTAGCAGCAGATATTCTTTCTGTCTTTTGGAGAGTTTTGGAGCTTGAAAATCTGTTTAGTGTCCCATTTTATGAGTTTTTTTAGCGTGTTTGTGTGGGAGCTGCAGTGCTTTGCTGCTTCTATGCTGCCATCTTGGCTCCGCCCCAAAGTTTGATTTTTTAAGGCATTCTTCTCCTCATTGACTTTTTGGATCTCTTTTGCCATTGAGTTAGTCTATTTTTTAAGGTGTCATTTTCTTCAGTATTTTTTGGTGTCCTTTAGCAGGCTGTTGAATCACTGTTCATGATTTTCTTGCATCATTCTCATTTCTCTTCCCTATTTTTCCTCCACTTCCCTTATTTGTTTTTAAAAATCTTTCTTAAGCTCCTCCATGTCCTGTAACCAGTTCATATTTTCCTTGGAAGCTTCTGATGCAGGAATTTTGACTTTGTTTTCTTTTGCTGGTTCCATATTTTGATCCTTTTTGTCCCCAAAAAAGGATTCTGTGGTCTGATTGTGTTCCCTCTCCTTGCTCATCTTGCCAGCCAATTATTTGACTTTTGAACTCCTTGGCATGGTAGAACTCTGCTTCCAGAGTGGAGAGAGCTGTGTCCCAA
Source organism: Pseudocheirus occidentalis (assembly GCA_028646575.1). Lineage (NCBI taxonomy): Eukaryota > Metazoa > Chordata > Mammalia > Diprotodontia > Pseudocheiridae > Pseudocheirus > Pseudocheirus occidentalis. The sequence continues at coordinate 119,677,535 of CM053599.1, read as the reverse complement.
ATTGTCGCAGTTTTTGCAGTTGTCAGAGGTCTGAGGAGGGTGCCCTCTCTAGAGCCACCAGAAACTCTGACACACTCACCACACACCCCAGGACCACCAGCCAAGACTGTGACCCAGATCCAAGCAGGTCAAAGCAAGAGCAATTACCCTCTGAATGGTGACTTTGTCCCCCTATGATCTTCAGACCAGGAACCCCAAAGGCAGCCACATGTGGAAGCAGTTACAGCTTCTGTGCCTCCACCACCTCTTGCCCTGTGGGCAGAGGCCAGACTGCTCCCTTCCTTTCCAACAGAGTTCCCAACTGACCTTTTACTTCCTCTTTGTCCTTTATGTGTTGAGAAGTCTGGAAACTGCTACAGCTGCTGGTGAATCACTCTTCTGAAATCTGCTCTGTATGGTCTGGGCCTCTGGTTGGGACCCATGCCTCACACAGGACTGCACACAGCTCCCAGCCTAATGCAATAGACCATTCCTGTCAACCTGCCAGGCTGTCTTCAGTGTAAGATTTGTTCCTTTCTGTCACTTCACGTGTTCTCTAGCTCTAAAATTTGTTTAGAGTCATATTTTACAGGTATTAGAGGTGGTTGGAGCAGGAGCTCACCAAGTTCCTGCTTTTACTCTGCCATCTTGGCTCTCAAGGACTAAATCTCAAACAATTGTCTCATCAAACTTTCAGCCTGAGCTATCTCAGAATTGTCTTATTATTGTAGATTTTCCTGTGCTAGAAAATTGAATCCTTGTTTTTAGGGATAATACCAAAAATAGTCATAGCATGGGACTTACCCATGTAATATCTAAAACAGATAACACATACTACTGTTACATTATCCATTTTTCTATGGAGCAAAGGACTTGGAGAAACACACAGGCATACAGTCATCCTGGAAGTTTCCTGGGTAACTCAGAAAATGCAACCATACCCTTCCTGAACCCTGGAATATTGTAAGGGTCTGATTATTTGTCTACCTTTCCCTGCCATAGCTTACATGTAGCAAACCTCAGCTGCCAATAGACCGCTACCTCTCTCTGTTACGGTGCTAATAGAAAGTTACTATGAGGTTTGCTTTTTCTTCATTGCCATGTCCCTTGGCCTCAACCAGATGCATGAATTTTCTCTACAACATCACGTACAAGGCATCATTGAATCTCTTCTTGATTATTTAGAGTTATGGAAAAATCAAATACTTTTCAAAGAAACCCATTCCATTTTCATTTCTGGTAGTACAGCACCCACTCTGGATGAGGCTTCCAATTTCTTCTAGCACTTATAGATTTGGTTCCCAGAGGACAGCTGCAACCTTAGGTTGTAGGAGTAACCCTGTGAGTCTGTACTCCAAACACAATATCTCACAAGCCTCCAAAACATGTTTCACATTAACAATCAGTCTGTAGATATAAGTAGTTCTTAGCAAAGGCTAAGAGGGTGGGATAGTAAGAACAATGGCTACAAAACATTGTCCCTTAAACCTTATGCACACTCTCCCCTTAATGAACATAACATCTATGGGAAGAATGGGCAAACACTTCTAATACAATGAAAGTGGGACAGAAATGTAGGGAGCACACATCACCAAGGCAACCAATTTACTGATGCATGTAAAAATCATTTTTCTCCTAGTGAAGTCAAGTTAACTAGCATCTATTAAGCAATTACTGCATGTAAAATACTGGGAATACAAATATAAACAGAACAAAAGATAGCCCTTGCTATTAAGATGCTTACATTCAAATAAGAGACAATAACAAATAAGAGGAAGCAAGTTGAAAACAAGAAAGAGTACACACTCAGGTTCATGGTAAGTGAAAATCTGGAGAGTTCATCTTGGAAAGGAATGAAGACCTGGCTGGCCTGGATATCCTTCTTAAAATGGATTCAGCTAGAGGAAAAGGCCATAGAGAGGAAGGTACTTCCATAGCGAGAAATCCAACCATGAAATGAAATTCCAAGGTGAAGAAGTTTCTGTGGCATGCATGGTAGGGTAAATTCAGAGAACGAGGAAGTCCTAAAAAATTCCCACTCTGAAGGAGATTGACTTCATACTTACCTGGATAGGCTTATACGAATTGATGCTGAGTGAGAAGAGCAGAACCAGGAAAAATTTGTACACAGTCACAGATACATCATATGTGTGATGACCGATTTTGAAAAACTGGATGCTTCTCAGCATCGCACAGTTAAAAGACAACTATACAAGTCTCACGATGGAAGGAGATGTCTACATTCAGAGAAAGATCCAGAAAGATCAGAGTTTAAAAGTAGACAGAAGCAATGCATGCTATCATTCTTTTCGATGTTTGGCTTTTGTTTGTCTTTTCTCATTGTTCACTCCATTGGCTATAACACCTATACAACCAGACTATTGTACAATGCTAAGGAGTTTGCAGAGCCTATACATGATTGTATGCCACCATGGCGGGGTTGGGGTGTGAGGAGGAAGGGGAGAAAAATCTGAAATTCAAGTGACTCTGGAACTGATCTTGTAACCTAAAAGTAAACAAACAAGTCAATAAATTAAAAAAAAAATCCCACTCTTTGTTCAGTTGGGATTCCCTAGTCTCCTCCTCTCCATAGCTTGACTCTTAATTGCCAGGGCTAACTCAATTCCATAGCCAGCTCTCTTTACTGCTGTCTGAGTTTCCGATTCTCAAAGTCAATTCCTTCCTTGGATAAAAGGCAGATAATGGGGGACAGAAGGATTTGGGTCATCTCTTCTTTTAACTAGGTAAAATATTAATGGAATTTGGTGACAGTCATAATGTAAAGTGATTCTTATTTAAGTGGGTTGGATTAGAAGAATGCTGAGGTTGGTTTCAATTTGAGATTTTTGTGCTTCTGCGGAAAATGAGGGAAGGACTAATTCTGGGAAATGATCATCATTTGGGGTCAGTTCAGTGCTGATGGTCATAGTGACTTAAACAGATAAAGACTGAGAGTTTCTTACATCCAAATACTCCATGTTATGGAGGTCACCCCAGTTTCCCTCAAGCTATGGTCTGTTAGGTCCTATCACATGGAAAGTTTTGGATACTGGGTCAGTAATAGGTATAATGTCTTTTTTTTTTTAACCCAGACAAGCTATGGTCATCAAGGACTAGGGATCACCAGATGAAAATTCTATGGGTCAAAGCAAGTCACTTAGAATGGCTAATAAGACATGGAGGGCTTGTTGTAATTGGCATTGAGACCAAGAGTGCTGACATTGATATAAACTCAGACTGATGAATCACTGAAATATTTCATGTTTGCTGTGTCCTCATTATTGAGAAACTCCCCACCTCCTGGATTCTAATCAGACTTCTGTGATGAATCCCTCAAACTTCTCTCCCAGGGGAACCCTTTGTGATAAGTAGTAGCCACATTTTTGGACATTTACCCCATAACAACAATATCCCTGAGGCTCTATAGGTTCCATCCTTGACAATTTACCTATCTACTCTTTTTCTTCTAAATTATTCTAAAGTGATAATTTTATCTGCTTGAAGACAGAGACCTTTTCATTCTGCATATGAATATCTCGGGATTGTCCATGAAGTTTACAAGAAGCCTGAGATTAGATCAATTTGAACTTCTAGCTCTCACACAGAGCACTTTCTTGTGGTCATTATCTTCTCCCTCATTTCTTAAATGACCTTAATTTTTCCCTTTCTTTCTTCTGCTGTTGTTATTGCCTGAAGGACAGTGAGATAAAAAAAAATCCAGTTTAAAAAACAAAACACCCAAACAGTTGCTTGTCAAACATCAGTGTTTATATTTTTGACTGTTTGGAAATTAATTAAGAGATGTTGATTTAAAAGTGCTTTTTCTCCCCTTAGTTTTTTAAATATTTAAACAATTTTTGCCCATTTCTTTTTATTTCTCCTTTCTCTCTGTTTGTAATAAGATTAATTATGTGTGGTGCACCACTGCTTATCCCCATGAAAGAAAATCTAAAACGAGGGATTTCAGCTTCAAGAAGGCTATTTTGTCCTGTTTCCGATGTTCTAAAGGGATTAATTTACCATATCCTATAGCCCTGGAAGGCTGTGATAATTGAAAACATCCATATTCATTGCATGTTCAAAGGGATCTGTCTGACTTTGTAATGTAAAAAGTGCATTTTTAACCTGAACGGGGACCTGCATCTGGTATTGCTTAATCCTATTAGTCCGACAGTTCCAAAGCTTTAGTGTATAATCATTAGCTTGTGTTAATCCTCAGACATGCCTCCAGCTTCAGCCTGTCAGAAGGAATCCCTGCAGGGAAAATGTGGAGGTGCTGATAGCACAACACCAACTAATCTTATCTTAAATGCTAGCAGCAGCCACTATCTGTGATAGCCAGGGAATTAAAAACAAATTTTTTATGGGTATTGGATAGCATTTCCCCTCCTTCCCCCCATTCCTAGTCTCTCTCTCTCTCAACTCTTCTACCTTGCCCTAGTTTCTCTCAATTCTTTGTTAGGATGCTACCAGTGATGATTGTATGGGGGTGAATATAGCAAGGGGGAGAAGCACTGGAGATATTTACTGTTCTGTATGTGGGGAGGGGGGTAGCAAAGGAGAAACCATCAGTGAAGACTGCTTGCTAAATCATTTAGGGTGCTTGCCAGTCTTTTTTTACTATCAGGAATTCAAGCCAATCATCTGTGATCTGTGCAATTTGGGATCAGAATGTAGCATGTTGGAATTTGAATTGGAGTTCTTCTCTTCTAGAACTGTGACCTCCAGATATCCACAAATCTGGGCTCCTTGCTCAGGTTCAAATAGGGACAGAAGGCCCTAAAACATATTAGCTAGTGCCAGCTATGATAATAAATAGGAGAAGGTTGAGGGAGTTTGGGTCTGGGAACAGGAAGGAAGCCGTATATCGTAGAATAAGAAAAGGTTACTAGAGAGCATTTAAAGGTATATTTTGAAGGTCAGAAAGGGATATGTAAATTATAAGAAATTTCATCCTTGGAAATGACCCTTTTGCCTTTTGGATAGCATCAGGACATCAAAAAGGAGTGAAGAGAGTGGAAAGGAAGATAAAAACTTCACTGTCCAATATCTGATTGAATGCCATTTCTTGATGTTAGTCATGTGTCTTGAGGGTACACTTTTGTTCAAAGGAAATGTGTCATATAAGATGATGGTAAACAATTATGTCAAGAAAATATATACTTACATGGAAATCTAGGAGCATGAGGGTAGAGGGCACAGTGGAAAGCATTTGGGTAAGAATAAAAGGAGAGAGAAACAAGTGTGTTATTTTTATAGAAGAATGTAGAAGACTGACTAGTCAGATGGAGGAAATGGATGATACATATTTAATACTTTGTTACTTTGATAGAATGACAGAATTTATGTTCTACTGGCATAGTTTTTGAAAAGTCACTGTAATAATCATGCCATGAAAACTACCTGACTGGTACATTTATTTTTTAGATAGGACCTGTTATTTCATTGGTGTAAAGAATTCTCAGGGAAGAGATACACTATCAAAACACAATAGCATTTCTCGGCCTGGACGGCGGCAGCATGGGTAAGTACTGTGGTCTTCATACTGCTAGAAAGCTCTGCAGCCACAGGAGAGACCAGAAGTGGCATGACAAACAATACAAGAAAGCTCATTTGGGCACTGCCTTGAAGGCCAACCCCTTTGGAGGAGCATCTCATGCAAAAGGGATTGTCTTGGAAAAAGTTGGTGTGGAAGCCAAGTAGCCCAATTCTGCCATCAGGAAGTGCATGAGAGTTCAGCTGATTAAGAACGGCAAGAAAATCACTGCCTTTGTTCCCAGTGACGGCTGCTTGAACTTTATTGAGGAAAATGATGAAGTTTTGGTTGCTGGATTTGGTCAGAAAGGTCACACTGTTGGTCGTATTCCTGGAGTCCGATTCAAGGTTGTAAAAGTTGCAAATGTTTCTCTTCTGGCCTTGTACAAAGGCAAGAAGGAAAGACCAAGATCATAAAAATTGTATGATGTCTTTGTCATAGTAAAAAATTTTCATGTAAAAAAAAACACAATAGCAACTAATTCCCAATTTATCAACTTAGGGAGTTACATGGCCCACTGTGTCACTCAATTAATGTTGATTAAGTATGTACTATGTGCCAGATACTAAGCTTAGGGATCAGGATACAGAAAAGAAAAGGGAAAAGATGTCCCTCAAAGAACTTATAGAATAACAACATTAGAAAGTTTAGGTAACAGTAATTGATGAGAAAATTTGCTTGGTCATTTGAGGTAGTTTTAAATTCTAGCCCTTTTGGTAAAGTGATTTGACCAGGCATACACAGTATTTATTAGAGGTGCGATAGAAATACAGATTTTCCTGACTCTAAGACTAACTGTTAGTATTCTATACAGATCATAAAACAGTAATGAAGCTGGATAAAATAGGGATAAGAATCTTCAACTATCTAAATACCCTTTAGAAGTGTCATTCCTTTAAAATTTCTTTCAAAAATATGAGAAATTCTTTTTAAAAAATTAATTAATTCATTAAAATTTTTTCCCCAGTTACATGTAAAAACAGTTTTCAACATTCCATTTTCAAAACTTCAAGTTGTAAATTCCCTCCTCCTTCCCTCCTAACTTCTTCCCCATTGAGAAGGCAAGCAGCTCAACATAGACCATATATGTGCAGTTATGCAAAACATATCCACCATAGCCACATTGTGAAAGAAAACATTCCTCCAGAAAAATAAAGAAAGCAAAAACAAAGTTTCAATCTGTATTCAGAGACCATTAATTATTTTTCTGGGGATAGATAGCATTTTTCATTGATAAGTCCTTTAGAGTTATCTTGGATCATTGTATTGCTTAGAATAACTAAGTCATTCGCAACATTATTACATCTTGTAATAATGATGTTACTTTTGTACACAGTACATTTCACTTTGCATCAGCTCACACAAGTCTTTCCAAGTTTTTCTGAAAGCAATCTGCTCATCATTTCTTATATTACAATAGTATTCCATCATAATCACATCATAACTTGTTCAACCATTCCCCAATTAATGAGCATTCTCCCAAATTTCAATTCTTTGCCATCAGAAATGAGCAGTTCCTGAAAGATAAGTTCTTGAAAGATGATGTCTAGGCTCTGTTTTTGATCACAGCTTTCAGGTAGTCCATTAATTTTAAAATTATCTCTCCTGGATCTATTTTCCAGGTCAGTTGTTTTTTCAATGTGATATTTCACATTGGCTTCTTTATTTTTTTCATTTTTTGTTTTGTTTTATTGTTACTTAATTTCTCATAAAGTCATTGGCTTCCACTTGCTGCATTCTAATTTTTAAGGAATTATTTTCTTCAGTAAGCTTTTGGACCTCCTTTTCCATTTGGCCAATTCTGTTTTTCAAGGCATTCTTCTCCTCATTGGTTTTTTGGACCTCTTTTACCATTTGTTCTAGTCTGTTTTATAAGTTGTTATTTTCTTCAGTATATTTTTGTGTCTCCCTTACCAAGCTGTTGACTCATTTTTTTTTCATGATTTTCTTACATTACTCTCATTTCTCTTCCAAATTTTTCCTCTACCTCTCTCACTTGATTTTCAAAATCCTTTTTGCACTCTTCCATGGCCTAAGATCAATTCATATTTTCCTTGAAGGTTTTGGATGGAGAAGTTTTGACTTTGCTGTCATCTGAGTGTGGGTTTTGATATTCCTTGTCACCATAGTAACTGTCTCTAGTCAAAGGTTTTTCTGTTGTTTGTTCCTTTCCTCAGCCTATTATTTGACTTTTAACTGTTTATTAAAATGGGATTCTGCTTCCAAGGTGCAGCCTGCAATTGTGAAGGGGGTCCTCCCTCCACTGTGACTGCAAGCTCTGGTATACTAGTACTCCTCCTTGCCCTGGGCCTACCACCTAGGACTGTGACCTGAATTCAAATATGGGCAAAGTAATAGAGTACTGCCTCAGTGCTAGTAAAAAGACCTCTATAATCTTCACCTGACCAATTATTCATCCCCCTTACCTCTGTGGACTGAGAGCTTTAGAAGCAGCAGCTGATTCTGATGATCCAGTCACTCCCAAGGCCTGCTCATGGTTTCCTGGGATTGGGGCTCTATTGGCACCTACACTGGACTGCAATCCACGTTCACCCAGGTGTGACAGCCCATTCCCACTGACCTTCAAATTTGTGTTTGCAGTCTGTGGGCTGAGAGGTTTGGAAACCACCACTACTACCAATGATTCAGTCTCCCAACCCCTGCTCCTGGTTTACTGCGGCCTGGTCTATGGTGCCAGTTTTGTGTTCCTTTTTGTTCAGTCATTTCAGTCATGTCTGACTTTTCATCACCCCATTTGGGGTTTTCTTGGCAAAGATACTGAAGTGATTTGCCATTTACTTCTCCAGCTCATTTTGAAGATTAGGAAAATGAGGCAAATAGGGTTAAGTGAGTTGTCCAGGGTCACACATCTAGTAAGTGTCTGAGTTTAGATTTGTACTCCCAAAGATGAGTCTTCCTGACTCCAAGCCTGGCACTCTATCTGCTGTACCACCTAGCCATCTCATTGTGTCAGGCACTGTTTTAAATAGAGATAGAATTGCTATACATGCATTCCAGTGAAGGCAAAGCCAGTGTACATCAAATGAAAAAACTTGATTAACAGACCAACATGTTAAAATCAACTGCCATCAATGTTGGTCTTGAAGAAATGGGTCAAAAGGAGCACATAAAGAACATATCTTTTTATATTGGGCACAATGCCTTAAGACCATCAGACTATATTGCAGCATTAATTGGATATACTGCATTGGTGGCAGATTATTGTGGCATATCAGATATCAGTGTAGCTTCTGCAAATAAGGAGGTATTGATAAAGGAATTACCTTTATCAGTTTTATCAAGGAAGTTCTTGATCAAATTGATGAGTTTCCAGTCAACTTAGATTTTAGGGTATGCCTCTGTTTAGAAGCATCTAAGCTGTAGCTCCCCATGGATTACCTGCCAATCAGTGCTTTTCTTGGCTGAACAAGACTTTTGTGAGAGGGGCTTCCCTCTCCATGGTCTATAAAAGCAAGCAAATTTTACCTTTTCCATTGTACCTTCTTCCTGAGTGCAGCATGGGGTATTTTTTTACACCAAAAGAAATTAAAGAAAACTTATAGCCATAGCATTAGAAAAGACATCCTTCAACTCTCAGGGGTATTGCTAGGGCCCTTAAGAGATAAAGCCAGGCTTTAGGGTCTGACTCATCAGAGCAAGTGAAAATTGGGATAGTCACCCTAGGTCATGCGCTACATTAGTGATTTATACTTCTCTTATTAATGATTAGTATTTCATGTGAATGTTAATAATCTGTGTTTTTTTCTTTGAGAACTGTTTTATTCATATTCTTTGACCACTGGCACATGTCTCTTTCTCATATATATATTTGTGTTAGCTTCCTGTATTTCTTGGATATCAGACCCTTATTTGAGTTAAAGATTATTTTCTTAATTGACAATTTCCTTTCTTATCCCAATTGCGTTGATTTTGATAGTGTAAAGGTATTACATTTTCATACAATTGAAGATATCTTTTATGATCATACCTGTCTTTTGTTTAGTCAAGAATTCTCTTATATCTTTATCTGGATAGATCAGATATATATATATATATATATATATATATATACATACATACATATGTGTGTGTTCATATATGTCTATATATCCAGATTCCCTTCTATTTTTAATGGTAAAACTTTTACATATTGAGATAGTGTCCATTTTGTGCTTATTTTGACATTTGGTGTAAGATGTTATAAAAGCTAATTTATGTCGAACTACTTTTCAGTTTTTCTACTAGTTTTTTTTGTCAAAAAGGCAGTTTCTCTCCAATTAGTTTATATTATTAACTTTGTCAAACTGTTCAGTTAATAATTTTGATTTTTAAAAATTATTTCTTATTTAATCTGGCCCACTAATATAATTCTGTATTTTTTTTTCTTTTTGGAAGGCAATTGGGGGGTTAAGTGACTTGCCCAAGGTCATACGGCTAGTTTTTGTGCTAAGTGTCTGAGGGTGGATATGAACTCAGGTCCTCCTGACTCCAGGGCTGGTACTCTATTCACTGTGCCACCTAGCCACCCCATATAATTCCATATTTGTAACTAGTACCAAATCATTTTGGCAATGACTACTTTATAATATAATTTGAAATGTTATTTTCCTCCTTTTTTAATTCTCTAAACCCTGCCCTCTCCGCCTTGAGCTTCTAGAACCTTGGCTCCTCCAGTTTAATTTTTTTGGTCTGGTTCTATAAAGTACCCCCTTGGTAGCTGGATTAATATAGCATTAAATCTTTAAATTAGTTAGGTGATATCATCTTTTTATTACATTGGCACTGAACAATGAATATTCTTCCAATTATTTTTAATTTTTTATTTCTTTTAAGTCAATTTTGCAGTTGTATTTCTGGCTGTCTTGAAAATGCCTTGGTAATTGACTGGTGTATTTCATGCGTTTAGTAGTTTTTAAAATAGTCTTCTGTTTCTGTTTTTTTCCTCCTAGATTTTGTTGTTATATAGGGATGATGCTGAATTTTTATGGATTTATTTTGTGTCCTGATATAGTACTGAAGCTATTGTCTCAATTTCTTTCTTTACTGATTCTCTCAGATTTTTAAGTAAATTGTCATATCAGATGCCTATGTTTATGACCGTGATTGATTTTTTTCTTTATGTTATTGCTAGCAGTTTTCTAAAAGCCATGTCAAATAATAGTTGAGGGGGAAGAGGCATCCTTGCTTTACTCCTTTATTTATTGGGAAAGCTTCTAATGTTTCCCCATTGTGAATAATGTTAGATTTTTGTTTTAGATACGTGCATGTACGTGTCTTTTCGCAAATTTTCTTTAATACATCCACCAGATGTAGTGGAGTTTTCTTTTGATTCATTTAATATTTTGTAGATAATTACATATTTAAGTTGTACTTTGTCAACCATACTTTATTTATATATATATATATATATATATATATATCATCAACCCACTTCATTTTTGGCTCATAAATGTGTTGATGTCTCTTACACCATTACTCACATTCCAGTCTTGGATGATATATGGTAAAGATTAGTTATACCCACCGTGCATTTTTCCACTGTGCTAGGCTACACTGAACTGTGATAATTATCATTACAGTGTTCAATGATTCACACCACATCCCATCACCTGGAGAATACCAGCTATTACAAAATCCATATTTTTGTGAAAATGAGTAGTTTGGAAACATTGGGATTGAGGCATAACTTTCCAAATGCAATACGGTCTGTTCTCATACTCATTACATTCTACATGTAGTTCATTATCCATCTGTAGTTCTTACCTAAAATATAGCATATAAAGATGGACCAATTCAATGAGCTAGTAGTAAAAGTGCATATTGTAAGAATATTACTGAGAAGTTTCATTTGTGTCTTTAATGGAATTAGCATATTATCATTTGCAAAGAGGAACATCTATATGACCTCTGAGTCAGTACTGAATTCTTCTATTTAGTTTTTACTGTTTCTTCTCCCTGGCAAAAGGGCAATACCTTGGTAAATATACTGTTATCTCAAGGCCGATTTACCTAAGACTCTCCTCATTGGGGGAGATAAGTACTCAATGCTCCATACCTATGTGAGAGTCACAGTTGGTAGGACCCTGAGTGACTTTTGGCTTCTAGGTTCAAGAAAGACATTTCTCATTACATATTCTTTTCAGGGAGAAGTCTTTGAAGGAAGAGGATTCACATATAGTCTATTATATGGATAACACACATACACATACTAATGCACACATACCTTCTATATATATTAGTATTTTTGATCTATTCTCTGGAGTTGATACTCAGTGGGTCATGAATAAAGATACCTCTATGGTCATATTTGTCATGGGATGTTCTGTGAGCTTATCATAAGTATGATAGACGTGTAGATAGTTCTAATCAGGTTTATCCACATTATGAGAGAGGAATTAATCCTTATGCAGCAGATAGAATTTCAAGGGGAAAATCTGGGCTTTGGAGTAGATAGCTTCTATAAGCAATATGGAATTTGAGGAATGCAGATCGATACTCATAGGCATCAAGATAATGAAAATTTCTTTCTTTCAAACAAAATGGAATATTTTGTACTGGTAACATAGTAATCCAAACGGAAATATAAAAATAACCACCCTTTACTAAACACCTGCTGTATGCAAAGGGACTACGTAAGTTCTAGGGATACAGAAAAGGTCAAAAAGCAATCCCTGCCTTCTTAGAACTTAGAATCTAAAGTTCCTGGTACTGTCCTGGCACATAAGTTTCTAATAAATGTTTGTTGACTGACTGATTGATATATTCTTCCCCTTTCCCTTACACAATGAGACATCCCTTGTATTAAAATAAAAATTTTAAAAAGGAGACTTAGTAAAACTAGCCATCATTATCTCTCAATTTGACAGCATGCGCTCCACACCCACAGTCTCCCACTTCTTCAAAGAAGGAAGAGAGGTAGTGCTTTGATGTTCATAAAGCAATTGGTACAACCTGCCAAGCTTCTGCTCTGCTGGCATAGCCTTTGAGAAACGAGAATTACTTTCAAGACCCACTGACGCAACGTTGTCTGACTTTTATATATTTTGTATTCATCCTCTGTTTTCCACCTTCATTTCCACACATACATGTCTTTTTAAATGAGTAGTTTAAAGAAGAGATCATTATCATTAAGTTATCAGCCTCTCTTGTTCTTTTGGGCTTTGGAGAGGGCTGTGTCTGAGGAGAAAGACAGAGAAGCTGACATGAAACCTAAGGAGGTTTGTAGTGTAAAATGGATATGCTATTGTCTTCATTAAGCTGATAGCTTTGTAAGAACTCTGCCTCTAGGTAGCTTGGGAGGGAAGAGGGAGGAACACCCAAACACTGTACCTCTCTTTCAAGACTTTTTAATGTGATTTTCTTGTTGATTTTTTTTGACTGAACCAATAAGGCCCCTTGATTTTCTTTGACCGTGTCAAGCTAACTCGTTTAAAGAAGCGTCTAATACCAAATCTCAGCTGTCTAATAAGCTAAATTGAATTGTTAAAGCTTTTAGAATTATAGACTCCAACAGTTTAAACAAAAAAGGATCTCAGGAGGTTGTATAAGTCTAGTCAGGACTTTAGACTTTGACCATTGAAGATAAGTGGCTGCCTATTTTCTTTTAAAGCTCTCACCAGGAGTGACTATCTGAATATCTCTTTCTGTAGCCTGCAGCTATCACTGCTTAATCACCCTTACTGCTCTTTCCTTCATCAAGCCTTGGATCCATCTATTTTGTTTACTTTTTACCTCTAATTCAAAGAGTCTTTGAATTCAGTCTTCTATGGAGATGGATAATGGTTGGTCCTGCCTTCAGTCCCTTTAGTTTTCCTCATAAGGGAAGAAAAATGGGAAGGGTAAAAGAATAGAAGCTCCCTAAAGGCAGAGTCTGCTTTGGTTTTGCCTTTGTATCCCCAGTGTCTAGTAAAATACCTGGCACATTTGTTGTTATTCAGTCATTTCAGTCATATCTGACACTCCATGATGTCCTTTGGATTTTTTCCTGGCAAAGATTCTGGAGTGGTTTATCATTTCCTTTTCCACTTTACAAATGAGTAAACTGAGGTAAGTAGGTTAAGTGACTTGCCCAGAGTCATACAGTTAGTAAATGTCCAAATCTAGATTTGAACTCAGTTCTTCCTGACTCCAGTTCTGGCTTACTATCCACTGTACCAGCTAGCTGCCCCACATGGTGCATAGCAGGTATTTAATAAATGTCCATTACATTGAATCAAGGGAAGGGGATTGCTCCCCCTTCCTCTTTTCTAATTGGTGGAGCAGATGCCAGATGCATGGTAAAGCTCCATTTCTGTGATGTCTATCTGGTACACCATTGTCCCATGAGGACCAGCCTGAGAAAACATAGCAAGAGTCAATAAACCCATGTCTATGTCATGTAGCATAAGCTCCTCAATGCCACAAATGAAAAATGGGTGGGGTTGATAACTCACATTGTAAAGTGGGTGAATATATTTCTTATTTACTTGACAGAAGCCATGAAAATCATCAGGGATTGCGCAATTACTCTCTGCTTGAACCAAACTTCAGCCTAGTTGGAGGGGAGAATAGAGAAGGGCTTTCTTTATTGGGAGGCTCTTCCCCTCTGTGCCCAAGGGGGCATGTAACTAAGGCCCTTCTGTGCTTGAAGGGGATAATTGAGCTCATTAATTTGCTTCTTCCTCTTCATTTCTCTAGTCTAAATAACCCCTGGCTTAATTAGACATGGCTCCTGCTCTCAAGTTCTTCCTTGTTCTGGGAGAAGTTGAAGAAAGTGTCATAAATGTGGTAATTAAATTTCCATTTTGCAAACAGGAAAGTATGGAGATCTATCTAGAGTCATCTTGCAAAATCAACCTTTCCTACAGCACTGGCATTTTGTATCAATATTTTTATGAAAACTTGACTGTAATTTATTTGGTTCTTGCAAGACTGAGCAAGCAGGAATGAACCTCAGTTGGTTCTTGGAACATTAGGCTTCAAATTATGGGTTCATAAATATGGGTAAAATGTATCTGAAAATGGTGTCCTTGTATTGGTGCCCAAGAAAATGTTAAATACAAAATGAGAAGCACATTCTGGTAAAAAGTCTTATTTTTTCCCCTCCACTCCCACCTGCTTCTTTGTACTAGTCAATCCCCCCCTCCCCACATTTTAGTATTGTTTTCTCCAATAAGACTAAAACTACATTCAAGGGGAGAACAGTTTTATAGCCCTCAAATTTTCCTGGCTTCTAAAAAGGAAAGAATCATTCTGGCTTTACAGTGTGAGTATACCATTTCTTTTCTTCATTCAAAACATAGAAGGTGCTTAGTTATGTAGCTACTTAGAATTGCTATGTACATGAGTTGACTGATTTGTCTTCATTTTTCCTCAAAACATTTCTTTCTCCCCTCTCTTGTAAGGACTGTACACATAGGATTTTATATATACATATTCATATGTATATATGTATGCACACACACACATATATATACATACACACATACATACACACATACATATACAATACATACACATTCACATACATATACATATATGTGGTGTGTATATATATGTATATAAAACAACAGATTGTTTTCTCCAGATGCCAGCATGGTTCTAGGTCAGTACAATTTTGGGTTCTATCCCACCCTGGAACCAAATGATGATTAACCTCAAAACTAACCTGGTTCCTGGATCAGTTCCTTGTACTGATCATTGTTCCATATCTATATTCCTTGAGCAGAATTCAGTGCCAGAGAATTCTCTACACTGGGAGGTGAGGGTAAGTTCATTGGGACATTAACCTCTCTGACTTTCTTTAGCTAGTACACTTCCCTTTATGGGCTAATTGAAGTCTAATAAATTAACCTTATGAAGTATCCTCTTTTTTCCTCTTGGAAACTTTTTCTTTTTTAATCAGAGAGATTTATCTATATAATAAGAGAGCACCAGCAGATGAGCATTCATTTTTAAAAGGAGCACAGCTTTTCCTAGATTAATAAAGAGGACATTAGCTACCTATTACGCTATCAAAAGGAATAAAGGAGGGTGGAATGCACTGACCCTCATCCTAACCAAAGCCTGTATCTACTTTTCTTCCGAAAATTACAGGTACTTATTGTTAAATGAAAAACAAAACCCAATAAAACCCCCCTTTCCAATAAGAGAATAATTAAACCATAATTCAAAAGTTGGGCATTTGCTTTTGGGTATTGTTTGATTTCCTTTTCATTTTCAAGTCTGAGACAATTAACTACTTAATTCACCATTGTTCCAATAGACTAGAAATATCCTGGATACATACTGACTTCAAGGGTTACATCCTCCCTTGCTTTAAGTCAAGGATTTACCCAGGGTAAAAAAGGGCCCTTCTCCTTTGTAGAACTGGAGAAAGAGCAATGTGTCCTGAATTGCCTTATCTGCTACTTTTCTATTTTTATGTTCAACATAGTGATAACTTCAGTAAAACACAGTCACTTGAGATATTTAGGGAAGTGACATGCACCAGCTGAGATTATCTCAACATTCCCACTGCTTACATGTCAAAGCTATAAAAATGTTACAGTTCTATGCAGTTTGGTTAAAGTTACCCCTTCGTCTTTCCCTTCCTCTCTTTCATCTTTCCTTGACCCCTCTTCTCTTCTCTGCTACTTTTCTTTACTTGTTCTCTGGTCTTTCCCATCAGGGACCAAATCATCAAAATATTTCTCTCATCACCTCTGACAGGAAGTCATTTCAAAAGTTAAGAGAATATTTTAATATTAAAGGAAGGGCTAAGAATATATTTGATAATTACTCAGAAATTGTTCATGCCCTTAGAAACTGTTTAGTCACCAAATTGTTTATGATTTTATTAAAAGGTCATTCCAAATTCCTATAAATAGTCAAAGCTATGTGTAGGATAGAAACATAATTGATAGATACAAGTTTGTCATAAGGTAAAAAGACTGACTTATCCATAGTTATATGTAAAGCCCCTTTTGGGGAGCAGTAGAGCCTACATAGGTCTATTTTAAAAATTGCTTGGACCTTTGGTCATAGTGAATTTTTTGTGGAAAAGGAATTATGGTTTGCTCTTTCCAGCCATAGGGAAGCTGTCTTGGGGTTAACAAATAAATTCAACATAGCTTGATCAGTCTGGGGATCATAGATGTGCTCACAGATTTTGAGCTGAAAGGGACAGGTAAGAGTAAAATGGCAATCTGTGCCATTTAGATGAGCAGGGAATCATCAACTATAATTCTTCAGGTGAAGTAGAGGACCACTAGGTCTTATGATCTGTCCTACCAATGAATCCTAAGGTCTTCTAGGCCTTACCATCTGCCTTGCTGCTACATTCTTTAAACATCTGATCCAATGTGAAGAACCCTGGGTCTTGCCATTTATTTGCCTTGTTCCTGCAGTCTTAAAATATTCAGTCCTCTGCTTTCTTACATGTGTGATCTGCTTACAAACGATATCCCCTTACAACTCTGAGTCAAGGAGTTTAGGGTTCCATGCTATGTATACTTAACCAATTGTATGTGAGTTCCTTGAGGATAGGAATTATTTAGTTTGGTCTTTGTGTTCCCAAAGCCTAATACAGTAACTTGCATGTAGTAAAAATAAGTATAATAATGACATTTGGGTGTTAGTTTAAATGGATTTACACCATCATGGACTTAGAGAATATTGACCCTATTGGTATACTTCTGCTTCCATTCCCCAAATTCACCTGTTGTGAGATGAGATCCAAATGCTTTTCACTGTAAAGTCATATATGTATGTGTCCAGAGAGAACTTCATTTCTTTATTTAATAAATATTTATTGGGCATGTATATTTTTAAGGCATTGAGATGTGGGTGTGAAGGAGAGATCCACAGTCAGCAAGACTGAAATTATTGCTTTCAAAGAGTTTACATGCTTTTGTTATTTTGTAAAATCATAGTCATAAAAGTGATATGAGAGAAACAGAGAGGAGACAGAAAGAGACAGAAAAGGTAGGGAAAGAGGAAAGAGAGAGAGGGAAAGAGAGACAGACTTCTTGTTTTAGAAAGGCCAGATTTTCCAACTTGACAATCAAAATGCTACTATTTGCTTTTAATTAATGAAGATTTTAAAAATCATTAAAATATTTATTATTTTGTTTTTATAAAATCTTTTTTCTCCATTATCCTTTAAAATAAAGCAGTAAGTAAGGGAACACTATTGTGCTATAAGAAATGATGAACAGATGGGTTTCAGAAAAACCTAGAAAGGGTTATATGAATAGATCCTGTGTAAAGTAAGTAGAACCAGGAGAATACATTGTACACAATATCAACAACATTAAACGATGATCAACTATGATAAACTTAGCTCTTCTCAGCAATACAAGGATCCAAGACAATTCCCAAAAACTCATGGTGGAAAATGCTATCCACCTCCAGAGAAAGAACTATGGAGTCTGAATGCATATTGAAGCAGACTATTTTATCTTTGCTTTCTATTTGTTTTTTTTTAGTGTTTTTCCCCCTTTTGTTCTGATTCTTCTTTCACAACATGACTAATGCAGAAATATGTTTAACATCATTTCACATGTATAACGTATATCAGATCACTTGCTGTCTTGCAGAGGAGGAAGGTGAGGGTGAGAGGGAGAAAAATTTGGAACTCAAAATCTGATAAAAATGAATTTTGAAAATGATCTTTATATGTCATTGGAAAAAATCAAATATTATTTACAAAAATATTTTATTGACAAGTAAATAAAATAAAGTATGAAGAAAGGAAGGAAAAAAAAGGTCTATGAAAGTAAACAATATATAGAAAGTCCAATATTGTATGTAGTATCTAATACTGATGGTCTCCAACTTCTCAGAAGGAATAGTTGGAGGAATCTTCTCCTATTTCCTCTTTGGGGTCAAGCTTTCAGATCATAATTTCATAGAATTCCTTTTTGATCATTTCTTTGTTGTTGCTCTTTCATTTTCTTTATTGGCTTCATTGTGCATATAGTTTTCTTGCTTCAGCTTGCTTTTCTTTGTATCAATGTATACATCCCCCCCATCTCTGTATTCATGTTAATTGTTTCTTATGAATCAGAATATTTCATTATATTCATGTGACACAACTAGTTTAGCTATTCCCTAGTCACTGGGAATCTACTTGGTCTGCGGTTCTTTGCTCCTCTCCCCCCACAAAAAAGGTACTATAAATATTTTTAACCTCCTCTGTAGTGCGGTACCTAGGTCAAAGGACAGGGATATTTTAAGACTGCAAGGTGGCATATTGATAGAGCACTGGAACTGGGGTAAGAAAGACTCAGTCTCAGACAATTGCTACCTGTTTGATCTTGCATAAGTCATATAACTTGGTTTTAGTTTTTCAATTTCCTTATCTGTAAAATGGGAATAATAGTAGTACCTGGGACAGCAAGGTGGTGCTCTGGATAGGCAGTGAGATCTGGAGCCAGAAAGACTCATCTTCCTGAGTTCAAATCTGGCCTTAGACACTAGCTGTGTGACCCTGGGAAGTCTCTTAACCCTATTTGCCTTAATTTCCTCATCTATAAAATGAACTGGAGAAGGAAATGACAAACCCCTTTAGTATCTCTTCCAAGAAAACCCCAAATGGACTCAAAAAGAGCCAGACATGACTGAAAATGATTGAATAAGAACAAATAACACCTACAATCCAAGGTTGTTGTGGGGATAAAATGAGATAATATTCACAAAGTGCTTTGCAAACATCAAAGCACTACATAAATATAATAATAATTATTATTTCCAATAGTTTTTGGTAGTTACATCAATTAAAATTCTGTCAACAATGCAATAATGTTCTTCTGTTTTCATAATATCTTCCCAACTTTTGTCAACTTTGGCAATTTGCTAGAGTGAGGAGAAACCAAAGGGTGGTTTTGATTAGCATTTCTTTTACTCTTCTTGATTTGTAGTACTCTTATGTTTATAAAATATTTTCAATTCTTTTGATAACTTTATTGGTATACTTTGACTCTATTTTTGGAATGGCATTTGGTCTTATCTATTTTTGTTAGGCATCGAGTTATCTTGGATATTAGAATCTTATCAGATACATTTGATGCACATATTTCCCCAGTTGTATTAATTTTGTTCCGACAAGTATACAGGTCATATCATATATGTTTTGGATTTATTATGGAATATAATGTAAGATGTTAGTCTAAATCTAATTTTCCCCAGGTTGCGTTCTAATCTTCACAGCAATTCTTATCAAATACGTAATTCTTTCCTATGTAATTTATGCTTCGGGGTTTATAAAACATGAGATTGTTGAGTTGATATATCTGATTATTTTCTATTCTCTATCCTATTTATAATTTCATTATTTTCTAATTCTTAACCAATACAAATAATTTTGAATATTTCTACTTTTAATATAATTCTTTGAATCTAGAAGTGCTGTTATCCTTTAATTTCTAACTTTTAAAACTATTTCACTTTATATTCTAGATAAAATATCCTCAAATTACTGTTTTTTTTTTCTCTAGCTTTTAAGAGTAGGACTTTGGTAGTTTGACAGGTATAGCAGCCAATCTTGAAATTAATTTTGATAGTGTTCTCTTCTTTATTATATAGCCAAAGTTCAGTCACGAACATTTAATATTCCCCTGGCTATTTACATTGTTCTTTTTTTAAGGAACATTTAAAAATTTAATCTATATAGAGTAACGTGCTCTGAGAAGGTGACTCCCACATACTTTCTGTATTTAATAGTAATCTTGAAAGGTATTTCCCTTCCTATTCTTTGCTTCCTAGATTTTGTTATTAATTAAGATATTGTTTTTTTTTTACTTTACTGACTTGTTTATTTACTTTTAGTATACAAGATTCATTTACAGAATCACTTGAGTTTCAGATTTTCTCCCCTCCCTTCTCCCGCCCATCCCCCCCATGGTGGTGTACAATCATGTATGGGATCTGCAAACACTTTCACATTGTACAATAGTCTGGTTGTATAGAAGCATCGTAACCAATGGAGCAAGTAATGGGAAAAGAAAAAAAAAAGAACCAAAAAAAAAACCCAAAACCAATCTGGTTCGGCTAGGCCACCTTCCCTAACATTTCTTTTAATTAATTGCCTTG
>CM053599.1:119591965-119656469 GCA_028646575.1 Pseudocheirus occidentalis | reverse complement strand
TTACTTTCATTTACTCTCATTGAATTTGGCTTAGGGAAGGAAAGACATAAACTGTAAACTGAGTATCTTGCCACACCAGAAGAATAGGGGGGAGGGGAATGAGAGGGGGGCTTATGGAGGGAAGGGTGGGGTGGGGGGAGGGGCGTGGGAAGCATACATCTCAGTAAAGGGACGGGTACAGGGTAGAGAACAAAACAAGGTGGGGGGGTGCAGGATAGGAAGGAGGAACATACAATTAGCCTCTCACAATTTGCCCACCATGGAGATGTCCTGTGTAATTACACAGGTACAGCCTGTATTGAATTGCTGCTCCGCCCAGTGGGAGTGGGTGACAGGGGAGGAATTGCAAGAATCTAGTATTTAAAGCTATACAATCAAATGCAACTGGGTAATAATACATTCAGGGAGGGGGGCAAGGAGCCCCTCCCTGCTCTGCTAGAAAGCTAGAGGGGTGTTGCAGGAGGATATAAAAGGGAACAGATTGTGGGAGGGGCCTTACAGTGGGATCAATGTTCTGTGCTGGGGGGTAGGGGCAAAAAGGGGAGAAAATCTGTAACTCAAAACCTTGTGGAAATGAATGATGTAACCAAGAAAATAAAATTAAAATGGAAAAAAAAATCAAATTGACCAGATGGAAAAGTAATTTTAAAATCTCAAAAAAGAGCATAATTCCTTTAATATTAGATTGGGGCAAATAGAAGCTAATGACTTTATGAGAAATCAAGACACCATGAAACAGATCCAAACAAATGAAAAAAAAAATAGAAGGCAATGTGTAATGTTTCATTGGAAAAACCACTGACCTGTTTGGTGAGATCATTTTAAAATTATTGAACTACCTGAAAGCCAGGATCAAAAAAAGAGCCTAGAAATCAACCTTCAAGAAATTCTCAAGGAAAATTTCCCTGATATTCTAGAACCAGAGGACAAGAGAGAAATTGAAAGAATTCACCTATTGTCTCTTGAAAAAGATCCCCCCCCCAAAAAAACTCCTAGGAATATCATAGTCAAATTCCAGAGTTTGCAGGTCAAGGAGAAAATATTACAAACATTCAGGAAGAAATAATTTGAGTATTGGGGGCAGGTAGGTGGTGCAGCGAATAGAGCACCGGCCCCAGAGTCAGGAGGACCTGAGTTCAAATTTGGCCTCAGACACTTAACACAAAAACTAGCCATGTGACCTTGGGCAAGTCACTTAACCCCAACTGCCCTCCAAAAAAGCAAAAAAACAAAAACAAAAACAAAACAAAAACAAAAACAAAATAATTTGAGTATTGTGGAAATACAATTAGGATAACACAAGATCTAGCAGCTTCTACATTAAGGGATAAAAGGGCTTGGAATTCAACTTTCTGGAGGTCAAAGGAACGAGGATTAAAACTAAGAATCACCTACCCAGCAAAATTTATTATAATGCTTCAGGGGGAAATATGGTCATTCAATGAAATAGAAGGCTTTCAAGTATTCATTATGAAAAAACCAGAGCTGAACAGAAAATTTGATTTTCAAATACAAGAATGAGAAGCTAACAGGAAAAAAGAAATCATAAGGAACTTATTAACGATGAACTATTTATATTCCTTATAGAGAAAAATGATAATTGTAACTCATGAGACTTTTCTCAGTATGAGGATAATTGAAGGGAATATATGTGTGTGTATATGTGTGTATATATGTATATATACATATATATGTATGTATAGGAGGGTACTTGTATGTATAAATATACATGTGAATGTGTGTATATGTATGAACATGTATACATAGACAGAGGGTACAGGATCAGTTGAATGGGAAGGGATGATATCTAAAAAATAAAATTAAGAAGTGAGAGAGGAATATAATGGGAAAAGGAGAAAGGAAGAGTTAGAATAGGGTAAATTATCTCATATAAAAGAGGCAAGAGAAAACTGTTACAATGGAGGGGAAAAGTAGGAAGGTGAAAGGGAATGGGTCATCCTTACTCTCATTGAATCTGGCCTAAGAAGGGAATAACATGCATACTCAATCAGGTATCTTATCCTTCAGGAAAGAAGGGAGGAAGGGGATTAGAGGAAGAATGACAGAAGGGAGGGCAGATTGGGACAGAGGGTAGTTGGAAGCAAACATTTTTTAAAAGGGACAGGGTCAAAGTAGATAATAGAATAAGTGGGTGGTGGGATTGGATGGAAGGAAATATAGTTAGCCTCTCACAACATAACTACTATGAAAACATTTTGCATAATTGCACATGTACAACCTATATTGAACTGCTTGTATTCCAAAAGGGGGTGGGTGAGGAGGGAAGAAGGGAAAGAATCTGGAAATCAAAGTTTTAAAAACAAATGCATAAAAAATTTTTTTTAAAGATTTAGTCCTTGGGGAGTTAGGTGAAAAGATGACTTTAGAAAGTCATGGACGAAGCAATGACATCCTTCTAGAATGTTACTTCTCTTGTCACTCTGGTTAATCTCTTATAGATTGTTCATAGGCTATCTTTCGGGGTCATTTGGAATAATCGTTGGTTTTACTTGGCCATGTGAATTTGAATTCAAAATGTACCTCTATAATTTCAGAGTTGATCAGGTTTAGGTAACATTTGTAATAGGAAAATTAGAATCATCTCAATTAGATGACCCCTCTAACAGAAAATAGAATTCTACTTTGGGGCAAATATATATTTTGAAAAAAATATATAGATTTTGAAAAAATTCAATTTTTAAACAATTTTTAACATTTGTTAACATGTAAACATGTAACATTTAATAGACAAAAGCAATTTTTAGCATTGTAGTGGCAACCACACTGGCATATCCAGGATGGCTGTCAACACAGGTTCTTAAATCTGCTTTACTAGGAAATATAGCTCTTCAAGGGACCAACAGTCTTTTTCAATTACATTCATTAGTTAAGTGGAAAAGTTAGCACCCTGAACTTCAGAGAAAATCCAAACAAAGAAAAATAGAGAAAATACAAGCAGAGAAATAAAGACCAATAGACAGGGCTTCTAACTGTCTGAGAAATTAGCATAGACCAATAGACAGATCCAACTGTCTGACCAAGGCAATGAATATATAGTTACCAGAGAGAGAAGCACCAACACCTGGGTTTTTCAAAGTTGAGGGGGTCTCCTTAACAGCTACCCAAGAGTGTAATCTGTCCAAATCACAGGAACACTCTTCCAGTGAGTGAACTCCCAAAGCAAAATGCTAACTTCAGAGTATATGTATATATATATAATATATTATATGTATATATAATATATTATATATATACACACACATACATATGTATATATACATACATATACATACATACATATATATATGGCCCTTGTGACCCACTGCCTAATTAAAAAGTAACAAAGTAAAAACCTCCCCAGTCAAGCTTCCCTTAATGGGTTTCACATGAGGTCTATTAATGGACAGGAAGATCTTATATCCCAATAACATTACAAACATTTGTTTTTACAACTTTGCATTCCAAATTCTCTCCTCAAGGGGTAGTTCTTAACAGCATTTGGATACCCATATTGTAAATATAAAAATTATTAACAATATGAAACTGGGGGGTACTAGACCTGTGTTAATCACTCTCAAGAGTCATGACTGACTAGGCACTTGGATAAGACTAAGTTGGTAGAAATATTTAGAAAAGCCCTTAGTACAGCTTCTGACATGTAGTAGGTGCTTAATAAATGTTTACTGACTACTTAGTGACTGTCTAAAAATAATTGAATAAATAATTAAAGAGTATCCTAGTGGAGTATTTGATTCCTATAGAACAGACTAGAATAATAGCTTTACAGTTGAGTTCAGTTTAACAATTAGCTAGAAAAGAAGTGAAGGATACTTAGGTTAAGAAGTTGAAAAAATAAATTGTGAAAAGTTGAGATGAGTAGAGGACTACATGGACTATTAGAGAGCTAAAATATGGGTATATAAAGGTCTTTGTTTCCATTAAATTGCTAAAGTTTTTCACTAAGGTCTCATGAAATGAGATTAATACACAATTAGTAGAAGGATAGTGGGACAAGTAAGAAGGATCCTGTCATGAACTTTGAACTTTGGGGTTAAGATGGATTAGGGATCTTTTAGGGACTAGGGATTTTTAAGACAAAAGAGAAGAAAATATGCATTGAAAAGTTCTAGGATTTCACATAATTATTTTATTCAGAGTCAAACCAATTAATGGAAAGTATCTTTTCGAGATAGAGTCCTAACCAAAAGGGTGATTACAGTTGAAGGTTAATTTGGCTGGCATGATATGAAACTATCCTGAAATGGAAGGCAGAATGGGTAAAGTTATTTGGGGGATAGTAGATATTTCTGTAGCTAGGGTAACATTTGAGTTCCTATGGCTGAAGTCATACAATCATACGTTCAGGATCCTATAGTTTTCCCAAGCAAAAACCACTTGGAAGATACACAGAGGTTCTGTTTCAACATCGTGATTTGTGTTCTGAATTCCTGAACTAATTTTCTTCTTGTCCAGATGATCACTGAACTAGACTGAACTGTGCCATTGCTAATTCCCCTCCCATACTCACTCCTCTCAACTCTCACTTTGTGTCTCTCTTCTACCAGTTTTCTCCTAAATGCCCTCTATAGTCTGGCTTTCAATCTCATCATTCAACTGAAATTGCTCCAAAAAAAAAGTTACCAATGACCTCTGAATTGCCACATACAATGCACTTTTTTCCATCCTCATCCTTTTTGACCTCCATGCAGTCTCTGACACTTTTGATCGTCCTCTTCTCCTTGATATTCTTTTCTCTCTAGGTTTTTATGAAACTCCTCTCTCCTGGTTCTCCTTCTCTCCCAACTGCTCCTCAATAGCTTTTGCCTCTAGGTCATGCCCACTAACAGTGTGTGTGCCCAAAGGAATCACCATCTGTTTTACTGTCAAAATACCATGGGACTTTTCGATTTGACTTGCAGCATAAACCTTGTATATGTGTTATCTCCCAAAACAGAATGTGAGCTCATTGAGAAATAACTATCTCCTTTATCCCCAGTGCTTAGTGTCCTGCTTTATACATAGTAAGCATTTAATAAATGTTTTATTCATTCCTTCTATTTCAGCACAACTCAATATTATTTCTATTTAATCCTGTTTGATTCTTTAATATTAATATTATTTTTTCACTTTAATCTAGGTTAATACCATTACTGAAAATAGAATGTATTTATACTTGATTCTTACTTTCTGACTTTATTTTGATAAAAGTATTAGTCACCAAATTAAAATTAGTTACCAAATTTAAAAATTAGATACCAAATCACACTTTCAGCATGATTTCAGTGATTTCACATACATATAAACATACATACACATATGCATATGTATATATATATATATATATTTCTACTAAACAGTTAATGTACTCATTATTAAATAATTTAAGGAAATTTTATTTTTTTAAGATTTTTTATGTGGGATATTTTACCTATGGAATGACATTTAACCTGAAGTCTGAAAAGTTTATGATTGTAGGAGATACTTTCAAACAAAATGAACTGCTAATTGTGTGACATACAGGCAATTGAGCCTTTTAAAGAACAACACTTCTCTTCCTATGGATTTTCATTTCAGTGATGGAGATTTTTATGTAACACTGACGTTTTGATAAAACCTTCTACTTTCACTGTGTTGATGTTCCTCCCTTTTCTGTGTCATAAGTTTTCTATTGTAGGGGATAGTAAGATGAAGATAGCAAATTAGTTGTATCATACTGATTAAAATGTTGATAGGTCAGTTAAATGGAGTGTCCATACAAACACATGTCATGAATTTAGTTTTTATTGGGTAGATGGTGATACCAAACCCTGAAGTGGTTTTGCATCTTATGTACTTTTCTTTACAGTGGTCTAGGTCTTTTGTTGACTGGTTGTGATGTCATCATAACTCACAGGAGATCAAAGCCCTGGGCATCCTTTATTGACAGCAGCAAATACCTTTGAAAATTGTACTCTTTATTTTATGGCTCGGTTGATATTAATCATAAGAAAATCATTGAATAAATGTCTCTCATTTGTACCACATATCACATTTTCTTCACAGAATCACCAGATCTCAAAATTTCAGAGTTGGAAGTAACTGCGATGCCTATCTAGTCTAACCCATATCTCAAAAGAGTCTTCTCTATAATATTCCTGTCAAGTTGCCATGTAGCTTTTGCTTGCAGACCTTCAAAGACAGTGAAAATACCAATTCCTGAATTATCCCATTCTACCTTAGATTCTAATTATTAGAAGAATTTTTTGAAATGAAACCTAAATTTCCCTCTTTGAAACTTCTAGAGATTTCTTCTAGTTCTTTTCTCTGGAACCAAGCATAAGGAGATGATGATGATGATGATGATGATGACGATGATGATAACGACCCATTATTCCCATCCATTATCCTACTTGTTATAGGGTATTGCTAGAATGTTCTACAGTCTACTTCTGCTACCACAAAAAAAGGATTGTAATAAATGTTTTTGCACATGTAGGTCCTTTTCCCTTTTCATGATCTCTTTGGAATATAGACCTAGTAGTAGTATTGCTGGATCAAAGGGTATGCACAATTTAGTTACCCTTTGGACGTAGTTGCAAATTGTTCTCCAGAATGGTTGGATCAATCCGCAACTCCACCAATAGCTCATTAGTGACCCAATTTTCCCACATCTTCTCTAACCTTTATCATTTTCTTTTTTTTTTTGTCATATTAGTCAATATGTGTGAGATGGTATCTCAGAGTTGTTTTAATTTGCATTTCTCCAATCAAAAGTGATTTAGAACACTTCTTCATATGCCTATAGATAGCTTTTGTTTCTTTATCTGAAAACTGCCTGTTTGTATCCTTTGACCATTTATCAACTGGGGAATAGCTTGTATTCTTATAAATTCATGTCTCTATATATTTAAGAAATTAGGCCTTTATTGAGACACTTGCTGTAAAGATTGCTTTCCGGCTTTCTACTTTCCTTCTAATCTTAATTGCCTTGGTTTAGTTTGTGCAAAAGCTTTTTAATTTAATAAAATCAAAATTATCTACTTAACATTTCATAATGCTCTCTATCTCTTATTTGGTCATGAACCTGTAAGTTACTTAACTTCTTCTTTAAAATTTTGGATACTATACCACTAAATGGATATATTTTTTAGTATTGATATTACTTAATTGTCTAGAGTATTTTTTTAGTGAGAGGTAGTTTCATTCTTTATTTGTTTTAGTTAGGTCTATTTTTGTTTTTACTTTGAGATCAGAATTGCTACCCTTGCTTTTTTTTTCACTTCAGCTGAAGTAGAACATACTCTTTTTCGGCCTTTCACCTTACTCTGTGTGTGTCTCTACTTCAAATGTGTTTCTTGTAAACAGTACATTGTAGGACTGGTTTTTTTATCCACTCTGCTATCTACTTCTGGTTTATGGGAGAGTTCATCTCATTCACATTCAGTTATGATTATTCCCCTCCATCCTATTTTTCCTCCTGCTTGTTCTTTCTCTCCTTTCACCCCTTTTCTCCTCACCAGTGTTTTGTTTCTGTCTACCCCCTTTGCCAATCTACCCTCCCTTCTGTCAGTCCTCCCTCATTTACTTAATTTCCTCCCCTCCTACTTTCCTGTTGGATAAGATAGGTTTCTATATTCAACTAGTTGTGTATATTATTCCTTCTTTGAGTCAATATTGATGAGAGGAAGTTTCAAGCAATGCCCAGTGCCCACTGTCCTATCTCCCTTCCACTGTAGTAGGTTTTTCTTGTCTCCTCATGTGAAATAATCTACCTCGTTCTACCTCTCCCTTCCTTCCAACCTAGTATAGTCCTGTAGTGGAATTTTTATTTTGGGGTTTCTTTCCTGAGGAAATTGGTGGATTCTTTCAATGCCTATTTTGCCCTCAAACATCAGGGTAGTTTTCCTTGATAATTTCTTGAAAGATGCTGTCTGGGTCCTCCTTTTGATTGTGGCTTTCAGGTAGTCAAATTAATGGACTGACATTGCATTCTGACATTGCATCTCAGGGACATATTTGTCAGGCCAGTTGTTTTTCCCATGAAGTATTTTAATTCTATTGTTTTCATTCCTTTGAATTTCTTTGATTAGCTTCATAGAGTCTAATAGAGTCATTGGCTTCCACTTGCCCAATTCTAACTTTTAAGGAATTGGTTTCTTCAGTTAGCTTTTATACTTTCTTTTCTATTTGGTCAATTGTACTTTTTAAGGAGTTGTTTTCTTCAGTGGATTTTTGTATCTCCTTTTCTATTTGGCCAATTCTACTTTTTAAGCACTTGTTTTCTTTTTCCAAGGTGTTGACTCTCCTTTTTTTCAGAATTCTCTTGTATCACTCTCATTTTTTCCCATTTTTTCTTCTACCTCTCATACACATTTCAATTTTCTTTTCAGCTCTTCCATGATTTCTTTCTAGGCTTCATATTACTTCCCATTTTTGTTTGGGGTTTTGCCCCAAGGTATTTTGACATTGTTGTCCTCTTCTGAGTTTGTGTCTTGGTCTTCCTTGTCACCAAAGTAGCATTCTATGGTCAGATTCTTTTTTATTGTTTTTCATTCATCTCTTTTTTATGTTTTTCTTTCCTTTTAAGGGTGTAAGGTGCAATGGTCTCAGGTTTCTTGTGCCAGGGGCTGCAGGTCCTAGATGTTTGCCTGGTGCTGCACTTATGTTGCCCTGAGGCCCACAAGGGACCATCTTGTCTGATGCTGTGATGAGGAGTTGGGGTGGGAAGTGGCAGGCACTGCTGGAGGCTGTGGGGGTCTGGCAGCTTACTTGGTACTGTTCCAGGGTCCTAGTGCTGGTGTCTGGTGTATGCTGAAGACAGTGGAGTGTTTCTGGCTCCTGGAGACTGCCTGTTTGCCCTAGGATATGCTGAAGCATGTGGCAGTTCTCAGAGTTGGAGTCTGACTGTTCCTCTGTCTATGTTGAGGCACTCGAGGGGTCCTAATGTTAGTGTTTTCCTACTCCATGGCAATAAGGCTCAGGATCTCCTGCTGGTTTGTGGAGGTAGGGCTTGCTGCTGGCTTGCTTCTTGCCCTAGTCTGCATTCCTCTTTTGTCTGAGTGAGACAGACCTTTCTTGCTCATCTTCTGACTTTCTTGGGCTAAAAGACTGCTTCATCCTGTCTTTTTGCTGATTCTTCTGTTCAGGATTTGTTTGGGGATGCTATTTTATAGTTGTTTTGAGATGAATATGGAAGAATTATGACAACTGACTGCTTACTCTGCCATCTCGGCTCCCAGAAGTAGTCTGAAGTAGTCTTAAAGGTGCCACTATAAACCAGGGTTCTCAGCATCCCTAAATCTGCAGGCAGTTCTATAATATAAGAACGTGTAGGTACCTTCAGATCTGGAAAGGCTAAGAAGAATTCTTTTCTGTCTTTACAGAACTCTTACTGAAGCTGTAGGAGAGGGGCAGCTAGGTGGTGTAGTGAATAAAGCACCAGCTCTGGAATTAGGAGGACCTAAATTCAAATCTAGCCTCAGACACTTGACACACTTACTAGTTGTGTGACCCTGGGCAAGTTACTTAATCCCAATTGTCTTGCTTTCCCACCTCAAAAAAAAAGTGATAGGACAATGGGCCCATTCGGTTGTTTTCCAACATTTTCTTCTTATTGTTCATTTTAGATTGGACACCCCACAGAGCTGTGACACAACAGCTTGACCAGCTTTGGCCACAGCTGGGAGATACACTGTGCTCAGGTGTATTGGGAATGTTTATCACAGATTCGTGAATAGCTATGATTACATGCTCTGTTTTGACGTGAGCAGCATAGGCTGCCTGATTACACTCAACCCCGTGACTCCCAACATCTGCTTCCCTAAAACTCTTCCTGGGTACTGAAAATGATGGTGCCTTTCCTTCTACCAATACAGTTACTTTTTCCTCTCCCATCACTAGCCCATTTTCATTGTCTAATTGATGGGTTAAAAAAAATACTAGCACTTTCCTGTTCGTGACAGAGTACAACCATTAAAACTGGCTCCATTGGAGGTTTATTAATATGATCCTCCATAATCGTAATAGTTGATATTTAAATAATGCTTTCCAGTTTAAACACCACTTTACAGACATGATCTCCTTTGAGTTTCTTAACAACCTTATGATATAGGTATTACTAACACCCCCATTTTAGAGATGAGAAAACTGAGACTAGAGAAATTAACTGGTTTTATCTGTGATCAGTAAGCTAGTAAGTACCAGAGTCAGAATCAGAAGCTATACCTTCCTGACTCTGAGTTCAACAGTCTGTCTACCATACCAGTACTGACACTGAGAATTTTTGCAAAAGCCTGCAGAAGTCTTTGTATGTATCATAGACAGCAAGAGTTCCTGGTTCTGATACGGATCAATGGAGTTCACAGTATCACAGACTTAGAGGAAAGAAAGTTCTGTGTCCCTAGAAAGGTGAAGGCCCAAAGTTATGCAGTGAGTTAGTGGTAGAGTCCAGATTTGAACATAGGTCCACTGATTCCACTGTGCTACAAAATTAAAGTCCTCCACTGAGTAAATCCTGGCATGCTAAAAACACAGGCTTAGTTTCCCTTAACCTAATTTCCAAGATTCTTTGCTTATGAGATATTTAAATGTGTAAGGTAACTGTGCCTCATCTGGTTGTCACCTATTTGCTGACCATGATTATGTTTCTTTTACCTGACTTTGTTTATGCTCAAATTTAATAAATTCACCCCTTACTACAAATGATGTAATGCACTGTGATTTTTCTGCCCACCTAGAGTACAGACCTAAGGGCTGAAGATTCTGAAACTCTGCTTTGGATAGCATCTATGTGTTACGTTAGTGAAAACTACAAGGCAACATTGTGTAAAATAATTCTTTTGGTTAAAAACAAAAAAAAAGTAAACAAAAAACTCAAAGTGCTATTAAATTCATAAATTGTTACAAATGAAAAGGACCTAAGATATCATCTAATTCAACCACTTTGATTCTCTGCCACTTGATATACCTTACACCCCATAGTGCCCTTGAGAGGTGGTCATCTAGCCTTTGTTTTAATACCTCAGAGATGAGAGGAGCCCACTATCCTTTGAGGCTTTCTGTTCTACTGCTAAACAGCTGTAGTTGTCATAGGATTCTTTCTTATATTGATCTCCCCGATCAAAGAGGTTAATTTGGGCTTGCTATGGGTTGAAAAATCCTTCAAATTTCTCCTCTTTCTTTGCCTATACTTCTCTGTTGTATTTATTATCTTGCATTTGTATTTTCATGTGTTTCTTTTCTCCTCTGCTAGATGATAACATCCTTAGTCAATGGTTGATATATCTTGGTAGTGTCTTTATCCATCATTTTCCTATACCAATGAAATAACCACTTCAGTCTCTGTTCCCATTCATTATCCTCCTTGTTAGAAATGTTCTACAACCTACTTCTTCCCAGCCATATGCATGGGAAGCAGTTAGGTGACTAAGAGGATAAAGTACCAGACAGAGTTAGTAAGGCCCGAGTTCAAACCAGGTTTTCTACACTAGCTGTGTAACCCAGGCACTTAATTTCTGTCTTCTTCAGCATTCTTATCTATGAAGTGGAGAGAGCACCCACCTCCCAGGGTTATAGTCAGAACAAAATTAGAAAATATTTGTGAAGTGCTTTGCAAAGCTTAAATCTCTCTATGAATGTTAGTTATCATTATTAACTCATAGTACTTTATCATTTTCCATTCTTGTTCACCCAGCACCTAGCCCAGGGTCTTACACATAATAGCTGCTTAATAGATATTTATTAAATTGGACTGCATTAAATCTGCCCAGCAGATTTCCTTCCCCACTGAAACTACCTGGTAACTCCTGTACCCTTGCCCAGAGAATCTTCTTTGGATGAGAGTTTATGACAGGGGAATGATACAATCACAGGACACAGAAAAGACTGGTTCTCTCTGTATCCACATGGACACACTTTGCTTGTGGACTCTATAGGCAAATCTGTCATTAGGTCACTTGAGACCTAAGCAAATTGATTTGAGGTGAATTGGCATTAATAAATGAATGAATGGATATATAGACAGACAGACAGACAGATAGACAGACAGACAGACAGACAGACAGACAGACAGATAGATAGATAGATAGATAGATAGATAGATAGACAGATGAATAAGAAAATATGTAAATAAACAAAAGTCGTTGTGATGTTAGATTACATGAATGTAAGAGGCATAGTATCCAAAACAAGAGAAATGGTAATTCTACTGTCATTTGATTTAAATAGACCACATCTGGGCTATCAAGCTCAGTACTGGACCCCATATTTTAAGAAGGATATTGAAAACATTAGATAGGTCCAGAGTAGGTTGACCATGATGAAAAAGGAACTAGACACCACGTCATACCAGAATGGAATGAAGGACATATGAACGTTTGGCTTAAGGAAGGTAAGAATTAACAAGGGAACATAATAGCTGTCTTCAACAAGTAGCAAGTATTTGAAAGAATGCCTTCTGGGAGAAGAATTAGACTTCAACTATCTATCTTTCTGACTATCTCTTTTTGCCTAGCTACCTGTCTGTCTGTTTACTAGCCTTTCTTTCTCTCTTTCTTTTCTTCTCATTTTCTTTTTTCCCTTCTTTCCTTCTTTCTTTGCATTAAAAAAAGTTTGTTTACTCCTAAGGAGTAAAGGGCAATTTGGACTCAGCCATAAGAAAAAATTTAACTCTCCAAAAATGGAGGGATTCTTCCTAACTAGAGGGCTTCAAGCTGAGACTTGATAACAGTTTCACAGGGGAAAGATTCGAGAGTCTTTCTTAGAAACAAGTTGAATGAGACGGTCTCAGACATTAAATAATTTCTCTTTATGTGGATTGATGACTCATATTTGATAAATATTCAGGCTCTTCAAGTGGGGAATTAAACAGCAAATATTTTATGGCAATGATCTGAGAATGTTAGCCATTACCTCACCGTCAGTGGAATCAGCTAAAACAGATGATTAAAAGGTGAAGATTGCATTTGTCAGACTTTAGCT
Organism: Pseudocheirus occidentalis; assembly: GCA_028646575.1. NCBI lineage: Eukaryota > Metazoa > Chordata > Mammalia > Diprotodontia > Pseudocheiridae > Pseudocheirus > Pseudocheirus occidentalis. Next base: position 119,643,512 of record CM053599.1, on the reverse strand, counting down.
GATCAGAGTAACTAGGTGGCACAGCCAGGCCTGGAATCAGGAAGAACTGAGTTCAAATGTGGCCTCAGACACTAACCAAATGCGTGACCCTGGGGAAGTCACTTAACTCTGTTTGCCTTAGTTTCCTCATGTGCAACATGAGGAGCTGGAGAAGGAAATGGCAAACAACTCCAGAATCTTTGCCAAGAAAACCCCAAATGGGGTCATGAAGAGTCATCCATGATTGAAAAACAACAAGCTAATGAGAGCTAGCTTTTAAAGATCAAGTGACAGCTTCAGACCTGAGTAAAATCATGCAAAATGTACTCCCTACGGGAACCAAAGAAATCATTTCAACTTAATCTTGCCAGATCTGCTTTCTCCCTACAAGCTTCTACTTTTGCTTCATACTCTGTGGTCCTGCCCTTTGACTTTTACTCTTGGATCAATCCTCTTCATACAAACCTTCCACCCCAACTACCTAATCCCTAACCGTATTTCTCAGAATTATCCTGGTTGGTTTGATTTCTACATTATCACAGTGCCATTGTAGCATGTTCCCAACCTGAATGGGGTAATGACCCCCAGATTAAATAGATTTAGAGGATGATACATGCCATGCCTTGAATAGCTCTCTACTGCCCTCTATTGACCATGGTTTTTAAAAATTTGGGTTGATACAATGCCTGAGGCTGTAGTTTACTGCTTTTAATGGCTTGGTTTTTAATAGCCTAAGGGGCAAAGGGATTGACTAAAACTAAATGACTGAATTAGAATTTCAGGGGCAACCAGCACTCTTCCAGGATAATGATTTTTTTTTATTAGAAGCTAAGTAAAAGGATCAAATGGTGTGTGCAAAAGCCATCCCCATGTTTCACTCCATCTACCTAAAGTTTAATTCAGAAACCATATATGTTATATTTCTGGCAACAGGTGCACCTTGAATTTGACAATAATGACTGGACAATGAAAGGACAAGATTAAATCACAAAATGCATTGTTAAAATTCTCCATATAGCTTAGGTTCTCCTCACCATTCCATTCTACATTTTTTTTTCCTTTTCTGGCCTACTTTCTTCCTGGCTGACTTTGGGGTTTTTCTCTGATTTATGTAGTTTTTCAAAGTGAATGTTTTTTGCTCTGGGAAGGTACCAGGTTCTCCTGTGGTATAAATCTGCCAAGTCAGGTATTCCCCAAGGTTTAAATAACTCCCCAAGAGTAAATCAGAGGTGTATTAAAGATTGGTCCAGATGCTCATTAAATAAGAGATTAGGGAACATGGTGGAAGTGGCTGATTACTGAAGGCCCAAGAATAGGGCTTAGCTGAGATATTAGATGATTGAAGTCATAGCTACTAAAATGGTACCCTCGTGGCCTAGACTAGTCCATGGCCTTTCTTAAGCTTACAGTCAGAGAGTGACTTGGACTCTGGGGAGAATCTGGCTCAATATTATTTGTCTTACGTGCTAGCCCCTTTTCACACAAGAAGCCTGCCAGTGCGCTTAATTCTAGGAGACCGTGTTATTTTAGTCTCTGGGATGACTTAATCTTGATCTTTAGTGCTTTGCAGAATTCCAACTAGGAAGGCTGTTTGGAATCTGTAGCAAAGACCAGTCTGTGGCTGGAAGGAGACTGAGAAATAATTCATTTTATACAAACCACTAAACAGCTGTCAGTCCAAAATAACTTTTAGTCATTGCCTACCTGCAACCATGTTTGAACTGGTGACCTAAGTGATGAAAATCTCCATCTCATATAACTAATCCTCTGGACCAGGAATGGTACAGTCAATAACCAGCACCAACTATTAGTAAGTATGCAAAAATAGGAATATCACTGGTCTGGAGAAGTTACAGGAGAAGCAAGGAGGTTGAAAAGTTCAAGAAGTTGGAAGGCTGGAATAATGCTTCTCCAAGCACAGGCTTTGAGAACACCTCCCTGAAGTCTTTCATTACAATATGCCATTGGACCATGATATAAATTCAGCTTTGGACTTATTGATTTTGAGCACTGAGGCCCATTCTACCTGCCAACCCATGGGATACCCAAATCTGGTCTCAATCAACACAGCAAAGTAGGTGGCACAATGGTTAGAGTGCCAAATTTGGAGTTAGACCATAGTTCAATTCCTGTCTCAGTAATTTACTTAGTTGTGAGACTTTGGGTAAGTGACTTAACTTTTTTCATTCTCAATTTCCTCATCTGTAAAATGGGGGCAATTATAGCACCTACTTAAGAGGACTGTTGTGAGTACCAAATGAAATTACATATTTAAAACACTTTGCAAACCCTAAACCATTCTAAAAATTTTGTTTTGATTATTAGTTTTGGGTTTCCTGAACAATTAGTAGGCCAATGAGTCCAATATTAAGGAAATTTGCAGCATCTGTGGCTCTATACATATGATTACTTACAAGCACCTTAGAAATCCAGACTTACTCACACAATCTCCCTACAGTTTTGCTCAATTGATTAATTCCAAGTAGTTTATCACAAAACCATTCATTTACTTTAAAAATCCACTAAAGTCTCAGATAAAATGCATTTCATGTCCCCTTCTTGGGTCTTTAATAATTAGCCACATCTACCATGTCTTCTAATCTCTTATTTAATGAGCATCTCCAATTCTTAATAATTTAAAAGGATATCAAGCCAAGTATCAATTAAAGAAAACTGTTCTAGGCAGCATAAACAATGTGTTAAGTCGGTGGGAGAGAACACGCACAGAGCCCGATGCTCTCCATCACTGAAGAGCCCTTGAAAAACTATGGGATTATTTAGGAACATTATACTTCACTGTTGTTTATTTTAGTTAGCCTACAGGCAAAATTAAACTCGAAATAAGCATGAAGCATTTTGTGCTGTTTCAAAGAGAATCAAATATTGAAATAGCCCCCGACAAAACAAAACAAAACAAAAACCCAGAGAACTGTTTGACTAATTTAATCTATGCCTCCTACTCTGTAGACTTGCAAAACTTCATAAAATAATTAACTAGTTATTGGTAAGGAGGAATCAAATATCCATGGTCTAGATGAAAGGTGATAAAGACCTGAAATAGGGTGGTTTCTGCAAGTAGAAAGGAGAGCAATATGAGAAATATTGTGGAGGTAGGTGTCTTGGTAACTAATTAGTCTTGGTAACTAATCAAATAAGTGGATGGAAGGGTGAAAAGTTGAGGAGAGAATGGAGGATGAATATGTGGTTGCAAATGTGTTACTAGAAGGTAACACATTTAATAGTAATAAAAAAGATAGGACTTCTATACAATAGTTGATGTTGTTCACCATCTACTTCTGGATACTTGCTTGTTCCTGGGTTTGGCAGCTCCTGTACTTTCCGGGATATTCAACTCCTTTGACTGCTTTTACTTGATTTCTTTCACTAGAATCATAGGGTCCAAAACTGGGAGATACTGCCCCCCCAAGGATGTTGGAACAATGGAGGGAGAGGGTGTAGTAGCCTTGGGTGCAATTGGGGTTGTTGAATAAAAATAAGGGGGTGGTGGAAGCATAAGGAAAGAAGAGAACTTATTTTTTAAAAAAACGTTCATACATGTTTCCTCTGTTGTGTATTAGAGTTAAAGTCATAGTGATTACGTTATTTTCCAAACAAACTCACAAAATGCAGGTTATAACCAATCAGTGGTCAAGTCCACTGACAGGTCTTAACAAGCAAGTGATAGCCGGCAAGCTTGTAGCACATTGTAGGGAAATTCAGCATGCATTGACAGGAATATGTGCCTTGGGTATCCCATGAGCTGGTAATGTAATGATTTGTTTACAGTATGATACTATACAGTTACATGGCACAATAGTGCATCATCAAAATTGTAATGCAGGAAAAACAACCCACAAATTTACAATAAATTATTAAGGTGTATCATTAAAAAAATAAATAATTTTAAATTTTGCAAATTTTTAGAAAAAAAAACATTAAAGGGTGAAGTAGATTCCATGGGGGGCACTGAGTAATTTTTTTTGAAAAGGGGGCAGTAGACCAAATAAGTTGGGAACCTTTGCACTAGATCACCAGCATATTCTCTCTCTCTCTCTCTCTCTCTCTCTCTCTCTCTCTCTCTCTCTCTCTCTTTCTCTTTCTCTCTCTCTCTCTCACACACACACACACACACATTCACATCTCATCATCTGTAATAAGTATAATTTAAGATAATTTCTAAATCTGCATATTCAGCTCTCGTCTCTCTCCTGAGACCATGCCTGAATTACCAATTACTTGCTGGATATTCCCACCCATATGTCTCATAGGCATCTTAAACTCGACATATCTAAACTGGAACCCTACTAAACCCATCCTTCTCCCTAATTTGCTTGTATCTTTTGAGAGTTCTACTGTTATTACTGTCACCTAACATCACAACATCAGAATTATCTCTGATTCTTCCATCTCCCTCACCTACCTCATATCCATTAGCCAATCACCTGCCACGTATTTTACAGTCATCATATCCTTCCTATCCATCTTCCTCTTTTCATTCACATGGTCACTACCTGCGATATAACCAGAGTTTTCCTGATGAAATGTCCCTTATTTCCCAGACATTGCTTCCTCCTTCCACATAGCTTGATTGACCACAACTTCCCTGATGGCAGCTCCTGACCTGGGGGTCATAAAAGGTCCTAAACAATGTAGTTAGGGCCTTCCAGATGTGGTGAGTGGCTGAGACCGTGCAAGTCACTCCACAATGAGAGGTCCACAGTCAGAAATCTGAAGTGGCACTATGTCCTTGTTACATATTCTTGGTGGGTTAGGGCAGAGGGAGCTTCCTCCTTGGTTAAATCTTCAGTGGCTTTCAGTATCTCATTTCTTCCTGGCATAAATTCTGAACTAAGGGGGCACTAGGGTGAAAGCTGAGCCTCTTCTCTCAGTCTGATCATTGCAACTGATTCCTTATTGTCCTCCCTACTTCAAGTCTTTCTCCTTTCCCATTCATCCCCCACATAGCTGACCAACTCCGAACCCTCACAGACAGACCTGGCCATGTCACTCCCTTACTCAAAAAAGCTTCAGTGACTCCTTCTTTTCCTCTGGGAACAAATATAAACTCTTAAAGACTTTTACAATATGGTTCTAACTGATTTTTCCAGATTTTCTTATCATAGATCCTCCCTCACATACCTTTCAATCAAACTGGCATACTTGTTCCCACAAATGACTTTATTTGTCCTTCATAGGAAGACAGAGTTTAATTGACTAGCCAAGAGTCATGCATTTCATAAGCAAGTGAGGCCAGATTTGAACTCAGGTCTTCCTGACTCCAGATCTAACACACTCTTCATTTCACTACTCATCTGCCATTGTGGGTGCTTAATAAATGCTTGTCAAATAAATGAATGAGTCAATGAAGAATGAATGAATAAGATTCAACTGCTACCAAATCTTGTCATTTTCTGATCATTTTCAGGCTTATCTTCTAATGTCACCTCAATGCAGCCACATTAATGACATTGCTGGCTATGATAAATATTTGGATGTCAGTCTTGATGTCACTGAGCACAGACTTAAGGAAAGAACAGCACTGAAAGTGAAGGTGAATTGAAAAAAAAAACTTTTACTCACTTTGTCCCATACAATCCCTTGTATCCCCTGGGATGAAGGCCTGGTGAATCTGCTGCCATCCCTGCTACTGCCTTGCATATCTTTCTTTGGCATCTGTATATCACAAATCACTTTCAAAAGTATAATTCAGATAACATAGGTCTTCAATTCATTTATTCACTGGAAACCAGGCCAGAATACAAATGTTCAATCCTGGCATGAGCTTCTAAACATTCTATTGTTTAGAAAAACCATTCACTGTTTGGAGAATTCTAAATGAAACAAATGGCTTTCTGTCCCCTGGTTGAGATTTCTCAGCACAAATTTATTTACATTCTTTGGATACTGGTCTAAATTAAAATAATCATAATGGTATGCATATTCAGAGAAATCAGAGTGCTTGATAATTTTTTAAGCTAACTCTTTATAACATTTCTCAGAGAGTGGGTCAGATGGAGTTGTTTATTAATCTTATTTTAGAGAAGAAAAAACTTGGAGAAATTAAAGTCATGTCCATATAGAAAAAAAATGAGTCATATACAATCATCGTATGTAATATTTTTAGCAATTAAAAATTTGCAAAGTGCCTTACATACATTATCTCATATGATCCTCATAGCAACCCTAGGAAGTAGATACTATAAGCATTATCTCACTTAACAAACAAGGAAACTAAGGCACAGAGAGATTCAATGACTTGTCCAAGGTCATACAGTTTGTGTCAGAGGCTGTATTTGAACCTAGGTCTCTCTTGACCATAAGTCGAATGCCATCTTCATTCTAACGTGCTGGTTCTCTTATTAAAGTTTCCTCTTATAATGAGATCCTCCTAAGATTTCTAGTGATAAGCATCCTTGGAGAGTGTCCAAGATATAAATGTTTCATAATTAAATAATCAATGAGCATTTATTAGGTACCTACTACATGCCAGCCTTATTTTAGCCTCCAGGGATACAAAGACAAACATGAAATACTCTTTGCTCTCTAGGACAAACTGAACATGAATGAAATATAATATACTACTGGTGGTGGTAGTGATGGTAGTGATTTTAACTGCTACAGCAACTGCTTGGGGGTAATAAAGGAATACCTGGACTTTTGAATTTACTTGTGCAGGGAATTCCTAGTGTGGAAACTCTTTCCACCAAAGCAGACCAGCAACTGTTGTGGGGCTTAGAGAAATGACTGTGGGCATTGATTGGTGAAGTGCCTTAGCCAGCTACATGCCAGCAGTAGGATTTAAACATGTCTTCCAGACTCCAAGGTTAGTCTTCTTTCTACTAAATATTCTGCCTATCTTGCTATACAGTTCAAAGAACCTTAGATCTAAAGCTGGAAAGAACCTCAGAAGCCAACTAATCCAACATTTCATTTTGTAACTGAGAAAACTGAGCTCTAGGAAGTCAAGTGATTTGCTCAAACTCACACAGACAGTAGGCATCAGAGGCAAAATTTGAATCCAAATGGTCAGAATCTAGAGCCAGTATTTTTTCCCACCATGTCATACTGCTTTTGTACTGATATTAATGAACAGCAAAAATGAAAGTTCTGACTGTCCCAATTATGGCAGGTAGGTAGTACAATGGATAGAGTGCTGGGCCTGGAGTCAGGAAGACTTTTCTTCTTGAGTTTCAATCTGATCTCAAATATTTACTAGTTGTATGACCCTGGGCAAATTACTTACCCCTGTTTGCCTCAGTTTCCTTAACTGTAAAATGAGCTGGAGAAGGAAATGGCCAACCACTCGGGTATCTCAGCCAAGAAAACCTCAAATGGTGTCATGAAAAGTTGAATTTGACAAAAAAGACTAAACAATAACAATATACCACTTATAAACTACATGATAATAGAAGCATCATTTATGCCCCCTCCGGACCACGGTCCCCTCATGCATAAATGAAGGAACTAGAATAATAAAATTTACAATACGACTAAGTTGGAATTTGTGGGTCACTTTAATAATAATCTAGTAAAAACAGATTAATTGTTAAAGCATCTAAAAGTATGTAGCTGACCACGATCTGGTCCATGATTTTGTTTTGTCCTTGTCCTTGCTGTTGTTCAGCTGTTTCAGCCATCTCTGACTCTTTGTAACCCAATTTGGGGTTTTCTTGATGAGTCTTCCTGACTTCAGGTGTGGTGCTCTCTCCATTCCACCACCACGTGCATCCTTGGTTTGTCCAGATATTGTGTAAATTATTTAATTGGGGTAGAAGAAGAAATAAACTCATAGGTGAATCAAGATGAGTAGACATGTAAGCTGGCAACTGTTTGCATTTCTATGGCCACAACAGAGGAAGATGGGTATTCTCACATGTAACAAACTATCTGTGTTCATTAGCGTGAACATAATACAATCTGTTTTTGTACCTGACAATAGCTGAAGTTCACTGACACATAATTAATCAGAAGTAAAGAAGTCTGGGCAGTGACTGGATCCCAAAATCTAGGATCTGGGACACAAAAACTGCAGAGGGGCAACAGATTGCCATAACTAACAATACTGATGTCCAGCGCAAGCATTAAGCTGTGTAGCTACAGCCATGGTGACCTCAATCAAGTTTTAAAGCATATTTAGTTGAGAGAAAAATAGGAAGAACTTGGGACACAGATCTTGGGACACAGGATTTCACTGAGGAAGAGATCTTGGGCTACTGGGCAACACAGGAGGAGAGAGGATGGTGGGGTCATGGAGCAGCTCACCTAGGGTGTGACCACAGAAGCGAATAAGAAAGTGCCATCTGGTGGCTTCTTAATTTAATTAATTACTCTTCTTTATTATTTGCAGAGTTGAATTGGTCTTACCTATTAAAGGAATATGAAGCAGCTAGACAGCTCAGTGGATAAGAACACTGGGCTTGGAGTCAAGAAGACCAGAGTTCAAATCTGACCTCAAACTAGCTGTGTGATCCTGAGTAAGTCACTTAACCTTGGGTTTTTTTAATCCACTGGAGAAGGAAATGACAAACCACTCTAATATCTTTGCCTAGGAAACCCCATGGACAGTTTGATCCATGAAGTCATAAAGTGCTGAAAACAACTAAACAACAACATTAGAAGAGAATAAAATCCTAGACGAAGGTTCCAATCACCTTTCCCAGTTAGACCTCAGTTAGAACTCATAATTATATGGCAAAAAGACTCTTATTACAATGAAAGAAATAACATAACTGTAACAGAAAAAGCTAGACTTAGTATGGACACCCAAAAGTCTATATATTCTACTGTAACTCAAAATTTCCAACATCAATCCATCCATCACTCAATTACATAGAAAACAGGGGCTCTCTTACCCTTCATCATGTTCCTTCCAAGGTTGGGTTTGAACATAATAATTCTTTGAGGGAAAGGGGAGCCACCACATTCAAGAACACAAGACAGCACTAGAGAAGATTAACCTTGATTGCTTATAAAAGTGCACAATTCACTCATATTTCTCCCCTAATAGGAGATGTTCACTCTTTCTATGTTTTCAGAGCCCAAGAATGAATCCCTATTTTGCAGTACATCAACAGTAAACAGCGCGCATAGGAATTCTAATGGCAGTGACTGGAACTTAGTGGAACCCTAGACAGAATCAGAGAATTTAGTTGCTTGAAGGTAACAGGATTATAGCTTTAGAACTGGAGGGATCCCAAGAGAGGATCTAGTCCAACTTACTGAATTAACAGATAAGGAACGAAGGCCAAGAGAAGTCAAACAACTTACCCAGGGTCATACAGTTAGGAAGTATCTGAGGCAATCTTTGAACCTAATTCTTCCTGACTTCAAGTTTAGCACACTGGAGTCAAGAAGACCCTCCTCATACATTTAATATTTGTATTACCCTGGCAAGTCACATAAACTCAGTCCACCTAATTTTCCTCATAATACTTATCTAACAGGGTTGTTGTTGAGATAATCTGTGTAAAACACTTTGTAATCCTTAAAGCAAACCTTTTGTAAACCTGAAAGTACTACAAAATGCTAGCTATTATTATTATATATGTCTGTGTATGATAACAGCTAATATTTGTTAGCTATTATACAAATGTTAGCTCTTATCACATGCAGTTACATATATAATAATAGTTAACATGCATATAATGATTTAGGGGTTATAAAACACTTTACAAAGAGTATTTCATTTGATCCTCAACACAGCCTCGTAAGGTAGGTACTATTATTACTGTATTTCCATTTTATAGAGGAGGAAATTGAGCCTGAGATAGTAAGTAACTTGCTCAGGGCCACACAGTTAGTGTCTCAGGCAGGAATTAAACTCAGGTTTTCCTGATTCCATGACTAGTGTTCTATCTTTTGCACCACCTATTTCATACATGGACTATGAATATTTGGGCTGATGGCAGATTGTCACCTGTTCTGCATCAGTTAATCTTGGAGGATTGTTTATGACAATAAGAGAATCTTACCAGAGGCAGAATTTGAACCCATGTCTCATGAGGTCAATTCTCTCTTCTTTATGCCATAGTGATAGTGATTTTCTGCATATGTGTGTGACTATATCCACAGAGATAGATATACATAGCCCTGGATTAAAATACTACCTCCAACTTTTTTCTTTGCTGTGTGGGCATTAACCTCTTAACCATCCTGAATCTCCAAATCAATGAGTTACAGATAGATTGTGATCTGGACAGGGAAAATGAAACCTCACACCAAAGAAAGCACAGTTCCCAGAATTATAAACACTCTAGCAAGGTCTAACTCAGAAGAGAATAGATCCTTCTTGATCCCTTTCCAAAAGGTATGAAGCACGGAATTCCTAAAATACCCCACCACAGTAAGAGCTTTAATAGAGCACCACATAGACCCTGAACAGCATGTGACAATGATGTTCTCATGGATGTAAGTCTGAAGTTTGAGCCCTCACTATGTGAAGAAGAAAAGAGCTTTTTCTGCAAGGTTCTTTATTCCTACTATGTTGCAGATCCAATGACAGATCCATGTGGACGAGGGGCTGTGTAGCCTTTATCTTGGGCTGGATTCAAATAGTTAAAAAACTGTTTAGTGTAGCCATCTTCAGGTGCTAACTAGTTAACCAGTTTGTAAACAGATTCTCTGGAAAGAACTCTTGTCAAGGCACTGTTCCTGTTGTCTCTCAGATCTTCCTGTGGATCTATTAAAATGATGAACTTGTTATTTTGCTGTACATCCCCGCAAACACATCCACATATATCTGGAAAGTGATGTATTCTCTCTCACACAAGTCATTCATTTCTGAGCTTTCATAATTTATTCATCCCGGGATGAATTTCTATATCTGCTGTTAGTCTTCTGTTGCACTTCACCAATAGATTTACAAGTCTTTAAGCCTATCATTTGTAGGTAGGAAAAGATAAATAATTGGGAAGAGGAGCACCACCACAGGATCTGAGAATGATAAAGAAAAAAAAAAATAGGGAGTTACAGGGCTGAGCATGGGCAAATCAGGTCAAAAATTCAGAGATTCTTTCAAAACCTTGAATGTTTTCTGGAAATAGAGGGAGAAAATTTAGTTTTTTCTTGCTTGAATCTCTGTATTTCATCCTCTTTTATAGAGATATGCAGAGATATATCTTGAACGTTGAATTTGGAGTCAGAGGAAATGAGTTAGAATTCCCAGTTTTGATTTTTGTTTCCAGTGCTTTCTATGTTCAGAAGTCCTAAAATGTTTGATTTCCTTAATGATAAAAGTATTTGCTAATGAGTTCAAAAGAGAACTAAAGATTTTCCCATGCTATTCATTACCGTGTTACCAAATTCCTACTTATTTTTGATGGCATCACCAGCTTCCCAGGCACCTACGCTGAAAACCTTGGATGAATTTTTGACTCTTCTCTCTTTGAATATCTCATCAGTTGCCAAATCTTGCTACTTCTTCTTCTATGACATCTCTGACATCCAACTACTTCTCTCCATTCACATGATTATCACAAGTCTCCTTCCAAAGTTCTCTTCTCTTTTATCTCTTTACCCTTCTTTTTGGTGATTTACTTGTCTCCAGTGAACTCAATGATCCAGTCCTATATCCATATTCAGTACTAGTCTCTCTCCTGCACTTCAGTCCCATAATACCATCTGCCTGCTTAGATATTTCAAACTGGATGTCTCAGAAAAATCTCAACCTCAACATATTCAAAACAAAGCTCATTTGTCTTTTTCTACCATACCCTACCCTCTTTCAAACTTTCCTATTACTTTCAAGGGTACCACCATTCTCTCTGCTGCCTGTGTCAGTTCACAACCTTGAAATCATCCCTGAATCCTCACTCACATTTACTCACCTCACATATCAAATCATTTGACAAATCTTGCAATTTCTATCTTTATGTCTTTTGCATAAATCCCCCTCTCTACTCATAAGCTTCCACCCTGTTTTAGGTACACATTCCCACATTCCTGGATAGCTGTAACAGCCTAAAGCCAGGATTTGATTATCCCCCTTCCTAAACACACACATACACACACACACACACACACACACACACACACACCCATACCAAACTTCATTGTCTCCCTATTAGCTCAAAGATAAAATATAAACACTGTTCAACATCTCAAGTGCCTCATAATCTGGCCCCTTCCTGTCTTTCTAGTTCTCTTATACTCGTGGCCCTCTGGGTTTTAGGCACCCACATCTACTTGGCATTCTGAATACATGAATCTCCATCTCTCACCTCTATGCCTTTGTACTTGCTGTCCCCCATGCTTGAAACTATTTTTTCTCCACCTCTACCTTTTTTTAATTCCTAATTTCCTCAAGACTCAGTTGAAGCACCATCTTCTTCATAAAGCCTTTGTTGTCCCTACCCCAGTTTCTTAGTTCTCCCCAAATGGCTTTCTATTCATTTTGTATGTTATGTATATGCATATATGTGTAGATGTCTTCTCCATTAGAACGTAAACTCCTTGAGGGGATGGGCTATTTCACCTTTGTTTTTGCATTCTTAGCACTTGGCACTCAGTAAATTCTTAATAAATATTTCTTGATTGATTGAGTGGTGGATACTAAATCTAGTAGTGGGACTAATATCAGCATTGTCATAATTTCCAATAAGATCACCACTCCATTTACAAAAGGTAGAAAGGGCCTTAAATATTTATCCATACATATTGCCCCTTGGATGATGTTTAAAATACCATTCAACAAATGCTGGTTAAGACTTGTAAAATATTCATCAAATAATTCTCAGCATACTTAGGAAACAAGTAAAGCAGAGTGAAGGAGATCTTGGTTATAGAATATTTATGACTGAGCTACAGGTTCCTTTGGACTTTGCTCTGAGTATTTTGAGATATGTTTTTACTGCTCTGTTAAGAATTACCAACAATGACAAAACATACCTGAAAATACAAGTGACAAGGAAACAAAGTGATTAGAATAATAAAGTTAGAAAATGATTTCACTCTTCACAATGATGCATTAATAAAGGGCACATTTTCCATTGCATTCATTGAATTTCACTGGGTCACTGGTTCCACAATCTAGGCAAAATGGAAGTATAATGGGAAATCCAATTCAATTCAACTAGTACTTTTGGTACCTTGATTTGTTTTTTACTTTTTAGTTCAATAATTGGCCTCTATCTTCTTCTACAGTATGCTTTTGCATGATGATATTCTAATCCTGGAGAAAGAGAGAGACAGAGACAGAGAGACAGAGACAGAGAGAGACAGAGAGGGAGAGACAGAGAGACAGAGACAGAGACAGAGAGAGACAGAGAGACAGAGACAGAGAGAGAGAAAGAGAAAAAGAGAGAGAGCGAGAAAGAGAGGAAGAGAGAGAGAAAGAGGGAGAGAGAGAGAGAGAGAGAGAGAGAGAGAGAGAGAGAGAGAGAGAGAGAGAGAGAGAGAGAAAGAGAGAGAGAGAACACTGGGTTTTGAGTTTTGAGACAGGAAGCTGTGAATTTCAATCTGACTTACTAGCTGTGCAACCCTAGAAGTAATCTCTGACTGTCTCAGTTTCCTCAGTTGTTAAATAGCACTTACCTTCCCAGGGTTGTTATGATGATCACATGAGATAATACTCAAATGTATAGTATCTACCACATAATAAGCATTTAATAAACACTTGTTTCCCCTTCCTTAATCCAAATAAGATCCAGAAAATATAAGCAATTTGTCTATAGTCACACATTTTGTGTGAAGTGAGCTGGAGCTGAGACTAAAATCTAAATCTTCCAGTTCACAAACCAAAACTTTTATTACATCATATCTCACTTTATATACACAGATTACAGTTTCTCAGACTTCTCAACTCCATTGGATTCTTTTTCTTTGCTTTTTCTTCCTTTCTTCTTCCTTACTTCCTTTTATTTTTTTTCCTTTTTCTTTCTTTCTTTTTAAAAAAAGACTGGGCCTCCTTATCCCTAGCTCACCTAGACTGGAAGTACAGGGACTGCTCACAGGCAGATCACACTCAGTTCAGTACAGAAGTTTTGACCTATTCTCTTGATGGCTTGAGATGGTTTATCCCTCCTTAGGCAACCTAGTGCCACCCCACTCCTATATGCTCACCATAATAATTTCAAACAGTGCAGATATTCAAACAGCTTGACCCACTGCAGCTCACAAATTGTGAGTTCAAATTTAGAATTATGGCCAAAGAACTATAAACTATAGTTTGAGCAAGCAGTACCACTACTGGGTCTCTATCACAAAGAGATATAAAATAAAAAGGAAAAGGACCTATATGTACAAAAATAAAGCAGTTCTTTTAGTGTTGGCAAAGAACTGGAAATTGAGAGGATATCTAGTAATTGGGGAATGGCTGAACACATTGTTGTATATTATTGTGATGAAATACTGTTGTGGTATAAGAAATGATGAGCAGGATGCTCTCAGAAAAACCTAGAAAGACTTACATTAATTTATGCAAAGTGAAAAAGAGCAGAACCAGGAGAATATTGTACACAGTAACAGCAATATTGTATGATGATCAACTTTGAATGATTTATCTACTCTCAGCAATACAGTGATCCAAGACAGTTCTGAAGGACTTATAATGAAAGGTGCTGTCTATCTCTGGGGAAAGAACTTGTAGAGCCTGAATGAAGATCAAAGATACTTTTTCTTTACTTTTTAAAATTTTCTTAGGGCTTTTTTGTTTTTTTTCTTTCACAGTATGACTTACGTGGAGATGTGTTTGCATGACTACACACACACACACACACACACACACACATATAGCCTATGTCAAATTGCTTGCCTTCTCATTGAGGGTAGGGAGAGAGGAAGAGAATTTGGAACTCAAAATTTAAAGGAAAATAAAGGATGTTGAAGTTGTTTTTACATATAATTGGGAAAAGTAAAATATTAATTTGTTAAAAAAAAATAACACCTGAGATCCACCATCCTCAGCCTGTCTGACCCCAAGGATTATAGCCATAAGCCATTGTGCTCAGCATTGGCCTCCTTTCTGATCCCACTTCAGCCACATACTTATATAGTAATACTTCGGGCTTAACTACCTCACAGAATTGAACCAGTGAAACATCTCACTAGATCCTGAATTTCAAAATTATACTATCTGATCATTTAAAAAAAAAGTTCATTGAAGGAATGAGCTGGTGTTTTTTATTTGTTTACTTGTAGGTTTTTTCTTTTTGACAATAAGACTGATAATAAGACTTATTTTTGACGAGTCAAAAGTAATGAAGAGAATTCATGAACCAACGCAGAATAAAATAGGTAAAACCAAATGATTACCACAATATAAATGGAGAAACCCTGAAAATTATACTTATAATGATGATTTGTAATGAGTTTTGTTTTATTTTGTTTGCTTTCTCAATGGAGAGGTGTATGAAAAGAATGTAGAACTGAAGGTAAAATTGAATCTTAAAGGAGAGCTCCCTCAGTTTCCTCCTTTACCCTTTAAACTTCTCTCTAGGACCTTGCTCCAACAATAATTTCCTCTTATGTGTATTCACTCCTTCCCTCTCCACTGCCTGATTTTTGTCTCTCTATTAGCATGCTAAATTCCCCCTAATCCATAAAAAAAAAATAACAGCAACTTTTGATCCTTCTACCTTCTGTCACATCTCTGTGCTTCCCTTCATCTTTGCCATCAAACTTCTTGAAATAATCTATACCCAAAACTTCCATTTTTCTTCCACTTTTTTCAACTACTTGCAATTTGCCTTCTGTCTCAATTATTCTCAATTGTGACCATTCTCTTAAATGTCACCAATAACCTCATTTTTACCATCTTTATCACTGTCTTGACTTACACTTACATAGTACTTATATTGGTTCCCCACCTTCCTAAAGGTACAACACTATGGATACATAATTGATTTTGCAACATTTCCTTCCTCCACAGATGCAACATAACAAGGGAGTGATTTCAACTGAAGGAAAATTCCTCCATGAAAAGTCCTAATTTAGCACTTCATCATGATGTAAAGGAGCACCTATGTTCCTGAAGGTTAGGGCAGCAGAACAGAAAACCAAACAGTCTCTACTAAAATAAGAAGTCTTTGAGTACCAAGCCACAGCCTAACTGACTTTGTTTCATTGATTTAAAGACTAACTCTGTTTGGAGTGACTTGTTACCTGAAGCTAATGAACAATATTTGCCACAATAACTCTTAAGGACTCTCTGCTCAGGTCTACAGTGACTTTATTTATTTGTTTGTTTATTTATTTATTTATTTATTTATTTATTTATTTATTCATTTTTGCAAAGGAATTACTTATATCTGATGAAGTCAGAAAAACCTTGAAGTATTGAAATATGTAGAGAAATTGATACTATTTCAAAAATGTGTCTTGGTATTGTTAGAAACAGCCAAGGTATTACAGTTTTAGTGTTGGGCATCACCAGATCAGAGAATGGGTCTCAGAGCTGGGTCATACCCACAGAACAGACTAGGAAAATTCCAACAACGTCAGACCACTCGATAAAGTTACCAGAACCTCTGCTATTCCCTTCCTTCCCCACTTCTAAACATTCAAAGATTAAATTTTATGCTATCCTATATATCATCAGGAAAATATTCTATTGGTATCTGGGATAGCATGGCCCTAACAAGATTTTTTTACACTATAGGAGACATCTTTTAAAAATTTTATCCAAGAGTCCTACCAGACCAGAATAAGCAAGAGAGGTCAGTTTCACTAACCTCCAAGGCCTTTTGACTTGAGTCAGAGTAATGAAGAGAATTCATGAACCAATGTAGAGTAAACTAGATAAAACCAAATGATTACCACAACATAAATGGGGAGATCCTGAAAATTATAATTATAATGATGATTTGTAATGGGCTTTATTTTGTTTGCTTTCTCAATGGAGGGGTGTATGGAAAGACTGTAGAACTGAAGGTAAAATTGAATTTAAAAAAATAAGTAATTATGGTGATGAGAAAATGAGTTGGTCACATGACAAGAGCAAAGGATAATAGATGGATAAAGACCTCAACTAGTACTCTTACAATTTAAGGAGAACGCAAGGTCTCTAGCATGTTAGTTACCTACTCTGCGGCAGGAACTAGGCTGAGTGCTTTACAAATTTTAGTTCATTTGATCATACTGGGGAGGTGCTATTATTATCCCCATTTTAAAGTTGAGGAAATTGGCAGACAGAGTTTAAGTGACTTGCTGAGGGTCACAAAGCTAGTAAATTCCTGAGGCCAAATATGAACTCTGTTTTCCTGAATCCAGGCCTAAGGCTCTATACTGGTCCTCAGTTGCTTCATTTTTAAAATGAAGGGGATAAACTAGTTATCTAGTTTATCTTGGGTTATCTTCCTCCCAGATCTCCTCTTCTCCATCTTAGCATTCCAGCTCCTGCTTTGGAGTCCCATGCTTCTGAATGAGAGTTCTCCATAACTGTCCTGACTCAGATCATCCAGGCTAGTACTTTCTATTCATCTTCATGTTGTGCCACTGCAAGGAGGATTTTGTTATCCTTTTTAGAGTTTAATTTTTCACTTTCCAGGTATTAGATAATAACTCCCAGAACCACCCCAAGGGATCCTAGATAATAATTCCTAGAATCATAGTGATAGACATTTCTACTGAGACTGTTCAGTGAGATAGAAGCAATGATATAAAGTGGTACTTACTACACTTGCACCAAATGATGATATTGCTGAAGTTAACCTGTGAGCTTAATGTTGGCAAGATGACTTCCATATCTGTTACCCTATAAAGTACGTGGGCTCTGGTCAGTGAGTGGGGAACCCATTTGGGATTTAGGTAACACATAGAGGAATGCATGTACCTGCCTCAACTGACCTCCACTGAGGCCTGAGGGGATTTAGGGGAGTGCACAAACCAGAATACTGTGCTGATCTCAAATGACACCATTGAGATTTAGGGATAGTTGCTATCCCCTTCTTGCCCACCCCTGAGAGAAGGGTGATTAGGAAATGGTATAAGAGTTGGTGCTCCCATTATCAGCAACCCTTTTGAGAAGACTAGGTTAGAATGAAGAAAGATTATTGACCCCTCTGAAGCTGTCTTCCTGTCTGACCTGATCAAGAGTGAACTTGTTAGAAGCTGGAGTGCAAAAACTCCAGTGTCTCTTGTGTGTTATTTGTGAACCAGCTACCCACCACTTTCTACTTTCTAACTCTGGGAACAATAATCACATAAATTCTGTCCTTGCTTCTGGAAAGAGTGTATCAATCAACTCTCCTATGGCTTCACACACTGTTCCTGTGACTTTCCAGTCCAAAATATCCCTGCCTAGACATTATTCCCAAATATGTGCTGTCTTTCCCTATTAGAATGCAAGTTATTTGAGGACAGAAGCTGTCTTACTCTTTATGTACAACAGCACTTCTGACTGATTTTCAAAGGCTTTGGAAAAGTTGTGGGTTTTCAGGTAACCCAACTTTTCTTTTCACTCAGGAAGGCCTGATTTGCATAGTATACAGAAGTTTAGGACAGAACCTAGAACATACTAAACATTTAATACTTTTTTACAATTAATTTCTTTCATTTAAGATTCTTTCTAGCTGTAAAATTCTATCTTCTTATAAAATCTGTGGGAATTCATAGCCAAAGTTACCAGATAGATCATCTGTAACATCCTATGAGATGCTATTTTGTACCTTTTCCCTCCTCTTCAAATGAATCACGGAATCATAAAGTGCCAAACCCTGCCCTAAGCTCTAGATACAAATACATGAAAAGTAAGACAGCTACTAGACATCAGTGGCTAGGCTGCATCATGCACAAGGGTTACAAATACAAGCAATGAGACACCCTGTAGTCCTAAAGAGTTCGCAGTCCCTCAGAGACAGGAATGTATATAAGTATGTGTACAGTGTCATTCATATTAATTAAGAATATTTGGAAAGTTATCAAAACATTAAATAGACTAGGGCACTTAAACAAATAAATGAATAAATAAGATGATAGGCAGATAGAGAGGGAGGGGGCAACAGAGAGAGAGAGAGAAGGAAGGAGAGGGAGAGAGGGAAGGAGGGAAGAAGAGAGAGAGGGGGAGAAGGAAATGTAGATTAAATACAAACTAAATATATGAAACTTGTGGGAGAATTTCAGATTTAGGGAGAGGGGAATCAAAGAAAGGCTTTATGTAGAAAGAGGTACCTTGAGCTGCTTTTCAAAGGAAGAAAGAGGATCTATGAGGAAGAAGTGAGGAAGGAGAACATTTCAGGAATGGAAAGATGAAACACCACATGAAAGGAGCAGAGAGAAGGCCATGTATAATATGTAAATCATATCTATTACAAATATAATATACTATAAATGATCATTATAAACTTCTCTGTTTACAAGCTATATCCTTCCTCCTCAGTAGCATGTCAGTCCCTTGAGAACATGTACTATTTATCCTCTTGTCTTTATATCACCATAACCTTAACATAGTGCCTTGCTCAGAGCATGGGCTTAGGAAATTCCCATGGGATGGGTTCAGCTTGGATCGAGCATTGAAAATCTGATCCTGTGAGCTCCCCATCACTCACTCCTCTCTCCAAAGAAGGTGTGGGAACAACAGTACTTCTGACTGATTTTCAAAGGCTTTGGAAAAGTTGTGGGTTTTCAGGTAACCCAACTTTTCTTTTCACTCAGGAAGGCCTGATTTGCATAGTTCCCCTCACCCCCACCTTACCTATGACAGTGGAATCCTAAACAAAGCAATCATGTTGGCAGATGACTTAGATTTGCTTATTGTATTGTGCTCACACATGTGAAAGGAGAGGCATTGCTTCTGCTCTCAGTATTTATTGATGTCAGGAGGTGCAATTTAAAATCCTGCTCTTTAATTTCTTTCCCTTTATGACAGGCAGATTTCTTCCCCCGCCCCACCCTCCACCCAGTTGATAAATTACTAAACATTCAAAAGCATTAAGGAACCCTCATTTCTCCTCTCCAAACTAGCTAGCAACATTGTTTTGATTGAACCTTTTAAAGAAAAAGAGCACCTTTTTACCTCTATATTTGTGGGGTTAGAGGGGGTAGTTTTAAGATCTTTGGGAATAAAAGGGGTTTTAGATAAATTAGTTGCTATAATTACTGTTATTATGCTTATAAAAGCTGCTAAAAATATTCAGTTCATGGGGTGAATAATCTATATAGAATAGTATTTTTTTCTATCAGAAAGATATACTTGAAATCTGGCCTGGAATAATGGATGTGTTAGTATTTTGTATAAAGCAAAGGTAATGAGCCAAAATGCACCCTTATGATATCAAGAGAACTAGTAGATGGCCCCTCACACAGCAGGGAGCCTCCTTTTGGCCAGGGTGGAGGGGACTATGAAGAACACTCACAAAGCACAGAAAGATATGGACTGCAGTCTTCAGCATGGAAAGGAATACCTATAATGATGAGATTGCAGATCCACTGGAATATCAAAGTATCTGTAGTGATTATATAAATTGGGGGTTTCTCATCACTAAAGATGATATTCCCATAGAGAATTATTTGGGACTACCCCATTTATCCTTGGTTCCAATCTTGTGGGTTTTATTTATGGTCTATGGACAGTTTTCAGAAAACAATAAATGCTCAAAAGCCATTATACTACAGCTGGCCTGCTTTCCCTTTTCCGGATGAGGTCTGTTCATTCCTTGACCAGGCAGTGGCCTTCTTCCACCTTTTCTCAGGCCCCACTCAAACAACATCTATTTAAACATATGAAATGGAGTCTCCTCCAAAAAGACAAATCTTTGCTCATGTTTTCAAGCCCAGAAGCAAACATTGGCAGCAAACATTAGCAGCAGGGGGAAAAATCATTTGAAATTTACTTTATTTTTTCTCCCACTTAGAATCAGCAAGAAGTTGATTGGTGCGAAGCCACTACATAGGAACACACAAGCATTATAGGGAAGAGGAATGTCTAATAGTAGACAGTTCATAAAATCATAAGGACCTGGAAGGCACCCTGTGAGGCAATTCTGGCAACAACAACAACAACAACAACAGCAACAACAATGACAACAACCACCATGGTGATGACAGTTGTCATTTATATGAAGCAGTGGTTCTCAACCTTCCTAATGCTGTGACCCTTTACATATCTCCATGTGGGTGAACCCAGCTGGAGACAGATAGAGGAGTGGTGTCTCGATTCCTAAGACCTTTGGAAATATGTGTTTTCCTGTGGTCTTAGGCAACCCCTGTGGAAGGGTTGTTCAATCCCCGAAGGGGTCACGACCCACAGGTTGAGAACTGCTGATACAAAGTGTTATAAGGCTTGAAAAGTATTTTACAAATATCTCATTGGATCCTCATAACAACTCCTGTAGGTGGGTGCTATTATTTGCCCCATTTCACAGTTGAGGAAACTGAGACAGACAAAACTTATGTGACTTGCCTGGGGTTGCACAAGTAGAATGTGTCTGAGGCCAGATTTGAACTCTGGTCTTCTTGACTCCAATACTAGCTCTCTGTCCTCTGTGTCATCACATCTTTTGCTTTTGTATAGGTAATTATTCTGTCAAAAAAAAAACTGGTTGTCTCACTTATTCTAGAAAATCTCTAGAATATGGGAACAGGAAGATCCCTTGGTAAATCATCCCAGGCTCTCAAAACTAGGAAGTTCTTAAGGTCTAACTTAAGTCCTTCTTGTCATTTCAACCAATCCTTTCTTGCCCCCTGCCAAGTGGAATTATAGGGTAATTGATAAATCTCATGATACAACCCATGTAAAAGCTGTTAAACATGTGTTATACCTACAGTCCTCAAGGGGGCAGTACTTATGCTTGGTGTTCTGTCAATTATCACCTTTTGGATTCTTTCACAAGTCCAGTTTCTCTGAGCTTTTCTTAATCATACTTCTCTGAACCCTCTCCAAGTTTTTTTTTTGTAACTTTCTTTAGCTACAAGATCTACCACTGAATATAATACTTTAAATAAAGTTGTTTTTATGGAAGAATTATACTACATAAAGCTATATTATGTATCTTTGTTCCTTTAAACCATATTATTATGTGAGTTGACTCAAATTTAGCTGACATCAGACCCAAGCTCAGGACTTCCTGACACTAGGACTAGCTCTGCCTCCTATGTACTACTGTATCTTTTTTGCTATTGTTTTTTGTTTTGTTTGGGGGTTTGTTTTTTGAAGGGGGACAGGACAATTGGGGCTAAGTGGCTTGCCCAAGGTCACACAGCTAGTATTTATTAAGTGTCTGAGACTGAATTTGAACTCAGATCTTCCTGACTCCAAGGTCAACATTCTATTCACTGCGCCACCTAGCTGCCCCTACCACTCTATCTTTGCCTTTGCACAGGATTGTCCTTAAATTCTTCAGTTTCAGAGTTATAGGAATTCATTTACAGGAAGAGGCACTGAAATCAGGCCTATTCCCCCTTCTTCCCTTGTGCTTAAAAGAAAAAGGACACTATATTGTGCCTTTATAAAATATTCCATTTTCCACCTCTGGGACTTTGACTTCCATGCCTGGGATGCCTTCCTTCCTGAACCCCACCTCTTAAAAGCTCCAGCTTCCCTCAGAACTTAGTTCAAAATACACTACCTACATGAGGTCTACCCTGATTTCCCTAGCTGCTAGTGCTTCCTGTATAACCACCAAATTACCTTGTCTCTATGTGTAATTTATACTTACTTATATCATCAGGCTTCCAATCAAGCATGAGTATGGTGGAAGGGCTTCCAACTGGCAGAGAAAATGTTAAGCATGATGAAATTCTGAGTGTCTACATATGGGATGGAGTCAGTGTCTGAGCTTTTTGGCAGACATTTGTCTTCGGGACAGACACAGAGAGAGACTGGTAGGGAGAGCTGGCTCTTTAACATGTCCCCAATTTCCAGCTTGCCTCCCTGTAGACTACACAACGGACCTCCTTGGGTGGGACTGGGCCATCTTTGTTTTAGTTAAGACTGCATCTTGCTCCCTGCTAAAGAGCTCAGTCACTCCTGTATTTTCTTTTGTTTTCTAATCTTTAGAAATTCAATTTGTTTGCTATTTACTAGAATAAATAAGGTTACTCACTAGTTGCTATTTGTGATGTCCTTTCTGTAACCAACATTTGGTGGGAAAAGGTCAAACTGGAAAGTGTAAGCTAAAAGTTACCCTCCCCTTTAAGAGTAACCAGGGATGATACTTTTCTTCTGAATTCCCAAAGCTTCTGCCCCTATATCAGAGATATTTAAAGGAGGGCAACCAAATGTAATTATAGCCCAATACCTCTCTTAGAAAAAGCTTAGAGGAGCCCACTCCCAGCCAATCATAGCCTCTTTCTTAATCCCCTCAAGGTAGAAATCATAGATTTCTTTAGAGAAGGGTTAAACAGATTCTAGAGATATCTGTCCATGCTACCCTAGAACTGTACCAATATATTTAGATAACCAATATATATTTAGACATAATATATATATAGACATATTTAGACATATATTTAGACATAACTGTCTTACATGGGAACACACACACTTGTAAGTGTATTGTTACTTCCTTTGATACAAAGTAAGTTTCTTAAGAGTAATTTGTTTTAATTTTTTCTTTTGGCATTTAGGACAATGCCACTCAATATGGGGCAACTGGGTGGTACAGTGGATAGAGAACCAGGCCTGGAGTCAGGAATATATGAGTTTAAATCTGGCTTCAGACACATAGTAGCTGTGTGACCTTGGTCAAGTCAGTTAACTTTGTTTGCTTCGGTTTCCTCATCAGTAAAATGGGCTAGAGAAAGAAATGGCAAACCATTCCAATATCTCTCCCAAGAAAAACACAAAATGAAGCGGTGAAGATTCAGACACAAATAAGGCAATTGAACAATGACAGATCATTCAATAAATACCTGTAAATTGATTGGCAGCTCATGGTCCACAATGGCCCCTTAAATCTTTTTTCCCCTCCCTCCTTGGGGACACACAAAACCAGTTCTCTTTAATTTTATGAC
The DNA here is from genome assembly GCA_028646575.1 of Pseudocheirus occidentalis. Classification (NCBI taxonomy): domain Eukaryota; kingdom Metazoa; phylum Chordata; class Mammalia; order Diprotodontia; family Pseudocheiridae; genus Pseudocheirus; species Pseudocheirus occidentalis. The sequence continues at coordinate 119,619,647 of CM053599.1, read as the reverse complement.
TCTCTCCCATATATTTATTTATTTATGCACGGTGATTATTTTTTTCCATGCAATAATATGAATCTAAAAAAGGATTAGGGGGCCAGAAAGGAAACTCCCTGAGCTTTATTCTTACTCTATCATGGCTAAAGAGAAAACCTCTGTGTCCATGGCAGCATCTCTCTTCAGGTCTAGACTTCTGAATATTACTCCACAAAGAGAATGCCCTAGCAATGCCCTATAAAGAGAAGGAACCCTTTAACAAAACAGAGATCCTTTCCACTCCTTTATGGAAGCTTTTCCATTTGGTGGGCAGTCAGCTGTGTCTTTAATACAAATATTACTTCAGGATTTCAGAGGAGATAAGACCGAAACTGATGTTAGTAAGAGCAGGAAGAAGCAGCACCCAGGTAGCCCAGTGAAATTTAGCTTACTGAATAATTACCATGATGATAATAATTAATAATTATCCTGTGCCAATGGAGAATTGTACTAATTGGTAATCTCTTCTCTTAAAAGTCCTAATATTTTATTTCTGCTTATTGCTAACTACCAAGTGGGATGCTAATGGAAATGAGGATGACTGGTATTGTAATAATTATAACTGTAATCACATGAACTGTTCAGCAGCTAACCTCTAATTAAAATAAATCAGATGATGTAGAAAATTGGCTATATACAGTTGTGTTTCCAATATTATATCTCTTACTAGGGAAAACTATTTTCCTCCACTGCGTGCCTATACAGATTGGATTTTAAATTGTATAGATGTGGCATATTTCTAAGGAGATGTGTTCCATGGTTATAAATAGGTTAATTGCATATTCATCAGGTGATGAAGTTTCAGGATAAACACAAGTTAGCATGTAACAAGGACCATTGTTTTTGATGGAATTATGACACTGTTGCCATGCAATTATTTGTAGGTCATTTGTGGATATGTAGCCAGTAACAAATGTTAAGTATACCGACCAGAAATTTCTTCTTGAAACTTTAAAAAACAATTGATGAAAAGAAAGTTTTAAAACACTTACATAAAAAGCTTCAAACTCTCCAGTTAGGTACCAGTGACTGTTCTCAGGGGTGGAGGAAAGAAAAATGTAATTTTTCCCCAGAGATTTTTTTCCTGAGAGAAAACAGCTTATGTAGTTTCAGAAACCCTTCTGCACTTTTCTACTCATCTCTGTTTCTGCTACATAAAAATCACAGGATTTTGAGTCAGAGGACACGAGTTCAAATTCCTGTTCTTCTGCTATCTATGGGGTCTTGGAAACATCACTTTACCTATTATGGGCCTCAGCTTCCTTGTTTTTATAAAAGAAGTCTTTTACTTAGTGGCTAATGGCTTTCCTGGAACTCATACTAGTAGCTAGTTCTGTGACGATGGGCAAAACACTTAACTTTTAAGCATTTAGTCATCTCTCTAAGAGTATAAAATGCTGGAGGTGATTTCCACACATGGAGTTCCCCATGTTGATAAAATCATGGGTGTAGAGATAGATATATAGATCAGTGGTTCTCAAAATATAGTCCAGGTACTTCTGGGGTTCCCAAGATCTTTTAAGGGAGTCTACAGGGTCAAAAATATTTCCATAATAATACTGAGATGTTTTCATTTGTATTATACTGTATCATACTATATTAATATAGTTGTTCATTCACTTCATTCATATCCAACTCTTCATGACCCCATTTGGATTTTTCTGGGGAGATGTACTGGAGCAGTTTGCTATTTCCTTCTCCGATTCATTTTACAGATGAGGAAACTGAGGCAAACAGGGTTAAGTGAATTTCCCAAGGTCTCACAGCTAGTAAGTATCCAAGGTCAGATATGAATTCAGGAAGATGATTCTTCCTAACTTTCAGGCCTGGTACTCTATCACCTGCACCACCTAGCTGCCCTATTAATATAGTACTTTAATATATTAAAAATAGTATATTATATGAAGCTATAATATATTAGGTACATTATATGCTATAATGAATTTACTATATGCTATACCAAAACATATTCTTATATACTATATTATAGTATATTATATTAAGCTGTTAAATTATTGGATATTAATCATATTAATTCAATACTAAATATAGTATATTTTACTAATACAATATCACAGTATAATATATTAATGGTGCACTAGATAGTATATGACATACTATTTAATATATTATATATTTCCATTATGCTATGTCACTACATTATATGTCATATAATATATAATGCTAGGTTATACTATATTATGTATTATATACTATGCTATGCTACACTGCACTATGCTATTTGTTTTTTATAATACCCTTGGCTAACTTAAAAGAACAATTGACTAAATTCACTATAGCTCTTTCCCAGTTGCCATTGCCTATGACTCATAAAAATATCTCAACTATCAAATTCAAAAGATAGTTTCAACAAGCAGGAGTAGTCCCTTTATCAGCAAAAAAGGAAGTAGGATTATACTTTCTCTCTCTCTCTCTCTCTCTCTCTCTCTCTCACACACACACACACACACACACACACACACACACACACACACACAAGTTTGGACTACAGCAGGGTTCTACTATTTTTTATGCCATGGAACCCTTTGGCAACGTGGAGAAATCTATGATTTCCCATCTCAGAATAATCATTTTATGAAACAAATTTTATTATATAAATACAATAAAATGCAAAGGATTACAAAGGAAACCAATTAATTGAAATCCAGTTATCATTTTTTAAAAAACAACAAATTTATAGACTCTAGGTAAAGTACCTAGAGTACACCTGGATCAGATGTTTGATATACTTAAAAAGTTTAAAATGCCGTAATCCTCTCATGTCTCCTCTGGTCTCCCTCACTCCCAGCTTTATACTCAGCTACACAGAGGCCTAGCAGGTTTTACCAGAGGAAAAGGAAAAACAAAAACAAAGTGTAAGGACCCCTAGTCCCAAGAACTTAGAATAAAAAATAGCTTAAATTTATATAGCACACTTAAAGTTTATAAAGTACTTTCTACACAAGGATCATGTGAAACAAATAATATACTTATTATTATCCCTATTTGGTGTGTGTGTGTGTATGTGCGTGTAGGAAGTGGGACTATTTCCATATTTCATCTGAAGGGTATTCCCTCAGTGTGGAAACGTCCTCTACATGTTTAATTCTGTCTCTCACATTTGTATTTTGTTGTTTTGTTTGTTTTTTAGGGAACTCATGGTGAGGAAACTCCATTGATGATATAGATGTCCTGTGATATCAGAGAATGAACAGATCCACACCCAGGTCATTATGATTCTTAAGTCGGTTCTATCTGCTATACCATGCTGCAGCCTATCTACTGCCACCACCATCATCACTATTACTACAACAACAACAACTACTATTACTACTACTACTCCTAAATACTACTACTACTAAACTGCTGCTTCTGTTTCTGCTGCTGCTGCTACTACTACTGTTACTACTACTATTCCTATTCCTACTGCTACTGCTACTACCACCTGTTGCTTCTGCTGCTGCTGCTACTATTACTACTACTACTACTACTACTCCAACTACTACTAAACTGCTGCTTCTGTTTCTGCTGCTACTGCTACTACTCCTACTCCTACTGCTACTGCTACTACTACCTGTTGTTTCTGCTGCTGCTACTGCTACTATTACTATTACTACTACTACTACTACTACTCCTACCACTACTACCACCACTACTACTACTGCTACTACTGCTGCTGCTACTGCTACTACTACTACTGCTACTACTACTACTACTGCTACTACTACTACTTCTTGCTGCTTCTGCTGCTACTATTCCTATTACCACCACTAGCACTTTAAAGTTTGAAAAGCACTTTACAAATATCTCATTTGATCCTCACAATAATCCTTTATTGATGAGGAAGCTGCTGCAGACAGAACGCAGTTGAGGCTAGATTTGTAGCCAGGTCTTCCTGATGCCGGGTCCAATGCTCTACCAACTATATCAAATAGCTGCCTATTATCGTTATCATTGTCACGGCCCCATTGAAACAACAAGGTTAGTGGTTGATTGTCCATTCATGGTTTGTTCATCAGCTTAAGTTACATGCTTATAATTGACTTAAAACAGGGTCCTCCTATAAAGATGAACAGACAAGAGACACAAGGATAGAAAGAAGAGAGTGGGACACACACCAACTAGACTTCCCTGAAGGGAAGCCTGGAAATTTCTTGCAAATTTCTTGCCTGTGGAACAGGAGAGTTGTTGGAGCAAGTCTCATGAGTGAATCAAATAAGTTACTGAAACCAGCTATATAGAGGATTCTCCGTGACAGATTAAAAGTAGGGCACCAAAGATGGAGGACAATGTCTGGATACAGCCAATATATAAGTAAGTACTACTGAATAGTTTTGCGGCCTGCTGTGCTCAAAAGAAGGCAAATCACTCATTTCACCATTCATTCAGTAAGTGTTAGCTCAGGATCTACTATGTACAAAGTCACATTATCCCGCATGACCTAGAATGGACTTGAGTTGGCTGCTGAAGTGAACAGAGATAACAGAAGTTGTGACCTTCCATTGGCTTCATTCAGTCTTTGAGTGACAGTTAACTAATGAATCAAACATGGACATGCTCAGTAGGCCTGGGGACTATTCATGCATTTTATCACTTTGTAGAGTATCTAAAAGCCTAGCAATTTGATTGTTTAAATAAATATTTTTTGTTCACTGATTTATATAAACATACATGTTTCTTAATTGTTAGAAATTGTTTCCATTAGGGTATCGGTTCATTTGCATGTTTCCTAGCCTAGAGAGAGACAGACAGATTCTGGGAAAGACAGGGAAAACCCAGAACATCGTAGTCATACCTCATACTGGGAAACTAGAAATAACTTTCAAACATTTTTTGTAACATATAGGATAGCATGTTGCAGTAGAAAGAGTATTGATTTGGAGTCAGAGCACCCTAGTTCTGTCCTTGGCCAACTCACTTAACCTCTGTGGGCCTCAGTTTCTTCATAAGTAAATTAAATAATGGAACTGCACAAGATGATATCTATGGTTCCTCTTCCTTCTAGAATCTATGATTGCAAGAGTCTATGATAAGTGCATTTATAAATGCATGAAGGCCATTATCTTTCTAAACCTGCCTTCAAACCAAACTACATAGCTCTGTAGGCAAAGGAACAGAAGAACCAGCCTGGTCCTCACAAATTTGGAATCATGACTTTGCTTTATTTTTGTGGTTTTTTTATGAGGTCCTTAATTAAAAAGAAAAAAAAGCATTACTTAAATAACAGTCAAATCCTATTTTTAAAATATAATTATAAAAATAGTCTTATGATCAGAAAGCTGGAGTTTGGGTTCCTATTCTAATACTTAGAAACTATGTAACCCTGGGCAAATTATCCACCTTAACATTAGTTGTGGTTTTTTTTAAAATATAAAACAAGTAATTTATGCCAACAACTATGTACAAAAACAATATATACAAGATCAAAAAGCAGATAATCACAGAGAGAAAGCTCTGGCATTAAGGGAGATCAGAAAAGCTTCTTGTAGAAAGTGTCATTTTAGCTAAGAATTGAAGGAAGCGAGGAGCTGGAAATGAGGAGAGAGAATTCCAGGCATAGGGTCATCCAGTGAAAATGTAGCAAGTCCAGAGAGGGAGTATCTTGTGCAAGGAAGAGCCAAGAAGACTATGTAGAACACAAGGGGTGGAGGGGAGTAAGGAGAAAGAAAATTGGAAAGATGAAAAGGGGTCAGGTTATGGAGAACTTTAAAAGAGAAGATTTTATATTTGATCTTGGGCATAATAGGGAGCCAATGCAATTTATTGACTAGAGGGTTGACATGGTCAGACCTGCACATTAGGAAGATCAATTTGACAGCTGAGAGGAAGATGGACTGAAGTGGAAAATACTTTGTAAAAACAAGTTATTATACAACTTTAAGTTATAATTATATCATGATTTCCAAGCCCCTTTTCAACACCTACTTATTTCAAGCATGAATTGATATAAAAATTTCTAGGTGGATGAAAGATTAGGGGCAGTCCCTTGGAATTCTGTGGTAATGGAATTTGACCTGAATAATTAAAGTATATTTTACATTTAGGGATGTCCTAGTGAAATGCTTGTGTCTCAGTTCCTTTTATAGAGAGATGAGTCCCAGGCCTTTGTTCAAGTTACTCCGATATCTTTCTGTTATCAGTTAGCAATTAATTTTACCTCATTCCTTTGAGCACGATGGTGCCCCACATCAACACACTGCAAGCTGTGATTGGCAGAAATGTGTGGCAATGTATATTTATGGCAGAAATAACATGAATGAAGAGGAGGGAGAAAGAAAACATCCTGTAGCTAAGAGCTTACCTGGAGTCAGAGGGCTATTGTTTTAAATAATGGCCCCTGTCAGATTGTAACTCAAATGAAGGCCCTTATTGTCCAAATGATCTGGTAAAATCACCAGCAAAGCAACACAGACCCATGTGAGGCTTTAATACAGAATTCCTGTTCCCGGCTTTCCCTGCTATCTCTTTTTGAGGTTGCTCTTTGTTTCTCCAAGGAGATCATGCCGGAATCAACTGCCAAACATCCCTTACACCTCCATGCCATCTAATTACAGCCTGTAACACCCCAGAGTGCTGACAGTGCTGAGCTATTGACTCTTGACACTCTCTAAAGCACTTAATTATCTTTTCACATAAGCCCCTTTCAGACCTGTCAACTTCTTTGTATTGTTTATGTGAGGGAAAAAAGTTGCATATTAAGATTTCAGGACTGTACTGCCCGAATCAAACTTACATGCACACACATGCCCATGTACATCTTAAGATTGTTTAAAATCCCGATTTATAAACAAAGGCAGAAAGCTTCAAAAGATGCCCATTTACAGGAGGGATGAGCAAACTTAATCAGGCAAAATGAAATTAACCCAAAGTTCAATCCAGCCCTCACTGAGGAAAGCATTGCTTGAACCTTTTTCTCCCCCTTACATTTCAATTATGAGATAACAGTACTGCTAAGTAGTGATTCAAGGACAGGAAGCTGGAGAAGTCAGGGGTAAGATTGCCCTCCAGGCTGATAACCTGAATAGCTTGGAGATTTAACAGAAGTGCCCAGCCTGAACCAGAAGTCATAAACTCAATTTGGAAACTACAAGCAAATGGCTGGATTTTAGTGGAATAGAGACTGTCTCCGAAAGTCAATCTCACCCAGTTCTTTTGGTTGATATCTGAAGTAGACTCTCATTCAAGTAGAAAAATAACCAAAAAAGTTCTCTTAGATTGTAAGCCTACTGGAGGCAGAGACCAAAATATTTTTTTTTCAATCTTTATGTATCCAAAGTTTAGGGCTTGGCTTAAGAAATACTTGTTAGAAAGGATTTTTTCAATCTTATTAGATTCAGTATCCTTGTTAGCAAAAATTGTTTTTTTTATCTTTGTATATTCCCCAATCTCTGCACACTGTTGATATTCTGCATCTATATGTACCTCCTTGTACTGAAATTCCTTCCAACAATGCAAAAGAATCTCATTTAGGACTTGTATTTTCAAAGTGTGTCCTGGGATTACTGTGAAGTTTAAGGAACTTGTCCATGATCTGAAAGCTAAAAGGCGTCAGCGCTGAACTTGAACCCAAGCTTTCCTGTGGCTTAAGTCTGGCTTGTTATCTCCTACTGTACTGTGTTGTCTCATGCTTTGCACAAAATAGATTCTTAATATGCACCTCCTGGATGGAACCTGTTGTCGAAATTCTTGTGATCTCTGGTGAACAGGAAAAGTTTCACAGATTTAGGAGAAATGACTGAAGAACAGAAGAGACCAGTGTGAGAAAACGGAAATAATTACTTGAAACACCAAATTCTGCTTTCAGTTAGATACTACTGAAAAATATTGCTTTTTAATTGACTATAGAAACCTCCAAACTCTTTAGTATCAGGTGATTCAAATCTCTTAACGAACAATAAGATGAATGAAAAAATAATACTTTGCCTTGGCTGACATAACAAAGCAAACCAGTAGCAGTGAAAAAATAGAGTATTCAGGTCACTGGATGACCAGGCCTGTGGACTTTTCAGCAATACTTACTGGAAAAAAAGATACACTTAACAGTAATTCACAGCAAAAGGGGTCATATTAGCAAATACACCAACCATATTATTACTTTTGTGATTAGTATTGATCAAAAGCAAAACTCATTCCCATTGATATAAAAAGGGCCAGTCAAATTCTCACTATATAATGGAATAAAATACATAAAACTCCAGTGTTATTTGTAGTGCACACAAATAAGAAGCATCCTCCAGGGAAAGGAAAGCAATTATATTTCAAAGGACACACTATCAGATTGAGTTGGCAGTTATCTCATTTGAAACTTACCTAGAGAATTCCATTGTTATAAATTCTTTTCTCAAATAAAACCATTTCTTAGCCCGGAAAGATTTAGAGGTTTGTTGGGGTTTTTTTTTATTTTATTTTTAAACCACTATAGGATCCTATGATGGAAAGATGACCATGTACTTACTCCTGAGGTAAGGAGGGGTGGGAATGGTGAGGAATGAAATAAACTAAAAGAAATATCTCTTGGGAAAACAAATAATTGAAAGTATGAAGACCCTGGTTTTAGAGCTGATTTGCCATTACACCAATTCTGTAACTTTGAGTAAGCCTCTTAAACCCTCTACCCTTAGTTTCATCATCTGTATAACAAATAGGGGAGGGGCAGATTAGATGATTTCTAAAGTCTCTTCCAGATCTAACATTTATGGATGCTTTTGTGTTGGTGTCAACCTCAAAACATTACCTTCCAATGTCTCATCAGACTCTTCCTCCTTGCCTACAAAAGTGACAGAAAAGACTCATTGTTCTGGTTCAATGAAATACTTCATTAGATACAATCTGGGTCTTTGGACTATAAAATGTGATGGTGACAGGCAAAAAGTTAATGGAACTAGGGCATTTATAGCAGGCATAATGTCAGGGGCCTACAGCAGGCCTGGAGAATAAAGAAGAGAGTGAAGCTTAAGGATCAAAGAACCGGGATGAAAATCAAGCATAGGTTTGCTACTCAGACATCAGCTAGGACCAGATTTCTTTGGATCTGAGATGTGACAACTTCCTAAAGCCACTTCCTGAGAGGTTCTAATCTCCAATAGTCCCACTTTCAACACCCTGCTTTCATAAGATATTAGGTGATCTAGTTACATCAGGAGAGACTAGTATGTGACTATATATAACTATGCACTGCTACACTGAGGGTTAGCCAAAAATCCTGGTGCATCATCACTACAATTGGCTTAAAGTGGGCTCATGGGAATTTTTGACTCAAAGAATTCTAGATTTAACATTGAAAATTCTCAATATACATAGAGGACTGGGTACCTAAAGGTTTTTCATAAAGAGTTATATATAACTCAGAACACATTTTCCTATTTAAAGTAATAAATAGTGGGGTTAGTCTACATTATTATATCTATATGTTGTTTCACCCAATTGAATATAAGCTCTTTGAAAACAAAAGCCATTTGATTTGTTGCTTTTGTTTGCCTTAGTATCCTAAATACCTAGCATAGTAGAGCTTGCACATGGTAGACATTTCATAAATATTTCTTGGACTGGACCGGACCTGTTGAGTTTCTAAACTATCCTATTTAGGATCAGAAGGTCATAGATCCAGAGAAGGAAGTACTCTTGAGAACATAATAATCCAGCTCCTTTATTTTACACATGAAGAAATTGAGGCTAAAGTAATATTAAGTGACTTGCTCAAGGTAAGGCAAATTGGGAGGTAGAATTTGAAGCCAGAGCCCCTGAACCTAGAGCCAGTAACCCAAAATGTAGCTAGCTTATTATCAATTTGTTAAGAAAAAATTACTTTCAGGATGCTAATAATTAAAAGAGAAAAAGCTTGAAAAGATTTTTTTCATTCATCTAAAATGAAAATGCTTGAAGAAATATTTCAACTATTAAAAGATTAATGGATCCATCACTGCTGTTGTTCTCTCCAATGATGTAGATTGAGATACATGTAAAAGTTAGCAAGATGGTCTTCAAGAGTTACTGTGGCCAAAAAAAAAAAAAAGATCATTTGGAAACTAACTTTCTTATGATGAACTTCTCTAAACTTGGTGAGGCTGGTCTTCAGATGAGAGACACATGGTCAGTTGCCAGGACTGGCCCTGAGGCCTTTCCAGCTTGGTGCAATCTGCCAAAGCAAGTAATCCCCTGGCATAAATTTTGAGAACCCAGGATCACCAACCTTCCTACTATGATGAGACATTAGATTAGGGCATTAGTGGAGGTTCTTGAAGAACAGAAGATTAAATTAGCAGAGGATGAGGAAATAATGGTGAAATCTATGTAGTATTTTAAGGTTTATGAAGTTCTTTATATGTACTAGGCTCACTTAACTCTCAAAATAAACCTATGTGGTCAGTATTATTATTATCCCAATTATGCAAATGAGTAAACTAAGGTTGAGAAAGGTTAAGTGACTTACTTTTGGTCATATAGAGAGTATTTGAGAAAGGATTTAAATACAGGTCTTCTTCACTCCAAGCCTGGTGCTCTATCCACTATACCATCCTGGGTTGTTTTTTTGTATGTGTGTGAAAAATCTAAATGGAATTTATGGTCACTTTTAAGGACTTATATGATTGATAGTGCTATTTATTTATTTTTTTGTTTTGTATGAAGCATAATGTCAGTTCAAATATGCTTCCCTCGTCCTTGGCAATATTCATTTTAATTCTACCCTCATGCTTATGAACCATGATTAAGACCATGTTTTGGTTCACAAACAGAAAAGAAAAAAGGAAAGCATTCTTCTGTAGTTGAATTAGGAAAGGGAAATAGTAGGAATATTTTAAAATGTGTATACATATTAAAAAAAAAAAAAGATTGCCTGAGGTGGAATTAAATGAGAAATGAAAAGAAAAAAAATGGGAGATGATATGAAAGACACATTCTCCAAGCCAGCCACCAGGTGGTGCCATCAGCCCAAGACAGCTTGGTTGTTTTGGATAGTCAAGGGTTGATGGTAAAGGTAGAACTCCTTCAAGGTGGGGGATGGAAAGGGAAAATTAGAGGCTGTGTGCAACTAGTCTTTTTATAAAATGGAATATTTATAAGTATGCAGTATATGCTAAGGTATTTTTAAATGAAGTATGTTCTAGAATTTCACATTCTAGAAAGAATGTATAAGCAATGCCAAATTTACAAGGGATCCATGCATCAAAGTAACTGCCACCTTTACTTTAATATAAGATCTCACTGTCATCACACTGAAAGTTTTCAAACAATCCTTAGAACTTTGAATTGTTGGTGTTTATGAGAAGTTAAGAAAAGAAAAAAAAAACATGCGAAGGAAGACCAACATTAGAGAGTACTAGATGATACTGGTCAGCTCTGCTAGGAGAGGTAAACACTTTCCAAAATATCTAACTAATCCCCATTGCCAGAACTTCTTTACTTAAGTTGGTTGCCCTGCTTGAAATTCCAAAGAGGTTTATTTGGTTTAATCAAAATCCCACCTTTAAAAAAATGCAAATAAAGAAGGAATTTAGTGATCAGCAATCCTTTACATTTTGAAATGAATTCTTTTCATCTGAATATTTTATTTTACTATCTAATGGAACTTACCTGAACTAAGGGATAGTCGTTTGATTAGTGTTCATGGTTGGGGAGAAATGAATAATTTCCAAGCTTAGAACACTTTTGAATGAGGAATTGAGCAGAACTAGTTAAGATGCTTTAGTGCGGGTCTTAGGATAGCATAAATATGAAGGCTTGAGGGTTTATGGAAAGGAGTGTCAATAGATAGATAAAACAAAGCCAAATTTTGTTTATTTCTAAAATTTGCCTGAAATCAGTCTTATATCTAGGAAAGGAAGAAACACATTGTTTTCTTCTTTCTTCTTTCTCCTGCCCTGATCTCATGACTCAGAATTCAGACTGCTGCTATTAGTAGTCTAGTTTAGTTGTTACAGATTAAACAAGCTTTCATGGGCTAGCCTGGAAGTATAAACAACATTTATAATTTTGTTTTAATGGGAAAATGTGTTTCAAATTCCAAAGAATGAACACACACATTTTGGGGATACAATTTATTCATAAGTTGTGGAATATTCATACCTATATAGCTATAGAACATAGGTAGTCATCTCTTGATTATCCCTTCTGATTAAAATAATATTATTTGGATTCATTGAAAGTGAGAGATAAAAATAATATATGTTTGACTCTGAGTGTCTTTTTTACATTCATACATAAATAACAGTATTTCTAGGATTCTAGAAACTTTAATTGACTGTCTCTTCCCACCATTGAGGGAATAATTATCTTAGCTTAAAATTCCTTTTTCCCTCTATCACCTTCGTATTAGAACAAACAAAAATCAAACTTACATCCAAAATATATTAAATATGCAGAGTAATTATGACAAAGTAATATTGATGTCATCAATAAAATGTGAAAAGATTTTTGAAATAAAAAAAATGAGTTTGCTGTATTTATCTGTATGTTGAAATATCTGGATTAAAGAGGAGGCAAAATACACATATACACATACACATTCATATACACAGTGGTTCAAAGGTTAGTTTATAGCAAGGGTCAAGAAACTATTCCCTAGAGGACAAATGTGACCTGATTCCTGTTTTTGTAAGTCAAAATCACACTCAGATTATAGGCCATGCAAAAACAGGCACTAGGCTAGATTTAGTCCATGAACCACAGTTTGCTAGTGAGTTTACATATTCTTAGAAACCCAAAGTTGGAACAGATTTACTGTGTTACTTTAGGTCCATGGTGTCGAACTCAAAACCTGGGGGCTACATGAGGCCAGTAAAATTCATACAGCCAAACTAGATTGAAATGTAATTGATAAACATTTAACAAACTTAATAAAATACAATAAAACACATATAATGTTTGTATGTAGTTTTCTAAGTCACTATGCAAGTAAGGATCTGTTTCTGTTTGAGCCTGATGAACCTGCTCTAAGTCACCCAGAACAGAAATCCCTTTAACTTCTGCTTATAAGACCTAATTTTGCACTCTGGAGACTCACAGAATAAATTTAACTCCTTTTCTAAGTGACAGCCTTTCAAATATAAGACAACCACTGACTCTCAGGAAACCATGTTTTAACATCCTTGGTTATTTTAGCTGTTTTTTTCTTTTTTCAAATGATAATGTTCATTTTGTTTTTATTTATGAGATAAGCAGAAATTGGAAAAGTATAAATGAGCTATTATGACATAATAAAAATACCTTCTAGAGCAAAAATATGGGCTTTAGAAGTGATATGAAGAGGAGCAGCTAGGTTGTACAGCGAATAGAGTCAGGAAGACCTGAGTTCCAATCTGACCTCAGACACTTGGCACTTACTGATTGTGTGACCTTCAACAAGTCATTTAACCCCAATTGCCTTGCCTTCTTCCCTCAAACAAAAAAGGAAGTGATATGAAGAATACTCATATCCAAGGTACCTGAAGGATGGAAAGATACTAAAGTCATTGGGGGGAGGGGAGTAATCTCTATCTTTATTTCTTCCCCCTCAAAAAAAAGTAACTGAGAGAACATCAGTAAATACCTAGTACAGAACAAGTCTTCAATCTATACACAATATGTATGAGGGTCATCCATACACATCATCCTTCATGTGAATATTAGTTAATGATAAGTATGCTTTCAAAAGTTCCTCTCAGGTATGGTGCACATATTTATTGTCTCACGATTGACTGAATGATGTAGAGAATAAAAGATCCCATTGTTCTTACTCTTTGTTGACTGTGAAAAAGTTTTGTATTCAGTAAAGGCCTACCTTATAGACTCTTTTACAAGGCACCTCCAATATGTAGAATATTAATGATTCCTTGAAAGTTATAATAAATATGTGGCTTCTCATAATCATCAGAAAATAAACATCAGGTGAGGTTGAAACAACAACAAAAACAGTGTCACCAAGTCTCCATTACTCCATTAACGTATACATTTCAGGTGCCATAAATTTTAAAAGAGGATGACATAACATCAAAAGATATTAGGTTATGAGGGAATAACAAAGAATGGGATTGATCCTGGATTAGGGTTACAGAATATTTTCCACTATAACTTTCTGGTTTCATGGAGAATTGGTATTAATAGATATAAATATTAGGAAAATCCTAAAAAGATTAAGAAATAAGAAAAGAGTTAGAATACAAATACTATTTCTTGGAAGGGGTACTTTCAAATTAATGTCACTGAAATTAAGAAATTAATGAGCTGTGCATGGGGAAGGAGGAGGATTATATAGAAGGATTGATTCAGTATGATAAACTTATCTGAAATGGGAAATAAACAAAAGATAGTGAACAATAAAAGCAAGATGATGAAACTTGGGACTGGACAAAGAAGACTGTGGATGCTGAAAGAAGAATATCTTATTCAAATTATTTAAGCAAAATATAGCAAAGAAGCTAAGAAGACATTAAGATTATGGATATTAATTGAAATATGTGTGTTTATCTAATAAATGATCTGTATTGATTTAAATGGATATTCATTGAAAACAAGAAAACAAACATAATAATTAGTTAGAGGTGAATGGATTAAATATCCCCAACCAAAAAAGAAAAAGACAGACGAATGGATAATAAAACAAAATTTTAAAATTTGTTGCCTACAAATACAACAATTATAACTACTACTGGGCCAAAAGGCCCAGAGTCTTATATTCTCTCCCTTTACTTTTGATTCATGAATGTGGTGGCCAGGTCTATTGTTATAGATACTCTAATGAGAGGAGTAAGACTACTTTTATCATATTCTTCGACTTATCATCCCAGAATGCCAGGGGAGAAAATACTTATAACTTAACTCTAGTTCAGAATCTCCCAAAAGTTTAAAATCTCTCTTTGAAAAAGGGTAGTAGAGATTTGCTTAATGTACAATGTGAGATACTTAGGGGGAAAGCTATTTAATTTCTTCACACAAAAGAAATAAAAAATAGAAAAGGCTCTCTTAAGTGTGCATTAGCAAAGACTTAAAACAAGCAACATTAACAGTAGCATAACTAATATTATAATCTTCCAAGACGATGAGACTTAAACACAAGAAGTATGTAGGACTGCTGAATAGGCATTTTATATTTAAATAACCATATATTTCACAAGAAACACTTAAACATATACACATATTCAGAGTTTAAAATAAGTGGATGAAACAATCTAATATGCTTCTGATAAAGCTTAAAAAGCTAGGATTGCAATCATAATAAAAACAGAAAAAATCAAGAGTTACAAAAAATGGAAACTACATTACACTTAAAGATAATTTAAAATAATTATTAAATGTATTTGTACCAACTTGCTTATAAGCTCAATTCTCAAAAGTTGGTGATTGTCAAAATAACATTAATAGCAACAAAATAATAGTAGAAAAGACTTTAATATTCTTCAACTAAAGCTAGACTAATCTAACAGGAAAAAAAACATACCAAAAAGAAACTAATGAGGTGAGCAAATTACTAGAAAAACTAAATTTGATTTACCAATAGCAACTTCTGAATGAGAATTTTTTTAAAAACTCATCTACTTAAAAAACTTATGTTGTTTTTAAATTTTCGATTTCAAATTCTCTCCCTCTCTCCTGGCCAATCCACACTGATTGAGAAGGTAAAGAATACGATAACCATTATAAACATGAAGTCATGAAAAAAACATTTCTATATTAGCCCACTGGCAAAAAAAACAGGAAAAATATGTATATGATAGATATGCATACACACACATACATATATACATACATGCTTCAATATACAGTTAGAGATCATCAGTTCTCTCTCTGGAGGTGGATAACATTTTTTATGGAACTGTAATAGATCATTATTGTGATCAGAGAAACTAATTCTTTCAAAGATGATTATTATTTTAACATTGCCATTACTGTGTACAATGTTTGGTTGATTCTGCTCACTTCACTTGGTTTCAATAAGTCTTCCCAGATTTTTCTGAAACCATTCCCTTCATCAGTTCTTGTGCCACATCATTATTCATTCACAATCATATAAACATTTGTTATTTCTACTTTTCTGTATTTGATTGGGAGGGTTTTGAGCTCTAATAAGTGGTCAGTTTTTGTGAAGGTGACATGAACAATTGAGAAAAAAATGTATTCTTTTTATTCCCATTCAATTTTTCTCCAAATGTTTGTTATATCTAACATTTCTAAAATTTGAATCATCTCCTTAACATCTTTCTTATTTATTTTATGGTTAGATTTATCTAATTCTGAGAGGGGAAAATTGAGGAGCCCCCACTATCATAATTTTACTATTTCTTCTATAACTCATTTAAATTTTTCTTTAAGAAGTCGCATATGATGCTATTTTGTACATATGTTTAATTTTATATTACTTGTTTGCCTTTGAGTAAAATGAAGTTTCCATGAGTGCCTCCTTTAATTAGATCTATTTTTGTTTTGCTTTGTCTAAGACCATGATTGCTTTTCTTGTTATTATTGTTCAGTCATTTCAGTTGTGCTCAACACTTCATTACCCTCCTTGGGGTTTTCTAGGCAAGGATACTAGAGCAATTTGCCATTTCCTTCTCCAGCTCATTTTACAGATGAGGAAACTGAGACAAACAGTAACTTGCCCAGGGTCACATAGCTAGTAAGTGTCTGAAACCAGACTTAAACTCAGGTCTTCAAGATTCTAGAGCTCTATTTGCTGTGCTACCTAGTTGCCCTTCCTACTTGCTACCCCTGCTTTTTTTTTATTTTTACTTCAGCTGAAGCAGAATAGATTCTGTTCCAGTCACTTTTTTTCCCTTTGTGTGTGTCTTTCAGTTTGTTTCTTGGAAACAACCTATCATTTGATTCTTGTTTCTAATTTAGTCCACTATCCTCTTCCATTTTTATGGGTGAATAAATCCCCTACACATTCACAATTGTGACAACTATCTGTATTTCCCTCCATCCCATTTCCTTCTTTTTAATCTCTCTCTCTCTCTCTCTCTCTCTCTCTCTCTCTCTCTCTCTCTCTCTCTCTCTCTCTCTCCCCTCCCTGCTTTCGTCCATACAGATATAGATATACACTCCTTCCTCCCTCCCCCCACCAGTCAAAAGTCAGTTTTGCTTCTTACCAATGTCTTCCTTACTCTGCCCTCTCTCTTATCACTCCTAGCCTTTCTTTTAGCCCCTTAACCTCCTACTGTCCTATTGAGTAAGATGAATTTCCAGATTCAGTTGAGTGTATGCGTGTGTATATCAGTGTCTGTGTGTCTGTGTGTGTGTGTAGTCTTCCCTCTTTAAACCAGTACAGATGAGAGTTTAGTTTTAGTGTTACCTTTTCCCCACCATTTTCTTCTCCATTGGAAAGAGAAAAAAAACTCCATCCTCCTTATCTCTTTTATGTGAGATAATTGTCTCTACTCTTCCTTTGCCTTACTCTTTCTCCCTGTACATCCTTTTTTTGTTACCCTCCCATTTTTATTTTGAGATCATACCAGCAAATAGAATTCACACCTGTGCCCTCTGTTCAAGTAGGTTCCTTCCAACTGCCCCAATGCTGATAAAGGTCTTGGGAGTTACATGTATTATCTTCACATTTGGGAATGTAAACAGTTTAACATTATTAAGCTCCTCATTTTCTCACTCTTTTTGTGCTGCTCTTGAGTCTTAAGTTCCAATGTTAAATTTTCTATTCAGCTCTGGTCTTTTCATTAAGAAAGGCCAGGAAACCTTCTATTCATTAAATATCCATTTCCTCTCCTCCCAGAATAATTATACTCAGTGTTCGTGGGTAGATTATTCTTGGTTGTTATCCTAGCTCAGGGGTGGGGAATTTCACAGAACAAATCCCCTTAATAAAAGGATTTGTCCTGTAAAACTTGGACCTCAGTCAAAAGGCCACACCCAAATACCTAGAAGGTCACATGTAGCCTCAAGTTCACAGGTTCCCCACACCTATACCTAGCTCCATTGTCATCTGGAATATCATTTCCCATGCCCTCTGCTTCTTTTTTTTTTATTAGCTACTAAACCTTATCTGATCCTGATGGTGATTCCACAGTATTTACTTTGTTTCTAACTATGTAAAGTATTTTCTTTTTTGCCTGAGAGTTCTGGAATTTGGCTATAATATTTCTGGGAATTTCCATTTTAGATGCTCCTTCAGGAAATGATTGGTGGATTCTTTTGATTTCTAAATTGCACTCTGGTTCTACAATATCTGGGCAATTTTCCTTTATAATTTCTTGAAGTATTGTGTCTAGGCCATTTTTTTGGTCATGGATTGCAGTTAAACCCAATAACTCTTAAAATCTCTTTCCTTGATCTTTTTTTTTCCTACTTGGTTGCTTTCTGACAATATATTTCACATTTTCTTTTATTTCTTCATTCTTTTGACTTTGTTTAATTGTTTCTTGATATCTCATGGAATTATTAACTTCCATTAAACCAATTCTAATCTTTAAGGAATTATTTTTATGTTTCTTTACCTATTCATCATTTATCTTTGCATAATTTTCCAGTATTGCTCTCATTTTCTTTTTCCATTTTTTCCTCTACCTCTCTTAGTCAATTTTTAAAAACATTTTCACTCTTTTAAAAAAAAATCTCTTTTTGTAGTTCTTCCAGGAATTCTTGAGTTTGTCTTTAATCTGAATTTTCCTTTGTGTGTGTATGTGTGTGTGTGTGTGTATTTTACTGCATTGTCTTCTTCTGAGTTTGTGTCTTGAATTTCTCTGTCACCATAATAGCACTTTATGATCAGATTGTTTTCTCACTTTTCTAGTCTACTCCTTGACTTTAAACTTTATGTTAGAGATGTCCTTCTCTACCCTACTCTTCCGAGCTTCAGGCTTTTTTGCCCTTCTGTTTTCACAGATAGTTCTAAGGGTCTGTAAGTTGTTGGTATTTCCAAGTTCGAGTGGTCCAGAAAATCTCTGGTCACTGCTCTCCTGGTCTATACTCTGGTTTTTAACAACATAGAGTCCCTGTTCTCTCATGACCATAACTCCTCTCCACCCTGCAATTGAGACATAGAACTTAACAATGGGCAATGGATTTGTCAAATCGTGCCCAGTCCTACATCCAGCTCTAGTACTGGGGTCGCATAAGATCTATTTCTGACTAGTTGTTCAATCCCTTTCCCATCTCTAAGTAGCAAGAGGTTTCAGTACTACTGCAGCTGCTGCCATCACTGTCTCCACAGTTGGTGCTGCCCCTGACCTGCACTCATGACCGTCTCCCACCCCTTTGTCACAGACTTATCCTTCTGACCTTTAGTTGTCATGGGCTGGAAAAGTGTCTTGCCCAGACCTTCTGTTGGTTATGCTGCCTTAGCTTTCAATTTGATTCATTATTTTAAAGTTGTTTAGAGCAGAATGTTAGGAGAGTTCAGTTAGAATGCTCCCTTTACTGCACTATCTAGACTCTACTCCCAGCAAGAGTACACATTTCTCAGCATATTACAATACATTTACAAAAAAAAAAAATCAAATTCTGAAACATGAAGGAATTATAAATTAATGGAAAAAAACAGTTATAATGAATGCATCAGCAGTCAAATAGTAATAAATAAATAAAAATATTCTCAAAGATGCATAATTAATTGGAGACTAATGAAATACTTGATAGTTAATGAATCAAAGATCAAATCATAGAAACAATAATTACATTAAATATAAATGTAAAAATGAAACAACATAACAAAACTTATTAGACACAGCTAAAATAGTCCTCACAGGATAATGTTAATATTTAAAAATCAATATTAAAAAAATAAAAAATGAGGCTAATGAATTGAGAATGCAACACAATAGAGAAAAAACTAATTAACAACCTTAAGACAAATAGAAAACACCTCAGAATCAGATAGAGCTGGGTGAAAGACTGCCTTTGACAAACACTGGTCAAATGATCCTGGGAAAGTTACTCAACCTTAGCAGTGACCAGATATAAGACCAACTTAAGGACATAAGTTAAAGAATAACTGGTCTTTACTAGTAAAGAAACTTTCCCCACTGGCAATTTCCAAAACTGAAAATAAAGATCTTGTTCAGAAGACAATAAGTACAAGAAGAAGGAGGAGAAGAACAAGAAGAAGAAGAGAGGAGAAGAAGAACAACAGCAACAACAAGAGAGAATAAGAACAACAAGAAGAAGAAGAGAGAAGAAGAGAAAAGAAGAAGAGGAGGAGGAAGGAGAAGAAGAGAAGAACAACAAGAAGAAGAGAGAACAGCAACAAGAAGAGAGAAGAAGAGGAGAGGAGAGAGAAGGAGAGAGAGAGGAAGGAAGGAAGGAAGGAAGGAAGGAAGGAAGGAAGGAAGGAAGGAAGGAAGGAAGGAAGAAAGGAAAGAAGGAAGGAAGGGAAGGAGGAAGGGAGGGAGGGAAAGAGGGAGGGAGGAAAGAAGAAAGGAATCCTAAAAACTAAAAGTAAAATACAAAATTTCATAAATAAAAGGCTATAGAACTTATATACATAAGTATATGCCAGAGAAACTGAGAATCCATGGAAATGTACGAATATCTATAAACCATTAAATACTCAAAAGAACCCAAGAAATAGTTAATACAAATAATCCAATTTTAATGAAAGAAAAAAACAAGTTAGAAGGATTTATAAGAGAATAATATCAATTATTTGAAGATCAATTAATAATTTTACACTAAAAAATTATCAAAAATAGATTAAATTTACTCTACCTAACCCATTTTTATGAGACAATTATAGTCCTGACACCCCAAAGAGGAAAAACAAAACAGATTTAAAAAACTATAAGGCTATCTCAACGATAGCAAACATAGGAAAAAATTTTTAAAATAAAATTCTCATGGGACTACATTAAAACCAAGGTGGAATCATATGAGAGATGCAATAATGTTACATTATTAGTAAATAATAATATAAACACCAAAATAACAAAGATACATGATTGGTTTAATATATCTGAACATATCTGACAAAGTACAGCCCTCATTATACTAAAAACTCTAAAAATCATAGACTTTGAAATATCTTTCTTTGATTCAATAAAAAGCACACATTTAAAACCAATCACAAATATTGTCTGTAATATATAAACACTAGTTTTCCTAGCACAAATAAAGATAGAAATGCAAGTACAAATATCAGAGAAGATAAAATTATTCCTGTACGTAGAGAGCATGATGCAATGTTTTAAAAGCTATAGAGAATTAGCAAAGATTAAATTCACATAATGTGCTGCTTTATGAAGGTGAGAGAGAATAAGAATTCTTATCATCCTTACTGTGTACCAGAATTTTGCTAAGTACTTTATGAATATCATCTCATTTGATCTTCACAACAACCCTTTGAGGGGGGTGATATTATTATCATTCCCATTTTCTAATAGAGAAAACTGAGACAGAGGTTAAATGACTTGCATAGCAACATATTGCTAATTACTGTCTGAGGTTAGATTTGAACTCAGGTCTTCTGACTCCACTGTACCACTTTGCTGCCTCAATGTAACAGACACAAAATATATATCCTACAGATATGGAATGAATGAAGATACATTGTCAGATATGACCAATGTGTTAACACTGAAATATATTCATTATTTTGTTGTTATTGTTCAGTTATTCAGTCTTGTTCAACTCTACATGGCCCCATGGACCATAGCACACCAGTACTTCTATCATCCACTATTTCCCAAAATATGTCCAAACTCGTATTTATTGCTTCCATGATACTATCTATCCATTTTATCCTCTACTGTCCATTTTCCCTTTTCCCTTCAGTCTTTCCCCAAATCAAGGGCTTTTCCTGTCTTCTCATCATGGAGCCAAAGTATTTAAACTTTGACTTTTGCGTTTGACCTTTCAGTGAATAGCTTATGTTAATTTAAGTATTGACTGATTTGATATCTTGCTGTTCAATGGCATTTCAAAAGTCTTTTCTACACCACAATTCAAAAGTGTCAATTCTGCAGCACTCAATTTTTCTTACAATCCAATTTTCACAGCCACATGTTGCTACTGGATAAATCATAGCTTTGATTATAAGTATCAGCAAGGTGATATCTCTGCTTTTTAGTGTGCTATCTAGATTTCCCATAGTTTTCCTTTCAAGGAGCAAATGTCTTTTAATTTTATTGCTGTAGTTGCCATCTGCAGTGATCTTTGAGTTCAAGAAAATAAAATCTGGCACTGCTTTCATTTCTTCTTCCTCTATTTGCCAGGAAGTGATGAGACCAGTTGCCAAGATCTTGATTTAATTATTTTGTTACATTAAGCTTCAAGCCCAACTTTTACTCTCTCCTCTTTCTCTCTCAAGAGGCTTTTTATTAATTTTTCACTGTGGTATCATTTTCGTATCTAAGATTGTTGATATTTCTCCTGGCCACCTTGATTTTAACCTTTGTTTGATTAATCCAGCCTGATATATCACATGACTTACTCTGCATATAAGTTTAAAGAGGTGACAACATATAGCCTTGTCACATTTATTTTCCAATCTTAAATCAATCAGTTGATCCATGTTTGACTCTAACTTTTGCTTTGTGGACTTCATACAGGTTCCTCAGGAGATAGTAAGATGATCTGGTACTCTTATCTCTTTGAGGACTTGCCACATTTTTTTATGATCCACACAGTCAAAAGCTTTAGTATGGTCAACGAAGCAGTAGTAATTTGTTTTTTTCCTGAAACTCCTTTGCTTTCTCCATAATCCAGTGAAAGCTGGCAATTTGGTCTCTAGTTCCTCTACCTCTTTGAAAACCACCATATTCTGATAATGCTCTCTTCAAATATTGTTGAAACTTAGCTTGCAAAATCTTAAATATAATTTTGCCAACATATGGATTGAGCACAACTATTTGGTAATTTGAACATTATTTGGCATTGTCCTTCTTTAGGATTGGTACATAAAATGATTTTTTCATATCCAGTGATCACTGTTAAGTTTTTCAAATTTTCAGACTGGCATATTTAGTGCAGAACTTTAACTGCATTATCTTTCAGGATTTTAAATAATTCAGCTAGAATTCCATCACCTCCTCTAGACTTACTGTTTAAAAATGCTTTCTAATATCGACTTGACTTAATTCTCCCACAAAACTGGCTCTAGACCAGTAACCACACCATTGTCATTATAAGTGATATTAAGATCTTTCTTGTATTCCTTTTATTTATATTTCTTCTATAGATTCTTACCACCTCTTCTTAATCTTTTCTACTTTTGTTAAATCTCAACTATTTTTGTCTTTTTCATGTCCATCTTTGCATAAAGCATTCTCATTTTATTTCTAATTTTCTTGAAGAGATCTCTTGCTTTTCCCTTTCTATTGCTTTCTTCTATTTCTTTACATTGCTCATTTAAGAAAACCATATCTCTCCTTGTTATTCTCTGGAATAGCCTTCAGTTTTGCATATCTTCACCTTTCTTCTCTAAATTTTGTTTTCCTTCTTTCCTTAGCCATTTTAAAGCTTTATCTGAAAACAATTTTGCTTTATTGCTCTTCTTTATCTTTGGATTTTTTTCTTTTTTGTGTGTCTGTGCCGACCCCTGTAAAATAATGCAAACTTCTAGTTATCATTCTTCAGGCACTCTATCTACCAGATCCAATCCCTTAAATCTATTTGTCACTTTCACTTCATATTCATAATAGAAGTTATTTAGATCATGTCTATATGGCTTGATAGTTTTTCCCTCTTTTATTTTTTTTCAATTTAAATCTGAATTTTGCAAGAAGAAGCTGATGATCTGAGCCGTAGCTCTATATAGAACTTCTCCACCTTTGGTTGCAAAGTATATAATCAATCTGACTTTGATATTGACCTTCGGTAGTCTGCATTTTCTTCTCTAGTGGATCGCTTTTTGTCTGGAGATTTTTTTTAGAGGGGTAGAACATCCGTGTGGGACATAACAATGAGCTTAAAAGGAATATCAATAAAGCTTTTTCTTTATAAAAAGAAGAGAAAGTTGAAAAAGAGTAGAAGGAAGAAAAGAAATGAGACATAATTCATAGATCTTACTGTCCATTGCTAAACTTTGCATCTATAATATAAATAATAATGCTGCCTCAAATAATTTACAGATTTGGTACCATACCATTCATATTCTCAAGAGGATATTGTATGGTACAAGACAAAATAATAAGAAAACTAATTTCTGAAGACAAAAGGTCTACAATTTCAAGGGAAATAACAAGAATAAATATAAATGAAGTATAAGATTAACTGTTTTCCATTTATATTTGTAATGGCAATGGGAATTTGATGATCTTCCCTGCTTCCTATTAGGTTGAATCTAATCACATGGAGCCTGTGGTGGGAGGAGTTTGCTAAAGTGTAGAGCAGAGCCCACAGGAAGCTGGGAGTCAGAGCAGTTAGAGGTAGAGGGAGGTAAGGATGCACCCATGGAGACAGGTAGGCTTGTGAGTGTTTGCTTCCTACTGTGAAAGATGGCTTATGAGTGTTTGTGGGAAGGCTAAAGGATGGTGTGGCTCCCTGCTGTGCTATGGTATATATTCTTTGTTATTATGACGGATTTGACTTTCTTGTGTTGGGATTTGGTTTTCCAGTGTCTGAATAAATGTTTTTTCTTCTGTCTTCTATATGGAGAGTCTATTATATTTTGTAATTGAGAACAATGTGGGCATATTCATAGGCACCATTGATGCTGCAAATATTGCATTGGTGCTACAGTATTATAAAGTAGTAATTCTAATTATTTTATAATGGCCAAGAACCCTAGAAGAGTAACCAGTGTAACAGAGTAGATATCCACCGAATAGTATTTGATAAACCCCCAAATATAAATTATTGGAAGAAGGACTCCATTTTCAACAAAAACTGCTAATGAAAAAAAAGCAGTTTGGAGTAAATTAACAATAATGACAAAACAATAATAATGATATAAAATAAAATAAAAATAACAATAACGATAAAAATGAAACAACATGAAATTTATTGGATGTGGTCAAAACATTCCTCAAGGAGAAATTTATATCTCTGGAAATCGATTATTTTTTTAAAAGAAAGAAAAAGAAACCAGTGAATTAAGAAATTTTTTAAAACTAAAAAAAAAATAGCAACCCTAAAACAAATGAGTTCAGAGAGAGAGAGAGACTAGAAGAGAAAGAGAGCAGATAACTTTCAACATTCCCATAGGAGGTGGAGATGGATTATTAACTAAACAAGGATTAGAAGAGATTGTAAAAGATAAAATGGGTGATTTTGATTACATGAATTTTTTTTACAGTTTTTGCATTAATAAAGTCAATGAAGATTGAACTAGAAAAATTATATCATTGGAAAAATACATGCATCAAAAATACCCAATTAAAGTTTGATGTCTAAAAATATAAGAATATGACACAAATATACAGTACCAGGAGTAAATAAATAGTTGAAGGATATGAACAGTTTTCAAGAGAAGAGAAAATTAAAAGACCATGTGAAAAGACATTCTAAATAAGCCTTAAAATTGCACCTAGGACATAGTGGTTGCTTACTAAATATTTGTTTATAAATTAATTTATTATAGAAATCCAAATAAAACATCTCTGCAATTTCATCTTGCATCTGCAAATTGTTAAATTTGATCTCCCCTTTCCCCCAGTAGAAATAGTAAATGCTAAAGGGGCTGTAGGAACATAGGCATACTAATACACTGTGAATGGAACTATTAAGTGATATAATTTTTCTGGATATTATTTTAAAATTATGTTAAAAAACAACAATTAAACTGCCCATATCCTATGAACCAGTGACCTATCTCCATATTTAGCATATACCCTAAGCATTTCAATCACAGAAAAAAGGTTCACTTAACACCAGAATACACACACACACACATATACACACACACACACACACACACACACACACACACACACACACACACACTATCAGGGGTAAAGTGAGCATATGGAAAGATGGAGTCATTATTAAGGTGATTAAGGTATTTAATTGATATAGTCCTTTAAAATTAAAAAGCATAAAGGGGCAGCTAGGTGGCACAGTGAATAGAGCACCGGCCCTGGAGTCAGGAGGACCTGAGTTCAAATCCGGCCTCAGACACTTAACACACACAAAAACTAGCCGTGTAACCTTGGGCAAGTCACTTAACCCCAATTGCCCTCCAAAAAAAAAAAAGCAAAACTAAAAAGCATATTTATACACGTTATCTCAAGTGATTCCATATCACTTTCTGAGATAAACATAGGTACTAGTAATGGAGCATTGGACGTGTCTTGTATAGGTTTCCTTTTCTCTTCTGATGCTGCTACCCCTCTAGTGTAGGCCATCATCGCCTCACACCTGAACTACTGCTCATGGGTCTTTCCGCCTCAAGTGTCCCCTGGATTCAGTCACTAATGTCATTTTCCTGAAGTCCAGGTCTGATCAAGTCACTCCCCTACTCAGTGAAGCCCAATGACTTCCTTTTGCCTACAGGATCAATACAAAATGCTTTATTTGGCATTCAAAACCTTTCACAACCTAGCCCCTCCCTCTTTTCCTGTCCTCTTAAACCTTACAGCGACACAGGCCTATTGGCTGTTCCAAAGACAAGACTCCACCTCTTGGCTCCCAGCATTTTTTCTAGCTGTTCCCTTATGTCTGGAACACTCTCCCTCTTCCACTCCAACTACTGATCTCCTTGGTTTCCTTTACATCCTAACTAAAAAAGCCTCACTGATGACCCTGAGAGTCTGTTTTAGCCTGAAGCCCTGAGACTCTTCCCCTCCCAGACTGATTTTTTTTTAATTTGTTAAATAAAAAAGGCCATTCTTTGCTTCATTTCTTACCTGACCTTAATCACTAATAGGTATTGCCTCAATCAAACTGAGACCCAGGGATGACCTTAACTTTAAAAGGCCAAGGTCTCCAGCTGCATCTGGGGCCATCTCCAGTAATCCTGATCTATATCTTACCACTGGATACAGATGGTTCCAAAGGAGAGAGTGAGGCTGGTGACTTTGCACAGCCCTCCCTCACTTAAATCTAATTCTCTTGCAAGTTAGGACATCACCTCCCTGATGTCATGGTTGTCTTTGAGAATAAAAAATAAAGAAAAACAACAAAATCCCACCTTCTACAGGAAGCCTTTCCCATCCCCTCTTAATTTCAGTGCCTTTCCTCTGTCAATTATATCCTAATTATCCTGTATATAGCTTGCTGGGAATATATTTGCATGCATGTTATCTCCTCCATTAGATTGTCAGCTCCTTAAGGACAAAAATTATCTTTTGCCTCTTTTTTGTAGCCCCAGCACTTACTATCTTAACATACCTGGCATGTGGTTAGCACTTAACAAATGTTTATTGGTTGATTGATTGAATCTAAAGTCAGAAAAACCTGAGTTCAAATCCAGACTCGGACACTGATTGGCGTTTTGCTTGTCTGACTGGTTTCCTTATCTGTAAAATGGGGATAATAATAGGACCTACCTCCTTGGGTTGATGTGAGGAGCAAGTGAAATAGTAAAGTTCTTTACAAATCTTAAAATGCTTCTATAAATGCTATTAGTGTTATTTATTGCTATTGTTATTATTATTAGTACTCATTTTACAATAGGTGAAGGGAATACAAATGTATATATATGTATACCTACTCACATGTCTATATATGCATATATATGTGTATGAATACATATCTGAGCATGTGTGTACATGTGTACATAGAGGGTTCAGGATCAATTGATTAGGAAGAGATGATACTTTAAAAGGTGAAATTCTGAAGTGGGAGAGGACTTGAATGAGAGGAGACA
>CM053599.1:119573513-119591465 GCA_028646575.1 Pseudocheirus occidentalis | reverse complement strand
TATATATATATATATATAATTATTATTATTAACCACATGCAACTGGGAAATAAGACATACAGGGACTGGGGTAGGGAGACCCTTCCTGCCCTACTAGAAAGTTAGAGGGGTGTTGGAGGAGGACATAAAAGAGAACAGATTGTGGGAGGGGCTTTACAGTGGGATCACTGTTTGGGCTTGGGGGTAGGGGAAAGAAGGGGAGAAAATTTGTAACTCAAAACCTTGTGGAAATGAATGATGTAATCAGGAAAATAAAATTAAATTACAAAAAAAATACTCATTTTACAGATAAGGAAACTGAGGCTTGAAGAAGGGAGCTGTGTTCCCTAAGGTCAATCAGCTGGTAAGAAGAAAAACTGAGACTCACACCCAGATTGAATTCAAGTTCATCAGTCTTTCCACCAGATCAGTATCCCTCCCAGAAGACATCCACTGTCGTTAGAGAGAATGGTACAACTGTCCCTTGCTTTGTACTTCCTCCAAGCATTTAAAAGAAAACAGAAAACAAGACTTAAAGTTAAGCATGCTATTTCCTCTTGAGGTTTTGAGTAATATGGTGCATGCATGCTGGAGTTAATTAAAGAAGGTGCTAGATGGACATTTGTCAAGTATTTTGCAGGGGCTTCCTGTGGTTCAAGTAAGGTTTGGGCTCCAAGACTTCTGAGGCCTCCTAGGTAGGAAAACCTAATCCAAAGAAAAGGCCTTCATAGCTGTTTTTGGTGTCAATCATTTAACCTTGTCCCTAGCCCTGTAAAATAACAAGAATCTTACATTTATATAATGATTTCAGGTTTAGAGAACATCCCTTAAAAAAAATCATAAAGTCAGTACTAAAAGTATTATCATTCCCATTTTAGAGACAAGAAAACTGAGGTTCAAAGTATTTAAGTGATTTTCCTAAGGTTTTTGTTGTTCAGTTGTTTTTCTGTTGTGTCTGACTCTTTGTGATCCCTTTTTGGGGGGAGGGGGCAAAGATATCTCAACAAAAATACTGGAGTGGTTTGCTATTCTCTTTTCCAGGTCATTTTACAGATAAGAACACTAAGACAAATTGAGCTAAGTGACTTGTCCAGGGTCATGCAGTTAGTATCTGAGGCTAGATTTTAAATCATGAAGCCTGGCATGCTTTCTCCACTGTGCCACCTAGCTGCCTCTTTCCCAAGCTACATAGCAACTAAATGGTGACGTTTATAGGATTTGGAATTAGAAAAGTACTTAATTATCATCCACAGACTCTTCACTTTATGGATGATGAAACTGAGGCCTACAGAGATTATATGACTGACTGAAAGTGTTCATTTTTCACAGATTATAAGCCAAAGATCCAGGATTTGAACTTGGGTCTTCTGACTCTAAAACCAGGGCTCTTTTTAATATACCACATAAAATTGCCAGGAGTCAAAGTTGGGTCTTCTGAATTTAAGGTTTTTCCATAATATTCAATTCCTTCTCAAAAGTAAATAAATAAATAAAACAGTAAGAGCCAGACTAAGGGAAACAAACCAAAATTGGAGGGAAAGTAGATGCTGTCATTTGGATTCCTCATTGTTGCCCAGAACTATTTGAACAATAAACAAACCAGCACTGCAGGAGGGCAGACATTGTTAAACCAGAGCAAATCCCTCAAGATCCTAGATGACCACATGAAGAGAAAGACATGAGGGCCCCTTTGTTTCCTGGGTTGATCTCTATAGACTCTGAAAAGTAAACACAGAAATTGCATAAAAGGCACACAAAGCCATCTGGAGAGAGAAGCAGAGACCCCTGTCCTCCAGGGCATGACTAATTCACCAAGCAAACATCTTCATACTTTTGTGAGTGTTCCACCAAGATTTTTAAGGACAAAGACCACGACAGCCCATGCTACTCCCATAGCCATTTCTTAGAAGCTACAAATGTCCTTTAGGCTACAGAGTAAGGTGCAGGTCTGGTTCAGTGGCCTAGATTCACTGCTGGATTTATGATCAGTTTCAATCAGAAAGGACTTCCAGTATTCCCTCAGATTCTCAGACAAAAAGTGAGAGGTGTAATAAATTCACATGTACTTATTCTTTCCATGGTTATTCTTATCATATCAATTCTAGGGCTTAGGTTGAAAAAACAAAAACAAACAAACAAACAAACAAAAGAACACCACCTTTCCCTAATTTCCCTAGAGGATAAGAGTCTCTGTGCATGTCTCTACTACTTAAGCTGGTGTCACCCACATGACTGGAAATAACATTTTTTTCCATTTGCTCTTTAGTTGAAAATGGTGGTTTCTTGAAAACAGTTTAACTCAGCATCTACAAGGGATTCTGCTGTATTCATGTCTGAGGAAAAAGAACTCTTTTACTTACCCCATGCTGCAAGGTGGGAGTGAGGAGAACAGAGAACCTGCTCTTCCCAACTTTAACCTCCACTATGCCACGTGAGCCCAACAAATGGGACTGGTTTTCTTGGTTATCCATTGACACTGTGCACAAAGGGAGAGAGTCTCTTACTTGGCCCAGGAGAACAAAGATTTCAGGAATCCAAGGAGCACTCATTGAGGAATGCTAGTTCCACAGAAGCTGGCACTTTGGACTTGAAACTGTAGGGCAAGCTAAGTAGGAAATAAGCTGAACTGTGAGCCTAATCTATTTCCACCACTCCCTTTCCCCAAAGACCAAAGTGGTAGAGGGGAGATTATATATTCAAGGTTTTGAGGGGAAATATGTTTTAGGGCCTTTTCTTTTAAATAAATATGCCTTTCTGAAAGTTAATCTGATGTTAAGTGGTCAAATGGAACTCAGATTCTAGTCAGTGGGGACCAAAAAAGTGCAGAGAACATAACCAATGAGGGCTGGAGCCAATGATATTAAAGAGATCTTCTCAACTTTTTCAGGATACCAGAGAATTTGCAGGAATGTAAAACTGTAACAGATTTAGCCTTGAGAGAGTAGATCCAGAGTCAGCCATGATACAGTGGCTTCAACTGATGCCCAAATCTGAACTTACCCTTGGTTAATTAGTCTAGTCAATCAGCTAGAATTTATTAACAACCTAATATGGTCTGAGTATTGTGCTAAGTGCTAGAGACATAAAGAAAGTTTAAAAAAATAATCCTTAATCTCAAGGAACTCACAGTAAAATGGGAGGGACAACTTATAAACAAGTACAAACAGGACATAACATGATGCACTGAGGTTAGTTTTAGAGGAAAATCATCTATAAGAAGACTGGAGAAGATTTTTTGAATAAGGTGGGATTTCAGGGGACGCTACAAGAAAGCAAGTAAGAGATGGAGATGAGGAGGGAAAGCAATCCAGGTATG
The DNA here is from genome assembly GCA_028646575.1 of Pseudocheirus occidentalis. Classification (NCBI taxonomy): domain Eukaryota; kingdom Metazoa; phylum Chordata; class Mammalia; order Diprotodontia; family Pseudocheiridae; genus Pseudocheirus; species Pseudocheirus occidentalis. The sequence continues at coordinate 119,588,170 of CM053599.1, read as the reverse complement.
GGGGACAGCGAGTGAAAATCTTAGCAGATGGAGCATTTTGTGAGAGGAGCAGCAAAAAGCCCAGTGCCTCTGACATTGCACAGTATAGAGAAGAGTAAGCTGCCAGACTGCAAAAGTAGGAAGTGGCCCGGTTATAGAGGGCTTTAACATCCAAGATGAGGCTCCCAGAGGGAGCCACTGGAGTTTATTCATGTAAGGAAGGGTAATATAGGCAAACCTGTACTTTACAAAGATCATTTCAACAGCTAGGATAGGTTTGAATGGGGGCAAGGAGACCAGTCAGAAGACTACTACAACAGTTTAGGCATTAGCGTAGTTTCAATGTCATAGGAGAGAATGGGGAATATAGGAAAGATTTTATGAAGGTATAAACTATAGGATATGACTTCTAAGTCCTTCATAACCTAGCCTTCACACACACACACACACACACACACACATACACACCCGCACACACAGAGGCATGTTGTGGGCCACTTGGATACCAGTCCCAAGTGTGAGTGGAGACATAAGAGAGAATTAACCAGGCAGGTAGCTTGTAGGAAAGAATTCCATTTAATGATTCTTTGAGCAAGATTTTTATACAGAAAGATGAAAGGATTCAAATTTTACTATCATTGTCTTAAGCCTGTTAGATCCTGGAAGTAACAGAATTTGATAAGGAATATGTTATCTAGGTTTAATCATTGTCTTTCGTCTGTTATATCCTGGAACCAGCACAGAATGGATAATTTGATAAGGGACATGTCTTTTAGGTGCCCGAAGTCTAGGGGCAAAGGCTCTGATGCCAGGATCTCAAACAAAAGTCCCTTTAAGTGTATCCCTGGGGGGGGGGGGGTCCTCAGGGAGCCAGCCTTATGCAAAAAGTTGCTAGACACATCACCAAAAGGTGCTAATTAGGGCACACTATCTAGATCTTTATCTGAGTTCTGGTTTTGACCTCCTTGGCTCCCCCCACAGGCACACACACATGCAAACACACACACACCACACACACACACACACACACACACACACACACACACACACACACACACACCTTTGCAGTCTTCTTTCTCTATACTATTTTGCTTGGTGATCTCATCAGTTCCCATGAATTCAGTTATCATCTGCATGCAAATAATTCTCAGATCTATTTGCCCAGTCCTAACCTCTTTCCTGACCTTCAGTTTTACAAGTCCAACTATCTATTGGACATCTCGTTCTATAGACATCTTAAACAAAATATAATAAGAACTGAATTCATTACCTCTCTACTACAATTTCTCCCCTTCTCCCAATGTTCATATTATTGTTAAGGGAATTACCATCTTCCCATTGACCCAGGTTCACATTACCCTTGACTTACTGCTCTCTCTTATTCTACAAAATCATACATAAGTCCTATTACTTCTGCATTCTCTAACATCTTTCCTCTAACACTGTCACTATTCTCATGAAGGATCCCAAGCCTTGACTATTGAAGGAATCTTTTGATTGATCCCTCTGACTCATGTCTCCCCACTCTTCTCCATCCTTCACCCAGCTATCAAAGTGATCTTTCTAAAGCCCAGGTCTGACAATGTCATCCCCTCTCCCCAGCAATAAACTCCATCATCTTGTTATTGTCTTTAAGATCAGATATAAAAAATGTGCTGCGTTCAAAGCACTTCATGACCTTACCCTCTTCCTACTTTTCCAGTCTTCTTACACCTTGCTCACCACTACTTTCTCTGCAATCCATCGACACTGGTTTCTTTGTTACTCCTCGCACAAGATACATCTCCCAACCCAAGGTATTTTCAATGGCTAAATCCCATGCCTAGATATCTCTCTCTCCTCAACTCTGCCTCCTGGTTTCCTTCAAGTAGCAGTTAAAATCTTATTTCCTATAAAAAGTCTTTCCCTTTATGCTAGAGTATTACCTCAGTTGCTTATCTCTAATTAATCCTGCATATATCTTATCTGCACATTAGCTCCTTGAGTGTAGGGTCTGTCCTTTACCTTTCTTTGTTTACTCAGCACTTATGTGCCTGACATGTAAGAGGTGCCTAATAAATATATGTCAACTAACTGAATGACGGCTTAAAGATGATCTGAGAAAGGAAGACACCCATACCTACAAGATTAGCTTCCTGGAGAGGTGAGATTTGAGCTGAATTTTGAAGAAATCCAGGGACATTCTAATGATATAAGAAAGGAGAATCTTTTGGGCACAGAGGACAACCAATGCAAAGACACAGTAATGGTCTAAGAAAGGTATTATTGTCTTTAAAGAATAGCAAGTAAGCCAATGCAGATGGATCAGACAGCGTGTAGAGAAGAGTGAAGTATGAGCAGTCTGGAAAGCCAGGGAAGGACCAGTTCTGAAGGACTTTACATGACTAAAAGAGGACCTTATATTGGATGATGAAGGTAATACAGAAACACTAGAGTTTGAGTGGCAATGGGAGATCAATCAGAAGGGTATTGCAATGATCCAAGTGGGAGATTATAAAGGATTAGACTATTGGGGTTAGGCTTGTGTGGGTAGAGAGAAAGATATGGAGAGAGAGACAGAGACAGAGACAGAGACACAGAGACAGAGACAGAGACAGAGACAGAGACAGATATAGATATAGATATAGATATAGATATAGATATAGATATAGATATAGACATAGATATAGACATAGATATAGATACAGATATATGAGAGAGGCTGAGAAAATAAAAACATATTTGACAAAGGATTATATATTGAAGTGAGTATAAGTAAGCAGTCAAAAATGACACTGAAGTTATGAGCCTGGGTGCCTGGAAGGTTGGTGGTGCCCTAAACTAGTGCTATCAAATTCAAATAGAAATAGGGGCCACTAATCCATAGATAAACATCCCTATGGGCTACATATTGACTTAGTTTTAAAATGTAATGTTATCTATTTTTATTAGTTTTATTTTTTGTTAAATATTTCCCAAAATTGCATTTTAATCTGGTTAATGCTTCACTCAAGAGTATTGCTGGCCACACACCTCTGTCCTGAACAGTAATTGAGAAGTTGGGAATATGAGAGGATTTGGGGAGAAAGATAATATATTTCAGACATGTTGAACTTAAGATTCCTCAGGGATATTCAGCCAGGAAATTCCAATAAGCAACTGGTAACAGAGGCCTAGAGTTCAGGAGAGATACTAGAGCTGAATATATAGAACTTGGAATCATCTATATAGAAATGATAAATGAACTTATGGATGTTATGGATGTTAATGAGATCACCAAGTGATGTAGTATTGCAAGAGAAAGAAGAGGGTCAAGGTTAGAGCCATAGATGATGCCCACATTTAGGAGGGAAAACTTTGCTGCTTGGAGGAACCGATTAGACAATAACTGTTTTGCCTTTTCCTGTACAGCCTTCTCCTACTTGAGAGGTAGACCCCTGAGAGTCTGGGTAAGGCTGCTCACCTGGAAAAGGTCAGCAGTCAGAAAGTTTAAAATGACTGCTTTGGGATGTGAGTATCATGTTGCATCAGAGTCCAAAAAAGGAGAGGAGTGGCCTAAACACAGCAGCCAGCAGAGAAGTAGCCCCATCCAGTAGGACAGTGGAGAGGCCCAGAAGAGTGCCTCCATCTCTTAGTGATCTGTAGCATTGACCATCTCTGTGGTGGACAAAAGACAGCAAAATCCACATCCCACATATTTTACTGCTTTAGGACACACGTTTTCTACTCGGGTACCTCCAAGCTATTGTGCAAATCTGTGCCTTCGTCTTCCCCACAGACACTGTGTGCATTGGTGGCACATTTTGTGTTAGGTTAATAGGTAGAATGTAATGTTTTAATTCTTCTTGCTTTGCCTTCTGCTTAATAAGTCAGTCGCTTAGTCGATAAACATATATTAAGTGCCTACTCTGTGTCAAGCAGGGCAGCGTGGTGCAGTGGAAAGAGTGTCAGGTCTAGAATTAGAAAAGACTGACCTCAAAGCCAGCCTCAGATATTTAGTACCTGTGTGACCCTGGGCAAGCTACTTAATCCTGTTTGTCTCAGTGTCCTCATCTGCAAAATGAGCTGGAGAAAGAAATGGCGAACCACTCCAGTATATCTGCCAAGAAAACCCCAAATGGGGTCATGAAGAGTCCGACGTGGCTGAAATGACCAAACAACAATAAATCATATATAAGGTTCTCTCTGAATTGCATATTGGCTATTTTACAAAGCAGTATTATCTATATTTTATCATATTTTTACTTATTTTGTTAAATATTTCCAATTATACTTTAATGTCTTTCAGAGTTCATGACCAACTGGTTAAGAGTTTGACACCTCTGTTCTAGGCAATTCTCTGGGATTGTGTGATGGCAAGTAAGGGGAAAACCTTCATTAGTAGAGGGAAGTTCTTCATCCAGTTCCCTCTGTTCATGAAATCATAAGTTCAATTCAAATTCCCTATTTTGTATCATGGATTAGATTATAATCAAATTTGAAATTGAGGACTTTCCCTTGGCAGAAGAGTTTAAAATGAGATTGTCTTGAAAAGGAAATGCATTTTCTTTTGTTTACAATTTGCTATGAGTTAGACTAGGGATAGTCTTCCTCTAATATAGGTCACCCCCTTTTCTCTTGTTGTGTCCTCCATCCACACTCCTACCTGGCATCCCTTCTCTTTTTGTATCTTTTATAGCTGAGACCTCATGCATTGGCCTACCCCCAAAGACCTTCTTAACCTTCTGTGTAGGGTCATTACATCCTCTGAACTTTTCTTCACCAGCATCAGAGGCTTAGTGAAATGAACTAGATGAGAAAATAGCATATTTCATGTTTCTGATATCTTACCTGTGTTCCCAAAAGTTGATTCCCCCTCAGTTACAGGGAGGAAAGGAGAAAACAGTGGAGGAAAGACAAGGGGGAGAATAAGAGAAGAAAGTAGAAAAGGTTATGTGTAAATTCATGGCTTAAAGCAGTAAGTGAAGGTCATTCACATCCTAGCCCAATTAAACATTTCCATTTAGATGGCTCAGAGGGTACATACCTGTTTTTCTTTGTCCACAGGAAATTTGCTCATGCAAGTCAAATGAGGCATTAAGCAAAAAGGAAAGAGAAAGATGAGTGGGAGCTGGGAGTTAAACAAAAGTCAACTTTTGTTGTTTATATAAATGTGGTTATAATTTAATTATATGGTTTCTGGAGGTACCTTTAATTGAATTAAGGGATATCTGTCATTCTCTTCCTTGCCAACAGCAAAACTGCTTGGCTTCATTCATTTGATGATCCTCTCACTGATTGTGAGGCTACATCGAGCATAATTCAATCCCACAGCTCTCCAGGAACCACAGAGTCATTCATTCAATGATCAAGTCTTGTTTTCCAAGGCTTAGCCCTGAGCCACAAGAACCCTCTGGCCAGAAAGTTAGGCTATAAGATTTCAGTCCAAATAGAAATTGTTTGGGTTTTTACATTCTTACCACCACCACCCAAAAAACTCTGAAAAGCCCTCTACATCCAGAAAATATGCAGGTTGAATATGTTTTCACAGGCTCTAGCTCTTCTGTGCTGCAATAGTGTTGTTTTTCCAGAAAGTATTCTGGGCAGAACACTCCCCAGGGTTATGAAAACTTCTGTCTCATCTACCCGTTTAGAATTGAGTATACTTCAGGCTCAATACACCATGTCCTGACTTCATGTGTTAGTACAAGTGGCTGTCCAAGGCTAAGACAAAAAAGCCTTCTCATGAAGAAGGGTATTGGTAAGTGTAATAGGAATGGGAATTTGAAGATCGTCCCTGCCCCTTAATGGGCCTCACTTGGAGCACAACAAGAGAAGCTTGCTTAGGGGAAGGTTGTTTTTCACTACATTTTTTGTTACTTCATAATTAGGCAGTGGGTCATGAATGTTGTGATGTTCTCTGACCCTGCAGAAGGTTATATATACTTCCTAAGGTGAGGTTTTGCTTTAGGGCTCACTAAAGGGAAGAGTTGTGTGATTTGGTCAGATGAGACTCTGAGCACCTGTTGAGTCCCTGGTTTTGAAAACCCAGATATTTGTGCTTTTCTCTCTGGTAACTAACACTGTATGTGTATAATGGTCAGACGGCTAGAAACCCTGTCTGTTGGTCTGTTGAACTGTTATTTTCTCTGTATTTCTTTTGTCTGCTTGTAATTTCTGTTTGTATTTTCTGAAGTTCAGGGTGCTGACCTTTTGTCTGATTAAATGTTTGATTAAAGTACTATTGTTAACCCCTTTTGAATTGCTTTCCTTTAGAAAAGCAGATCAAAGAACCTGTGCTAGCAGCCATCCTGGGTATGCTAGGATGCTTGCTGTTATGGTAAGATGGAACATGTCCAGAGAAAGGCATCTGTGAGGGAAATGAACAGTACTCAATACAAAGATAAGTTGAATGATCTAAAAAGGAAAGATTTGTGGGCAAAGGGAGGGTGATAGGAAGAGATATAAAAACTATTTTAAAGTAATAAAATGCATTTCCTCATTATCACCAACTTGTAGAATCCTAGATTCCTTTAAGGCTCAGTTTTGGTGCTACCACCTACATGAAGCCTATCTTGATATTCCCCACTAGAATTTAAGATCCATGAGATCAGAGACTGTTTCACTTCTTTTTCAGCATCCTTAATGCTTAGTATACAGTTTGCTGTAAAGTAGGTGCCAAATAAACAACTGTTGATCAACTGAATCATCTTCCAAATTGTTAGTGTTCTCTCTCTCTTCAAAGAACTTACTTTGTATACACCAGGACTATCTTCGTATCACTACCATCTCTCAAAATTTCTTGCAACAGAGTAGATAATTAACACTGTTTGCTAAATCATTGATCCCTCATTAGAACTGGGTATCTTCATTTTTAAGCTTCCTTCCACACCCTCAACATACCCATTTCCTGTCTTTTGTGCAATTGTCTAAGGTCTTATCTATGTGGAATCATAGAGTTACTATTTGGAGCTGTCATAATGCCAAAGAAGAAACAACACGATAGTTATGGTTGTGAACATATTAAAAAATATGAATGGCTCAGGCGGTCTGTCTTCCTTTGTACAGATCATTGTCTAAATTACTACATCAGTTCACTGCCAGTGAGGAACCACATGATTTGAAGCCAGGATGACTACATTCATCACATGCTGTCCTAATAAACATTTTTATCTAAGCTGACCACATATCATCTTTTTTAACATCTGTAATAGTTTTTTTTCATTAATTTTTATTTTAGGTTAACTTAGGAAAACTGCAAATACTATTTTGCTAGGTACCTTATAAAAGTCATTTACTCCCTGGAAAAGGTCTTAGTTATTTTTATTGTCTGTAGGAGAATGTGGGCCAATATAGGCTGTCTTGAGGTTGATTGGGGAAAGCTCCTTCTTTTCCTCTCCCCCAAAAGACCAAGCTTAAAATGCAATTCCAGGACTTGCATCATTGGTTTAAAGGGAGAGAAAATAAAGAATCTGTACCATCTCTCCTGGGTATTGAACAGAGACATGGTTAGTAGACAGTATCTGGCTGTCTAGTCTCTAGTCTAAGTTGTGTACTTAGTTCTGGTTTTCCAAAATCAAAAAGCATGTTGATCTTGCCTTAGATTAGTTTAACAAAATCATTCACAATATTATTTCATCTACAGTGCCTTTCCAGGGCCAAAATGAAAGATGGCTTAAATCCCCTTCCTTGTAGAAGCTGGTCAAAATAAAAGCCTTCTCATTAGGAAGGGCACTGACAGCCTGGTCAATGTCCAGAAGAAGGGAATCAGGATGGTAAAGAGACTAGGATTCACTGGAGAATAAGAAGCTTGTGGACAAGGGTTGCAGTGGAAGAGACATAATAGCTATTATAAAGTAATGAAATGCTGTCTTGAAGAAAATGGCTTTGACTTACTTTGGTTGGCCCCAGAAGGCAGAAGTAGGAACAGCAATTAGAAGCAACAAAGAGATGGAATTCAGTTTGATACAGGAAAATGGCTTAATAGTGGATGCTGTATAAAAGTATAACTGGCTTCCCCAATAGGTAGTGCATTCCCTATTTTGGGGGGTCTACAAGTAAGAGCCTGGATGGCCATTTGACAGGGATTGTTGCTCAGGTACAGGTTAGACTAGCTAATTTCTGAGGTCCATTAAAGCTCTGAGCTTCTATGATCCTAGTATTCTAAATCTCAAATGGCAGAACCTTTCTTCACCAGAATCAAGTTTTGAAGGGTTCAGTACAGTGACTTTCAAGGTCTAAAATCTTTGTTATAAACCTAGAAACTTCCTTTTTCTCTGATTCTTTCTTTATCATCCCACTGTCCCTCCTCTATCATTCTTCCAGGTGGTCTTTCTGAGTCTAAATTTGAAGGTTCCTCATAAGCTTCTGCCACTAAAGGTATAGATGTTGCTTTGATTCATTCTGCAGGCTTTGGGGGAATGAAACAGACCTATTCTCCACGAACTGCTCTGACTTCTTTGCTGCCTCTGAGGACCATCAGTTTCCTTGGAACACCCAGTCTGCAGCTTAGTGTGTGAGCTGCCTTTGCATGCCAACATCCACAGGATAATAATTTACAGCTGCTGTTGAAGCCTTCCCAGCCCTTTTAAAGTTTCTGTGTGTACAAGTGTAAATTCACCCAGAGACAAAGGAAATATGTTCAATTATTTTATTGCATTTCTCTCCAGTGCACATCATGTTTTCTCCAACTCATTTAGACATTGAAAACAGCCCAAGAAAAACACAAATAAAGATAAATCCTGAGATCAGAAAGACAAAGGCTAACCCCAAAGTATGCCCTTGGTTTGTGGTTTAATGTGTTTATGTGGAGAATTATTGTCCTTTTCATCTTGAAGTCTGTTCCTTTTATGTTATATTTGAATTAATTGCACATGGAAATACTTCTATGCTGAGATACAGTGATGATTTTCTGAGAGCAAAACTGGGTGGAAACTCCAGAGCTTATTAGTTGGGATATTTGAAACAAAATTATTCCAGCTTTTACTCATTTGTTGCTCCAAAAATCAAACAAAAAAAGATCTATGTGGCAATCCCCCATGTCGGTTACACTCCCCCTTCTCCCTTCAAACATCAATATGATTATAACGATATAAAGGTCACTTGAAAAAAAAATAAAGCCCAGTATCTGTAGGTAACAGTCCATGCCAATCCCTGTTTCCCTTGTGTATAAATAATTCCTTATTATTATATAACGTTTATTAAGCGTCCTCAGCTTGCAGGGTGTTATTTGCTCCATGAGAAAGACATGAATAGACTCTACTTTCAAGTAGACTACAAGTACCTACTTCAGGCTGTGTAAATAGGTTTTGTGAGGTCATTGGGCAATACTCTGAAACACTGACATCCCATAAATGAGGGTAGCATTCTTTTTCAGACAGGAACAGACCAGTGTATTCAAGGATGGGTATTTACTTCTGAGCGGAAGAACTCCACTAGCCCAGGAAAATATATGCATTCTTGCACATAGTAGGTATTCTACAAACATTTGGTAGATGTATGAATGGATGGGTTGTTCATTGAAGGGAAGGGGAGGTTTCTAGCTAGCTCTTTTACAGATTTACTTAATTATGGTAAACAACATAGAGACTGGAATTGGGGAATTGCTGGTTGTTCTTGACATAATCAAAGTACCTAGAGTATAGCACTTCCCACATAATAGCCACTCAATAAGCATTAGTTGAATGAGTAAAAAGCAAAAGCTGTCTGTGGCTACTGGGCAGACTTAGCTCTGACAGCTGGTTTCAATCCTCTTTGGGAATGAGAAGAAAGCAATGGAAGAAGCCAGGACTGAAAGCTTCAGATAGGGAACAAGGCTTTCAAAAGTCAAGGAAAACAAAACAAAACAAAAAAAGCAGGAAGGAATTGAAGAATCATTGATAAAACATCATTACCAACATAAATCAAGACTTACTTTGGGTCCATTGCCTATTTCCTAAATCAGTCTCCATGTCAAATTTATAGCTAGAGGTCAGACCTAGAAGGGAACCAAGCATCCCCATCCAATTCACTTCCAGGCAGAATGAACACAGGTTCTAGGATCCCTCAAAATAGACCACCTACAGATTCTGGAGAAAAGAGAAAATTTTGAGCAATCACAAAAGCACAGAAGGAGAAGGAGCCTTAGAGGTTATCTGCTCCAAATTGGAATCCCCTCTATTGTTGTTAGTTCAGTCCTGACTGACTCTTCATGATCCCATTTAGGGTTTTCTTGGGAAAGATATCAAAGTGGTTTGTAATTTCTTTTTCCAGCTCATTTTACAGATGAAGAAGCTGAGGCAAATACGGTTAAGTGACTTGCCCAAGGTCACACAGCTAGTAAAATCTCTGAAGCCAGATTTGAACTCACGAAGATGAGTCTTCCTGCCTCCAGATCTCACACTCTATTCACCACACCACCCAGCTGCCTATTCCCTCCATAGCATTTCCCAGAATGAACATTCATCCAGTTTCTACTTGAAGACCTCTAGTGAAAGACAGGTAGGCATGTCCTGAGGCAACCCATTCCAATTTTGGCTAGCTCTAATTTTTAGGAAGTTCCCCCACTCTTATACTGTGTATATGATCGTGTACACAGTTGTTTGCATATTAGATTCTTGAAGGTAAAGACTCTTGTTGTCTTTACATTCCCACTCAGCACAGTGTCTAGCACAAAGTAAGTGCTTAATAAATGTTTGTCGGCTTGACTGTTAGTACTGAGTCTTAATCTTTTCCCCTGAAACTTCCACCTTCATTCTATCCCTTAAGGGTCAAGTTCACTAAAGCTAGGACCATATTGTCTTTGGGGAATGAAAAGTAAAAGATTTAGGATAAATGGTCCTTTATACATTTCCAGTCTCATTGTAAACTAAATTTTTCCATTCAGGGAGTTAGAATGTTTAAATTCCCAGTTGCAACATAATGTGGGTCAGAACTACCTTTTCATGTTATGCTAACTCCCTCTGATGACCACAAAAGGAAGAGTGCACTACCTCCTGGGACCCCAGGACAAAGTGTAATACTTCTGCCGAAACATACTTTAATAGTTTGGTGATCTGCTGCCTCCTAGGACAAAAGAACCAAATGCAATACTTCTGCTGAAAAAATACTTTAATAATTCAATGACTCTGCTACCCCCTAAGAAAACAGGGCCAAATGCAATACTTCTGCTGAATTGTACTTTAAGAGTTCAAAGGATTTTCAAAATCATTGATGGAGGTTTTCTTTCCCACAGTGAGATCACAACCTATGCACTCTTTCTAATCTTGGGTAATTCTTCCTGTGCTACCATAGATCTGTCTAGGAACTCAGACAAATGTGTTGAAGACATTTCCCTAGATCTCTTGATTTTACCTGTATAGCAATTAAACACAGGGTTTATCCACTGATTATTGCTTGCTCCTTACTAGTTAACTGGTTCCCCAGTTTTTCCTGTGCTACATTTCTCAGAGGTATATACAGTACCTGTAGAATATTAGGTATAGTTATATCTATTGGAAGTCCTTGATCAGGGGCATAACATAATAAGACTTGTGCTTTAGAATCATACCAGATCTCTATGTTATAATTCTTGATTCATAATGTGTGCAACAGCAATCAATTTAGCATGGAAGGTGTGAGCTCTGTATGGAAGGTGCGAACTCTGTCACCTGTTGAGAAGGCATGAACTCCCCTGTTGACTTGGCAGAAGGTTATTCGCTGAGACAGGAGGCCAGTGTATGTGTATATAAGAAGAATTCTGGAGACATAGAGACAGAGAGACAGAATTGGAATGTTTCTCCTGTTGGCTCCTTATTGATGGAAGCAGGATTGTCCCTGCATCTGGGAACTGGGCTGAAGATGTGAGTTAGAGTTTTCGAGAGAGAGAGAGAGAGAGAGAGAGAGAGAGAGAGAGAGAGAGAGAGAGAGAGAGAGAGAGAGAGAGAGAGAGAGAGAGACAGTTTCTCTCCCACCATTTGGAAGCTGACTGAGAACAGAGTTGAAGTTTAGCCAAGATCATAATCTGGTGAAGGCTGCCTGGAAGGTTGAGAGGGCTTGCCTGGAAGGCCTCCTGGAAGGCCGAGATTCTCCTGGGTTCTAGGGCCAGCTGAACTGCTGGAGGACTGAAGACGCATGACTGGTATAAGCCTTTGTTGGTTAGTGGTTTGGCTGATCTTTTGAGTTACCAGCAACAGAAGTGGTGATGGGTTTGAGATGTGCTGACCCCTGTGAACTTTGGTGTGTGCCAGGGACTGCCCAGAGGACTGGACAAGGACCTGAGAGCTGTCTACCTCAGAGGGCTGGACCTCTGAGGACTGAACAAGGATCTGGGAACTGTCTACTTCTGAAACCAGGTGACTGGTGGATTCAGGAGGGAGCTGGGACCATGGAAGGAGATGCAGGGAATCAGAGAGAACACCCTGAGTCAAGATGAAAAAAAGGCCTCCCCTTGGATGAAACTGAGGTTTGCTGGACACGGAGGGGTGTAAGGTTTGTGTGGTTTTCTAATGATTGTATTTAGTGACTAGTTGAGTTGATGTATGATTGCCCCATGAGTGGAAGATTGATTATTGTATTATGAATTGATTGAATGATTAAATTAATGATTTGTCCCATGAGTGGAAGATTGATTATTGTATTGTGAATTGATTGAATGATTGAGTATTGATTACTGTATTATGAATTGATTGAATGCTTTGTTCTAAATACTGTGACCACTGTAGTAAAAACTGTGTGGCCATTCTAATGTTAAGCTTTTGTGAACACTGTATTGTGATTTTCTGTGATAAGATATACTGTTGTGAATATTATATTATAATTTGTAATGAATGTTTGCCTTGATTTGTAATGGAATAAACAGAGTGTTCACTATACTGTGTAATCCAAACCTTAAAAGCTGTTCACAGCAGCATTCTTTTGGGAATCTGCTGGTGCATGGCATTACAATGTGTTACAGCCCAGTTACCTCTATCACAAGTCTCTCCACTGCTCCTTTTGAGGATGCTCATATTTAATTTCTCAAAGACAATGGAATTCTAAGACCCTCAGCCAGTATAGTCTCACCAAGAGGATATTGTCAATAAGATTGGCTTTTGTTCCAAGAAGCTCAGGGTTATTAAAAGCAATGTGCTTTTTTTTTTTTTAACAGCAAAACGACTCATTCTTTTTTCTCAGTTCATCTCAGTGATCATTTGTGGTATCTGTCCAAGATATATGATATGTTGAGATGCCAAGCTATTTGTCCATTAAAGCTAGATGGAACCTTAGACGTCATCTAGTCCAAGTTTTCATTGTACTAATGAGGAAATAAGCCTAAAGCAATTGAGGAACTTTCCTAAGGTAACATAGGTAGTGAGTGACAAGGCCAGAAAAAATATCAGTTGAAGGAGCTGAGATTGCTTAATATGGAGAAGATAAGATTTAGGGGTGAGGGATTGGGGTGGGGAGGCTATGCCATCTGTCCAAGCATTTAAAATAGTGGTGTCAAATAGAAACAGGGGCCATGACACTAAACACAAGAAATATTGTGGGAAGCATATTGACTTATCTTTAATGTAATATTATCTATACTTTATTGTATTTTCATTTATTTTTTCAAAATATTTCCCAATTACATTTTAATCTGGTTTGGGTCAGACTCAGTAGTGTTGTGAGCTGCATGTGGCTGGCTATAGGTCACATGTTTGACACCTCTGATTAAAGGACTATATCATGTAGCAGGGTGATTAATTTGCTCCACATGGCTCCACAGGGCTGAAATAGCATCAATAAATGGAGTTTCAAAGAAACAAATTTAGGCTTGTTGTAAGAAAAAATGCTTAGCAATTAGAGCTATCCCAAAGTGAAATGGGATATCTCGGGGGTATTGGATTACTCTTGGCTACAGATTTTTCAAATGAACCATTTGTCTGCTGTGTTGTAGAAAGGATTCTTGTTTAGGCATACAGTGGACTCAATGGTCCTTCTTCCAACTCTGAAATTCTGTTCTTCTATGAAAACAAACCAAGCAACATTTTAGTGGAAGTGAGCTATTCTAAATACAATTTTGACAAACAACTAAAAGAACTCTGATTTAAACACCAATTTTCCTAATGGAAAAGAAAAACACTTTGTTTTCTTGGAGAAAGACAAGAGAAAGATGAAAGAAACCTTTGCCTCCTTCTTGGGTTTTTGTCTGTAGAAATGGAACAGCAGTCACTTCCTGGAAACAGACTAAACAAAATATTCATCCCTTAACACCTTCTGATGTTACTATCATGATTGTCTCTAGGAGATGTTCAGAAGTCTTCTCTAAAACATCATTTTTAGACTGGAATAGATTTCAGTTTCTGTCTTTGATTTAAATAAACAACTCTGTGAAGACCTGGGTTATGACTTGTTTTTGGTATTGTTTTTCTGCAACAGTGTGGATCGATCTGATAAGATTCTAAAGCATAAGTCTTACTGTGTTATGTCCCTGATCAAGGACTTCCAATGAATGACTGCCTATGGCTTTTAGGATAAAGTATGAAATACTTAACTTGACATTTAAAGAGCTTTACATTTTGGTTCCAGCCCAATGGGCCTACTTGTTGTCTCCCATCTCCAAGCCTCTGTACAGGTTGCTGCCTATTATTCTTCTCTCACCTCTATCTCTTAGAAATCTACCTACTTTGGGCTTAGTATTCATTCTTGAGTATTAGGCTTCTCCTAAGCTGTTTTCTTTCTCTCTCTCTCTCTCTCTCTCTCTCTCTCTCTCTCTCTCTCTCTCTCTCTCTCTCTCT